>CAXKVW010000303.1:0-317938 GCA_964058825.1 Carex arenaria | reverse complement strand
CTACTAATGTAAAATGATATAACATCAAAATAGTATCTTCTCTCTCTTCTCTATTTCAGTCTTTCTTTCAAATAGTAAAACAAAACAAAAAAAAAAGGTTACTCTTCCTATACGTTTTCAAATAGTATATTTTTATTTGACAATAAACTTTATACACAATGGTATCCTTATTTTAATTAATTAATGCTAAAGAGAGGTTACCAAATGACCTCTACAATTAGAGAAAAACTGAATTGCTTTGGTCCATTTTTTTTTTCATTGTTAAGGAGAAATCAGAAAGACTCTTAAATAATTTCGTTTTTAATTGACTACCTATTAAAGACCGATTATTATATATTATTAAGTTATTTGCACTTCATATCATATTATCAAGCCAAATCACTGTTCGAATTTACATTACTAGCATGGATAACTAAAAATATTTGTATCGGTAAATGAAGCCCATAAAAAAAATTCTGCATGAATGCACAACTTAATTGCATGGACTTAAAAAGTTTTCGGCCAATGTTACTAATAATCTCATGCAATTAATTTTTTAGATGAACACTCATATTATCAAGAGTCCAGATCCTCTGCATTACCTCACCATTTAAGTTTGAATCGGAACCATCTGATCAAAATATGAAATAATTTGGTCTAAATCTATAATGCACGAAGATAAATGGAAGGATGAGGTACCTAAGTATCTAAACTCTTATCCTCTGCATTAACTCAAAAAAAAATCTTTTGAGTTAATGAGTCTCAACCATCTGATTTTAAACAGAACCAATTTGACTCCTGCTTATAATATAGATTGCCTTTCAATATTAATGCAGATGTAATTAGCATGAATCTTACAACAAATTAGACAGATTCATTAACTCAAAAGATTTTATTTTGAGTTAATACAGAGCATACGAATTCTAAGTACCTTGGGTGATATAAATAATATTATCCATTCGTAAAGTTCTTATTATTATATAATAGTACAAGGACCATGCAGTCAACAAAGAATATAGAATGATTAACAGAAACGTGGGAATAACAAATTGTGAAATCTTTGTGACTTCATTTTTACTTTGGAGTAGCCCACAATCCCACAGAGACACTCTTTCTCATTTTCTAATTTTTCTTTGGCCTCCATAGGAATTTCAATGTTTTTTAAGGAACTTTCTGTTACTGAAACTATGTAGTCAAGCATGTAGCACGTGGAATCTAGACAACTATTATGTTATTTTGGTTTCATGTGATAGTACATACACGCATGCAGGGGCAAATTCAGAATTTCTATCAGGGTAGGGCACTAATTGAGTTCAAACTCATTAACTTATCGGGTTTACAATTACAACTCAATTCTTATAACTATATTTATTATAAAATATGTTATAATCATAAAATCAATTGACACAACATTGAAATATTTTTACTAAGCTAATTAAAAATTCGTTTGGTACAATTTAAAGTGGGACTGTTTTTTTAGCCAATTAAAAATTCGTTCGGTGTCATAGAAGATTTTTTTTTTAATTTGTGCTATAGTTTTTTAAACAGTTTGAATTTTGTAATTTTACGTGGAGTATATAACTGGTGATCCGAATTCTTGTCTGAGGCAACTTATACAGTTATACATGTTAAATTGATTATTTCTAACACTAACATTTCAATTAATGGAATCTGAAAACTTAGACTCTCACAAGTTTACTTCAAAAAAAACATTTCAATCACGTGTGCTTCAAAATAAGTGTGCGAATATGCGATCAATGCTCAAAGTGTGAAGCATAACCCAACGACTACATCATAAATAGCTGTTTAATTAGTCTCCTAATAATCAAACGGTCAAAGATTTGAAACCGAGTCAAATATTTTGCACGCTTGAAATGACAATAACCGAATAACGTAATTCATACTACCACCTAAGGTATGTCAAATTTTAGAGTTTGGATTCGGACCGTTCGATCTTTTTTCTCCGTGCGTTTCATCTTGCCACCTAAGGTATCTCAAATTTTGAGTTTGGATCTGAACCGCCCGATCAAAATATTTTGATGTGATTTGAATTATTATCGAACATATTCAAATTCAAAATTTAAATTATTTTAGATTACCCGGAGTCTCGGACATGGGTGGGGACAGCCTAGGGTGCAAATGGATCGGATAATAATGACCGAAAATTAGATACAAATATCTAATATTCGAATTTTCGTGCTGATATGTATATGAATATGATTTTTAATTTTAATTATTTGTATCCGTATAATTAATATATATTATAAAAATATTTATATATATATTTACAGATATCCGATCTGTATTCGTATAAAAAAAAATTAAAAAACAGATACAAACATAATTTTTTTTACTGCTATCCGATCCGTATCCGATCCATTTTGACGGTCCCCATATAATGTCGTTGTCTTTTCATTCAATTTTGTCCTCCTTTCAAATCTTTGACCATTTAATCTTGATTCTATTTCCAAGAACTATTACTAATCATCATCTACCTACCTAATTATATATATATATATATAGCTGACTCTCCTGAAAGACCTAAACCAGAACAACGTCTCCTAGCTCCAAACACTTCCCTTCTCTCTCCCCCACTCTCCAAGAAACCAAAAAGAAAAAACACAAAGGGAAAAAATATGGTTTGGATGAGGAAGGAGAGAGATGCCTCAACGCTGTACACACGCCTCATGAATGAAGACGGGTTCAAGAACAGAGTACCGAAAGGCTATGTACCGATTCTTACTGACACGGCAGGGGAAGGGGAGGAGAGATTTCTTGTGCATGTCAAATTGCTTAATGAACCGTTCATAGCTGCTCTGCTTGATCAAGCGACCGAGCAATTCGGGTACCAGCAAGGTGTGCTGAGAGTCCCGTGCGATGCGGATTGCTTTCAGCATACAATTAATTCGATTTCTCGAGGCAGATAACTATGATCGATCAAGATTTTTTTTCTTGATGGATCGACCATTTTTGGGGGTTTAGACTTAGAGGGAGATATATTGATTCTTTATTCAGTTTGGTTATTATACTGTAAATTTGAGTATACTTAGGGACGGATTCAAGATTTCTGTCGAGGTAGGATATTAATCGGATTCAAATAACTAATTGGGTTCAAACCCATTAACTTATCGGATATACAATTACAACTTAATCTCTATAACTATGTTTATTATAAAATCTGTTATAATCATAAAATCAATTGACACAGCATTGAAATATTTTTACTAAGCTAATTAAAAATTCGTTTGGCTTAATTCAAAGTGAGACTGTTCTTAGCCAATTAGCAAACTGAAGTCAAAGTTTAGATAAAAATTTAACCGAAATATAAGTGTCGAATAATAAAAGACACAAAAGTTCAGCCAATCCATTTCTTATAATTGTAATAATAGATCCCACCGTCAGATCTCTCATATTCTCTTTCATTCTATGTACGAAATAGAGTATCGCACATTTGAAAAAAAAAACGAAATACACATAATAGACAAAAACTCAGAAGGAATAGGTCCAAGAATCAGACTAACTCAAATCAGGAGTAGACACTGCATCAAACCAGCAGTGGGCACATTGAACAATTAATACTGGATCTAATTAAAAAAAATTAATTCAAAAGTAGACACTTACTTATCCTAATTTGTACATGCATCCGCCAATGAGTAGACACTACATCGAACCAGCAGTGGGCACATTGAACAATTAATACTGGATCTAATTAAAAAAATTTAATTCAAAAGTAGACACTTACTTATCCTAATTTGTACATGCATCCGCCAATGAGTATACTACAAGTTTTTTTGTAGAACAATTCATGCGGTATGATGCTGAATGTTGCTAATAAAATTATTATTATTATTATTATTATTATTATTTTTACTTCAAAAGGTAAAAATATAACTACGGTTCATTATTCGCATAGACAAACTATATTTCATTATCAAGCAACAGGAGCAGAAGCATATGGTTTCAGGTTACCTTTGAAATCGGTGGTGGTAGAAAAATTGACTAAATTACCGTCCACCTCTGATTTTACTTTACCGTTGAAAATGCGACTCCGCTGCTCTTCAAATGGGAGAGTTGAATTCTGTTATTCAGATTTCAACTGTTTATCTGTGTTTAGATTCGTGCATAAAAAAATTCAACGGCTGGGATTAGAATAACAGTGCTGCTCTTCTGGAGAGCAGCGGAGTCGGTTCCATGAGGGTACATTGAAATGGCGAGGTAATTATTCGTTCTTTATTTGCATGGAGAAGCTATTCGACCAAAAAAATTTGGTGATGATTCTCAATTTCAGCCAATAGTCTTAAACAATTGGTTGAGGGACCAACTGACTGTTGGAAAATATTAACTAACCACTAGATTTAAATCTGAATTTTGATCAAGAAAATAAATAATAATTATGTTAAAAATATAATTAATAATATAATTAAAACTTTATTATCCGAAGCTGCAAAATACGGACCTAAGGCAACTTTCCGTTCTAAGCGCAGGAATAATCGGTTAAGCTTGCCCCAAGTTACGCCGGTATTCCTCCACATGCGGGCGCAACCGTGGTAGAGGTTGATGTAGCTTCTTTCAACAATAATAGCAGAATAATATGTTTTCTATAAAGAAAATATTTGTTTGTGGGAGAATAGAAATGGAATTATGAATTATGAAGCTATAAGAAAGAGCAAGAGAGTATGTGAATTGTTAAATTTTACTCTCCAAATGACATGTGTTATTTATAGACAAATTTCATATTCATGACATTTAATTTCCTATTCATTCTTTTACCATTATTACATATTAAATAAAATAACGTTCAAATTATAGCTATTCATTATATATCAAATATGTGGACCAAAAAGGCAATCAATCAAACAGAAAAGAAATAAACTGAAATAAATAGCTATTCATGGTAATGAAAGTGAAATAAGTGTATGAACGTTATGTTACCGTTTCAAATAATGGCAATTAAAAGAATGAATGTCATTTAATTGTGCATCAATGGATTAAAGAAATTAATAGTTCCATAATTCATAAAGTTTAAAAACGTTATTAGTAAAAATAGTATTTATTTATATAAATTTTGAGTTTTATAAAATATATTTCTTTTTTTTTTTTGAAAAAAGTGGAATCTCCACCGATTTTCTATATAACCAGAAAACCATTACAATCGTTCAGGTATTGAGTAATACCTTTAAGAACATTCTCCCTAAACATTATAAAATATATTTCTAACACTGACAACTGCTATATATGGTCGCTAAGGGGGAAGGTTTACTAAATTACAATCCCATATATACCTTTTCAGTAAGTCTACTTATAACCAATTGCTTCAAGGTTGAAATAAATAAATATATAAAGTGCCAGAGAAGAGTTCAAATATATCATGATTTTGAGCTCTAATATGCTCTGCATTTTTTATCTCTGTTTTCAAAGTCCGAACAATTGAAACGAGCCGCTCAACATGATCTTCATAATAAAATATGATTGGAGACCAAATTTTATATTTTTTAAAATTTGTTTACTATTTTTTTTACAAAGGTACAAAATCGCTTTTTTAAGTAGATTCTAGACCATCCGAAAAAAGTAATATTGTACCTTTGTAAAGAAATAGTAAAAAATTTCTAAAAGATATAAAATTTGGTCTCCAAGCATATTTTATTATGAAGATCATGTTGAACAGTTCAAATCGACTGTTCGGACTTTGAAAACGGAGATAAAGGATGTGGAGCATAAAATTATGGTGCATTTGAACCCTAAGACTATGAATGATTATTGTGATTATGATTATGATTATGATTATTATTATTATTATTATTATTATTATTATTATGATTATGATTATGATTATGATTATGATTATTATTATTATTATTATTATTATTATTATATTATTATGATGATGATTATTATTATGATGATGATTATTATTACTATTATTATTATTATTATTATTATTATATTGTTATTATTATTATTATATTATTATTATTATTATATTATTTTATATAGATTGGACGTCATTACTTATTGGTAAGATCTATTGGAAATTGCATCTAACTACTGAGTTATGATTAAAACGAATGCTACAATTCTCAAACGACATGTTTATTGATTTAAAGTAATAACCTTATTGCAATTCATACGTTCTTTACTAATTTTAAAAGCCAAATCTTTTTTTCAAAGGTTTTTTTTTTTTACTTCAATCATAGGTTATCAGGATCCAGAAAATGATTGAATAAGCTCATCTAAAGAAAAATCAAATATAAGAAACAGTGAACAGAAGGATAGTAAAAGGATAAGAATGGTATGTGAATACATACAAGTATCGAAAAATTAATTAGTAAAAAAAAACATACAGCAAACTCAATACGTCAGCTAGCTACAGAATTCACTCAAAAAGGTAAGTTTTACAAAGCTAAATGAAAATCTAGGTCGACTAGTGTTCAAGAAATAATGCCATATAACTAGGGGTGGCAAAATAGCTTGTGGCTCGATCGTGACTCGCATCTAGCTCGTTCACTAATAGTTCACTTGTTACTGGATCGAGTTGTTAACGAGCCAGCTCGCTATTAACTCGGTCCAGAATTAACGAGTTTGAGCTGGCTGACCTAGCTTGCTCGCCAGCTCGGCTAGGCATCAATTTGTGAATTTGTATGAATTTGTGTGCATTTTATACTGTCAAGCTCAGTCCAGCTCGGTTCAGCTCGGTCAAAAAAGGTTTGTAAAATTTATTTTCTTTTTAAAACAAGGTCCAGTCAGACCCAGTGAGCCAGCTCGTCAGCTCGCGAGATAGCTTGGACTGGCTCGTCACGAGTTTGAGCTGAGATTTTAGCTCAGAAGTCCTAGATCCAGCTCGCTCAGTCCAGACTTGGTCCAGAATTAATGAGCTGAGGTAAGGCCCAAATCGGCCCGAGCTAACTCATTTATAGCCCTACATATAACTGCCGATTATTTTATTAATAGGAAAAATAAAAAGTAAAATTCAACAATAGGAAATCTTTTTTGGCGGAAGTTGAAATGTAAGAAAACCGTTATGGTTTATAACGTCCTGGCAGACATTATAAACCATAATGTCCAGGTAATTTGTCCCGTTAATCTCTCAATTAACAAAACAACAAAAATTAAGTAGCAAAAAAATGGTATGTAATTTTTTTTTTGCTGTTTTGTTAATTAAGAGTTTAATTAAATCCACTAATTTGGACGTTAATGTTTATCACGTCCAGCCGGACATTATAAGCTATTACGGAATTTTTAGATCTCAAAATCTACTGAATTCTTTCACTATTCTCGATTTTTTTTCCTATTAATAAAAATTTCGGAAAAAAAAAATGTAGCATGAGTGCGGGGCTAATACAGCAGAAGTATATCATACCTTAACGCTTGCTATAACTGGTAACCTTTATTAAAATAGGTTGAAACTGCAACTATGGAAAATAACATGCTAGCTAAGAAGGGATTTCATTTAGTAAGATTCAGAAAGTAACCTTGTCAAAATCTAATGTCAACGCAGCAGATATCATCCCACATGAGAAGAGAAGCATCATTTCTAGTAGGGGTATTCATCGGTTCGGTTCGGTTGAAACCAAATCGAACTAGACAAATCAAAGTTATAATTCGGTTTCAAAAATAGAACCGAACTGAACCAAAGTTTTATTTCGGTTTGTTCGGTTCAAACCGAAATATATTAATTTTTTATTTAAAGCAATTGTTTTGTAATAAACCGAAGTATATTAAGAAATAAATCAGGATATTAAGAAATAAACCGGATATTAAGAAATAAACCGAAGTATTTAAAGCAATTGATTAAGAAATAAATCAGGGTATTAAGATCAACTGGGGCAGTCCGGACCAAATTCATAATATATAAAAGTTCGGTCGGTTTGGTTATTTCGGTTTTGAAAATTTTCAAACCGAACCGAACCGAAGTTATAATTTGGTTCGATCCAAAACCGATTAAACCGGACCCAATGAACACCCCTAATTTCTAGGGTTCCTGGTGAAAACTTATCCTCTGAAGGTGTAATGTTTATCTTTTCAACCACATCATTTGTATCCCTAATCTCACCATCTACGTATATTCTCAATGTATGGTAATGGTAATGGTAATAAACTTTCACATACCATGGTACCACCTGAAACACCACTACCTTAGTGAAACAATTGTTGGAACCATAACCATCACTACCTTAGTGAAACACCACTACCATAGATTAATCAAATTTTGTATTACTATATTTGTTCTAACAACTATTTGTGTTTGTATACTAACTTTATCTGCAAAATCTTGAAACTTTAACACAAACACTGTGGCTACTACATTTTTCTGCTGAGATGACAACAGCGTTTCTCTAGATGACAACAGTGTTTCTCTACAAGAGAAACACTGTTAATGACATTATTTTACCTCAACACAAAATTAATAATGTTCGTTTTAAGCTCAACACAAAAATAACAATGTTTGTTTTTAAGTTCAACACAAACAATAATGCTTGTTTTAGAGCAAAACATTGTTATATATCATTGACGGTATTTCATTCCTAGAAAAACCAAGTAAATGATATATAATAACATTTCACCCTAAAACAATTATTACTTTGAAAAATTAAATTAAATATCATTTCTATGCTAAGATGACAACGTTTGTGCCAAGTTTCGAAATTCCACAGATTTGATGTCGTAGGTTTATTTTTATTTATTTTTAATGCTACAGAAAAAAAAAAATCTAACCTTTTGGAGGCGATTTAATATATTTCTATAATACCGACTATGATAAACTAGCTGCTTAATTTACCCAATGTAGCAGAAATACATATCGAAGCTATGACCAGTTCACTAAATTTAATTTAGCCCAACACTGGAGAAATTTCCCACTGAACTCTACATGAACTCTTCTGCTAGTTGCTGAGAAGTCAAAAAAAGCCATTGCTATTAATAATACAAACCCATGCTCTACATTCCCGCTCTAATTGCATCTTCTGAGGAGAAAATATATAATAAACAAGAAATGAAACACACAGATCTATCTATGACTAGAGTTGTAAAAGCGGTATCTCCCGTTGCTTATTGCGGTATCTTCTCCTTTAACCCTCCTATAAAATAGCACATAAGCAGCTGCAGATTTCACCTCATCTTCATTGATTGGCATGACATGACTGTCATCAAAATTATACCACCTGTTCTCCTCTAAAAGCTGTGCCCAAAATCAGAAATCAAATCAGAATTACTTACATTGACCAAGGAACTTAAGGATGCGTATCCTCTGCATTAACTCAAAAGGGAATCTTTTGAGTTAATGAATCTCAACGTTTGATTTTAAACGGAGCCAATCCGGTTCCTACCTATAACATAAGGGGCCTTTCAATATTAGTGCAGATCTAGTCCGCACGAATTTTAAAGCAGATCAGACGGTTGAGATTAATTAACTCAAAAAATTCTCTTTTGAGTTAATGCAGAGGATGCGAATTCGGAACATAAGAGAGAAAAATGTTGGCCACAAGTTACAAATATGATGACTTCTAAAGTATCATAAAGTTAAAAAAAAAGGAATAAAATAATATTTAAGGGTTAACAACAAACCTTTATGTGTGCAGTATAATGACCACTAGCCATACTACCATAGTGGTTACTCAATGCATAGAGCTCGTAACTCTGGCGATGGGAGCTCCTCTTATTGGCCACATAGTTTGTCAAATCCAAGTTGTGTATTGGGAAATCGACAAAAGTCTCCAACTTGTGCTTGGTTGAGCGGCTGAAAGAGAATCTCTTTAAGTGAATAACCAAAACATCTGGAAGCCTCCATAGGTCGAGTTTTTTGCTAGCTTGCCTCTGCTCCTTGCATCTTGGGCAAAACCTTTTATCAATCACAGAGAACAGGTGTGTCAGCAAAAAGACCCCCATATAATCAAAGATATAACAGAAGATACCTCCATTTTCCATAACTACAAAAAGTCCCTAATTTGCTGAGAAACTTGTATCTTTACTTGGATCTTTTACACCAAATCCTTTTTGCAATAATGACATGGTTATTTATAAAAAACTGACAAGAATGGCAAGGACCGTGAATTTGACCATCAAATAATCATTGCCAAAGTATCAAGGATTGATATAGGATATATATATTTTTTTTACTGAGCTCACTTTTTCTTGCAATTTTTTTTTTATCTACACTGTAAAAGGTTAAGCCCTTCTAATATAACATTCTTGTCATAATCTATCGGAAAATATAAAAGGCATGTCCGTCAAATCCGTAAAATAATGGTAAATTACTTAACAGCAATGTGGCCTTTTATAAAAAAAGCGGAAAAATCAAGACTTTGATGCAATTTTCTGATTATGGCCTTGTTAATTTTGTTGCTTTCAAAAATACAAAAAGCAGAAAAACAAAAGGAAAAATAAGGAGCTAACCACATATCCTCTGGCACTAACGGCTCTTCTCTTAAAAAAGCATCCAGGCAAGCATAGAGTGACAGAGGTTCGCCTCGTGTCCTTTTCAAAGGAGGTGCATACTTAACCACCTCTGGAATGTTTTCCATCGAAGTGACATCATATCTCTTCAAATCCATCTTAGACCAACTGACAAACACAACTGCTGAAATTGAGTTCGCAGGTACAGCAATGACCTTTTCCCCTTCTTCTTCAAACAGGTCTAAACATGAATTCCCCTTTTCAACCAGCTGAAGTTTCATACCACAAGAGGTCTGATAATTACTGGTACTGTTACCGGTATAGTTGGGACCTTGGTTTAGTTTCATAGGAGAAAGCATGACATTTACAATTTGATACAAGTCAAAAATCTTGGTGCTGTTATGTGAGATTTGGTAGACTAGTGGCACACCAAATGGTTTCCATGCGGTTGAGCTGCTGCTGTTAGCCAGTTCCCTACAACATTATAAGAGGTTAGCAAGTTCAGAGCAATGTATTACTGTTATTTGGAATGAACCTGCAGACAGAGTATTGTACTTGAGTACTAGTTTCACCAAAATTTAGTGTTATTTGCAATGAATGTAAACAGAAGCAAGCTAGGGCTGTAAGTACACTCACGGTTCTTCCCTGCGGTGAATGAATTGCACATAAGTAGTGGCATTCTTTTCCAATTTGGGAATTTTATATGCCACCAGGTGGTCATCATCCTTTATTGTTGATAGGAGAAGCACTGGATCTTCAAGAAACTGATACACCGAGTGACCACGTACCTACAGAAAATTAGTAATTGTAGAATTAAGCAACTTTATTCAGATTGCCAAAAAAAAAATATTAAAAGAAATGAGCAAACTGGACAAAACAAAGTAGTTCTTAGGTCTGTATAGTTGATTGTGTCCATAAGTCAGATTTTCAGACTTAATCACATAATTAATAAAGCTAGTCTGTTTTTCTGTAATAACCCCAAAGATATTGGTTTCTAGCATTTGACAAAAATTATTGGGTACATTTTGTGAAAGGAGTAGACATATAATTTGTCGGGTAGACAAGGACTGATAAGAAACCAATACTTCTCATTGCAACTAATGAAAACGCACAAACCTCAGCAAGTAAAATTCTCTCGCCACTTTTGACCGAGCAAGAGTTACTTAGAGCTTGGATAAGGTCACGGAACCGACCCTGCTTGGGCACACTAACAGTAACTGGAGATGGTGGCGAAATGCCGGAAAAGACCAAAACAGTCATGCTTCTTGAGGAGGCCGACTGGAGGGGCAAGGAAAGGTACATGAATGGGTCAAAAGTTACTGACACTTTCTCGCACACTGGGCACACCAAAGTTGACTTGAACTGACCCTAATTTTAAAAATATATCAAAAAGCAAACACAAAATTCCTAATTAGTTAAAGTAGCACCATAATTATCAGACCCACATTAAATGAATGTGATTAATTAAAATAGAGTACCCCTTCCCCACCCACATTTCTTTTCTGAAACTCGACATTTAGTACTAGCCAAAAGAGACTACCTAGTACAAGGATGTATGTAAACAAAAACTGACCTTATAAATACTCCATCCTTTCTATTTAACAAACCATATTTAGACAATCAAAATTGGACATTTTTCTGTTTTCCAATGTTTTTTATTCATACTCTCATACTGCCAAAGTTCAAAAGAGAGGTCGCACTTTGTTGCAAACAGGTGACACAGATTCTGCAAACATTCCAAAAGAAAAGCTTTATAAGGTACCTGACACACATCAACTATAATAGAATTGTTTCTGGCAATGTGATTGGCCCAGTACTCATCGGCCACTTCTTCATCCAGCCGTCCATCTGCATCCCTTGTCTTAATGTATGGTCTGTGCTTCACCCGGTTCAAGTCCTCATGTAGGCCGTCCAATAGAAAAGCCAACAGCTCCTGTTAAACATATGAGGTAATCATAATTATCAAGACAGGAAAGAAGAGAATGAATGCACATGAACCACGCCCATACAATATGCACAGCAAACATGAGTTGTATGTTTGTCAGCTTCTGCTATTACAAAACCTTTAGATCTCATAACACGCCACATTGTTAAAAAATTACAGTGACCTTTTTGAATTCAGCAACCAGAATTAGCAGCTCTGATAGCTCAGTAACTGAAGACAACAACATTCTATGCTGGTTTAAGAAGAATGAGAGCTTATCAGATCAAATTTTTACTTACTATCAAGTGTACAATAACCTAAAAAAAATTCTTGTTCTTGCATGGTCCTTTTTTCCATTATATAGCTACTGGCATTCTTCAATAGAAGGCCCTTATTAGTTGCTAGACTAAAATCTTTAATTCCACACACAATGTGCTCTTACACTAATCTCAAATTGAATTGTAACCACCGCCTTCAATCTTTGCATTAATGAAAATTTAACCCAGATGGCTGCTCATTCTATAGGTAATTTTAAGGAAAGTAAAACAAAAGTAAAAAAGGAATAATATTACCTGGGAGTCATGTTGACTGTATCCGCTGAACTGAGGCGCAAAACGAGCTAGCTTGGTTTTAAAAGGCCGTGGAGAGACAGGTGTGCGGCTTGGAGCCCACAGCTTCCTTAACAGGTCTCCAAATGCCAATGCCAGCTCTCCCTACATATCACTACCAATCACATATCACTAAACTCACAACATTAAGTATTCCCACATGAACCACTTTATGTTTGTAAAATGGATCGTTCGAAATGAAAGTTAACAGATGAAAATACATATCAAATTTTATTTGAACGTGTGAAGAACAAGCTGCAGTTTTTTTGTCTACCCTAAAAGACAAAAAGAAGGGGTATACAGAAACCCCGGTACAATTTGTCATGTACATCCTTAGTAGCCCTAAGAGTTACCAAAATTAATTTTCACTCCTCAATGTTCTAGACTCATATATCCAACTGTTTACGTAAATCAGATACGCCCAAAATAAACCAGTTTTAGTAGGTAGTAACAAATAAAGCAAAACTCTTAAATTACAACATTTAACCTTGACATGAGTGCAAAAGAAAAACAAAAAACTATTTCCAAATAAAAAGGTAAAGCTGTGACAAATTGTAATTGGATACTCACAACCATGCCCAGAGGATTGTGCCAATTTATCTCCCGGTGGTAATCCTCACGAAAATACTTAGCAAACTCTGGTGTGTGCACCAGGCACTGTATTGCGCTATTCATGAAGCATGTATTGCCAAGATTTAAAAGTCCCGTTAGACCCACAGGACCTGCTCCACGTGTCGCAATGTGATTGGTTCCGTGCATAGTGTTGTTGGCGGTGGCGGTGGCGGTGGCGGTGGTGGCGGTAGTGTTGTTGTCGAGTTCACTACTGGGAGAGGTGTAGTAATTGCTTGTGTTCTCAGTAGTTCCAGACACATCAATTAACATGGAAGAGGAGTCTCTCTCAGGATAGCCATTTTCTTGTAAGGAACTGCCACCATCCATACTGTCACTGAGAATTTCTACTAAAATCTGTACCAAAGAACAAAGAAAGTACATCATGTTTGCATTGTCGCAAATTTATATAGTATTTATTAATTTGGGAAGTTTCGGCACAGCAACTTCACAGTAAAAGCATATAGATCTAAGTATTCTCTACAATCCAGGGTCACAGTGACCCACTTTATACATGTCTTCCACATATTGCTTCCACGAAGAATCCTGAGAGTAAATGTAGGGTCCACTGTGCACCGATTCTCGGAAGTTTACCATTTAATTCCTCAAGCAAAGCATAAGGTACTGACCATAAAGAACTCATAAATAGACAAGAGTCATATACAGAATTTACTTATAAAATTTACTTTCACAAAAATCAGTACATCTTTTCATAAAAAGTATGCATGTGCTTATAAAATTTACTTTCACAAAAATCAGTTCATCTTTTCAATTTGGCTAATAAAATTTCAGAAATTTGCAGAAGAAACAATACTTCTTCAACTAGGTAAAAAAGAGAGTAAAAATCACATTTCAATCACCATAAAAAAAAAGTTCGTGCATTAATACCTTAATTTAAATTTTTGCACTTGTCCCTCCAATATTTTAATAATTTCAAAAGGCAACTCATACTATCTTGACTTTTGCGACTCCGATTGGATTTCATTTCTAGCCTACCCCAACTTGTTTGGGACTAAAGGCTTGGTTGTTGTTGTTGGTTGTTGTTCAGAAAGCAACTCATAAGCTTAGTAGAGAAAGATACGATTTATAAACATTCATAAAATAAATGAAAACCAATTGGTTCCAATTACAGCCAAAGCAACACAGCTTTTCTCTGGTAACATCAAAGTTTAGATAATCATAAAGAAAAAGGCAGAACCAATATGAACATTTGCCCATAACTCTAATAAGCCTTCTATTTTTTCAAGTCTAGATCGAACTAAACTAAATTCTATTTAAAACCGATTTAGCCATTAAAAATACAGCCTCAAAGAAGCAAAAAAAAAGAAATAACCACAGAGTTATTTTCTCGAATTAATATTAAAAGTTAAAAGTCTAGGGACTTTCTACCTTGATTTAACACTTGAACATTATTTGCAAACAATCCAGAAAATATCATGTGCAGACTACTAGTTGAAACCATGATATATTGCTATAAAAATAGAAGTGATGCTGGATTTAATTTGCAAAAACCAAAATGAAGAAAGAATGATTACATCTTGATCCATTTGGATGTTTGCATCGTCAAGGGTTTTATCCATGTTATCCATGAGAGCATGTTTCTGCTGGCCATAGTAGTCCCAAATATTAACCTACACACAAGTAACACAAGGTACAAGAAACTAAGCATGATTATCTATAGAGTAAAGAAATTATACTATTAGGAAAGTATAGAAATAGGATTACAAATGAAGTTTACTTGATCCAATGTCAACTCGAAAACATCACAGGCTTTTCTGTGAAGGTCATCAACTGTATCCTGCAAAAAATCACAAATATTGTCTCATCAATAAATTATATGAGGTAAATCCACCAATGAGATAATTAAAATACTAATCATGCACATATACTTACTGAACTAACATAATTTCGGTTATTAATTAATAAGAGAGCAGATAAAATACTGAACTGGTAGCAAAATTAGAAGAATATGACAAAATCAAACCTTCTTGCTTATCCGGACTATAGCTCTCTCCCCTTTTTGTATTAAAATTAGTTGGAGACGTAGAGGATAGACTTCAATGGCCAGATCAGCTTGAGACAAGCCAGTGTTAATTGCTTTTCTTGGTAGTATCGGGCCACCGCCATACCTAAAAGAGCAATATCATCAGAAGTAAACTAAACCAAACAAGCAAAAAAAAAGTAAACAAATTATTGTGTAGCCTTTCCTTGATACATAAACCAGTATACCATGTGGTATTCATGGCACATTCTTGTTTTGTTTCTTTTCATATTCTATTCCAATTTTATATCAAGATAAAGTTGGAATACTGCAGCACTTCACTACAGAAAACTCTATAATTTACTGGTACTAGAAGCTTCTCAAATGTACCAAGATCCAGCTTGAATTCCAAAAAGATAAACTGAAATAACATTAAAACAAACCAGCCATGCAATTTCTCCCACACAGGTTGTGGTAGTAATATATAGTCGCGACCTTCAACCAAGGTATCATGAAGCTCCATCTCCACATTGGATACCTCTTCTGATGTGGCATCATCTATTAAATCAGTATTATCAATAGCTGGGGGTCTTCTACGTGAGTTCAAAGCAGCAGTCTCATAAGACCCATTTGCTGGCTCAACAAGCATCTCTTGGTTTACATAATCAAGCCAACTCTGCCACCATCTATGCAAAATGAGCAAAGTAAATACGTCAAAGTGTATCCCTCACTAACCCCCAATCCATAGAACAAGAAAATTTACACTAAACCAGTGAAAATTACCTGAAAACATACAAATCCTGATTTCTCCCAATTACATAAGCTCAAGCCAATTCTACAGCTATTTATGTAAATTTATGTTAACAAAACTTAATAGGCGATATTAAACATCAAGCTCTCTATTCAAAATTGAGAAACAAGCCACTATTCTAAAACCCTATAAATCCAAGCTTCTAAAAACGTAACTAATCCTCAAAGTAATTCCCTGTTTGTATTCGGCCAAAAAAATAGGATGGGGATTACAAAATAATGAAACTCTACAACCATCTCACTGATAAACAAACCTAAGACAGGCCACCATATTACCACAGCGTACGATTTGATCCTCAAACTCCCAAATTAACGTTTTCACACAAAAATAGAGCCAACTGCATATACAAACTCGCACTTAAAAAAAAACCAACGCCACAAAACAATCGTGGATCGGAATTAGTACCTGTGAGTAATGAGGAAGAAGGTGTCGCCTTCCTTTGTATCGGACTCGGCGGCTACACTGATATCTCTTATTAGCAACCTCTCCTCCTCAGGGCTGAGTTCCGGCACCATCTCTCTCTCTCTCTCTCTCTCTCTCTCCTCGCTTGCTCGCTCTCTCCCCGTCTCTGCTCCTCTCTCTCCCCTGTGTCTGTTCGAAGAGACGAAAAATAACCAGATGCTGTTGGGTTGGGTTGGGCTGGGTTGGGTTGGATTGGGTTAGGCTGCCTTTCAGAATTCAACATTGGGCTTTTATTAATGGGGTTTAATTTAGAATGGTTATTTATGATTCGTGCAAAAAACAATTGAACGGTCCAGATTTTTCACATATCAACTCAAAATGAGGAGAATTCCAATGCCTCATCTCCTCATACCTCATCCGTACCTAGGGCTGCTAATGAGTCGAGCCGGCTCACGAATCTATAAGTTGAGCGGCTCGATATTTCATAATGAATCAGACTTGAAACTGAAAAATGCCCAAACTCGACTCGGCTCGCTTTTGAAGAAAAAAAGCTCGGTTCAGCTCAACTCATGTAAATACTTGGCTCGACTTGACTCGGCTCGCAAGCCGAGCTTTTTTCATGTTCAGAGAGATTACAATATATATAAAAAAAAATAGAGTAATAAACTAACTATATCACGTAAATAACATTCATATTAAACATAGAATACAATAGACATTTTTTTCACCAAGTTCAAATTTGAAATTTTTTTCAAATTTCAACTTTTTTCAAATTTCAAGTTTTTTCAAATTTTAATTTTTTGCAAATCTCAAAATTAAATCTGATTTTAATTTCAAAAACCCCGACCTCCCCTCTCAATCTGGTCCATCCAATGCACTTTAAAAATCGTGCAGACAATATCCAAATTATTTTTTTCAAATTTCAAAGTTTTCCAAATTTTAAATTTTTTTCAAATTTCAAATTTGAAAAAAATTGAAATTTGACAAACTTTGAAATTCAAAATTTTTATTACATGAACCAGCTCACGAGCCGAGCCGAATCGTATTGTATTGTTATAACAAATTCTAAGATAATAAAATACAAACATACATGATTTATATATATGAATCCAGTAATTAAAGTATATCATTTTCCAAATACATATGTAATTCAATAAAATATTAGACAATTTTTTTTATATTGTAATCTCTTTAAACATGAAAAAAGCTCGGCTTGCGAGCCGAGTCGAGTCAAGCCAAGTGTTTGCATGAGCCGAGCCGAGCTTTTTCCTTTCAAAAGGGAGTCATGTTAGAGCCGAATCATTTTGCTTCTCTCATTGAGCCAAGTTTGAGACGAACCTTAATCATTAGCTGCCCTATCCATACCTCATATTTAATATCTTCGTTTTTAAAGTTCAAACAGTCGATCCAAACCGTTCAACATGATCTCCATGTTAAAATATGCTTGGAGACCAAATTTTATATTTTTTGGAAATAATTTACTAATTTTTTAGATTTATTGAAAATCGTTGTTTTTCAAACAAATCTGGATCATAAAAAAACAGTGATTTTCAATAAATCTAATAAAATAGTAAAAAAATTCCAAAAAATATAAAATTTAGTCTTCAAGCATATTTTAACATGGATGAGATATGAGGAGATAGGGCATTGGAACTCTTCTCACTCAAAATTCAAAATAGGGGGAATTTTTTTGTAAAACCACGAAGTTATACGAGAGAATAGGGGGGACTAATAGTTCTTGGACTTTCTTTCTAACCAACTGTGTTACCTCTTCTTTCTATAAATAGGGGGATTTCACGTATACCCCTCAAAAACTTCAAAATTATGTATTTCTCCACTAAACTATGAAATTATGTATGTCTCCCTCTAAACTTTTAAAACACACAAATTTATCATTTATTAAAAGCATAAAAAGTTGTAGCTTATTTAAAAAAAAAAAATGTCAGTCTTATAAGATACCCATTATACCCTTTATCCTTCATAAAATATTCATTTTTCTCTCAAAAATCAAATACCCATTATATCCTTTATCCTTTATAAAATATCATTTTTGGTCTCAAAAACCGATCAAGACCGATATTTTTCTTAAACAAACTACAAATTTTTTGTAATTTTATAAATGCTAAAATGGGCATTTTATAAATTTAAAATGAGTTTTAATATAAAAGATAATAAATTGGATATTTTTTTTAGTTTAGAAATTTGGAGAGAGTAATACGTAATTTCTAAGTTTAGAAGAAAAAATACTTAATTTTGAAGATTTTAAAGGGTACACATGAAATTCCTCCAATAAATTACATCATTTATAAGTTTTTTCCGCATAGTTTGCATGATATAAGGATTTACAACTTGTTCGATTAGAAATTTATATAATATAGATTGCTAGATAGGGCATGATAATACTTGAAAAGTTGAAGACGATTGGCCTCCTATGGTAATGAAAGGAGTTGATATGCGGTCCATTGGCACTTTTATCGCAATATAATGCTACAAGTTTTTCTTATTTAGAAAATCTTATGCTCTGCAAGTATTTATTTTTGAGTTAGTAATGCAACTAGTTCAACTGTTAACTATTTTTTCTTTTAATTTGTCTTCAAGTCAAAAAGAAAATATTTTTGTACCTATTTTTTTGTTCTCTAATAATTTTCGTCTATTTCGCCGACAATCTGTAAGAAACTTTGCTAATATAAAATTACGAACGTCTTCTACTTGATTTTTTCTTTAAAATGAGATCCATGAAGAAATATTTTTGAGTTATATTTATGTTTTTTTTTTCTTTCGTATAAAAACTTTACATGTTAGATTTAAAAACTCCATATGCTAAGTTTGAAAATTTGCACTCATAAGTTTAAATACATCATATGCTATGAGAATTTTTTTATCAATATAAATTATTAAATTTCATTAGAAAAAGTGTCTTGTTTCCAACAAAATAGAAAAACCGGATTCATTAAGTGCAATCCAATATTATGGATAGGGGTCAATAATTCATATTCAATTCTAACATGATCAAATGTGGTAGCCACATTGATTTTGATTTAAAAAAAAATTGGTAGAAAAGCAATTTTGCTGCACATTTGATCATGTTAGAATTGGATATGAATCATTAAGTGTTGTCCATAATATTGGATCTGATTTAATGAATCTAGCTTTTCTATATTTGTTGAAAATGAGACACTCTTTCTATTCCTGTACCTGTGAATGTAATAATTTCTATAAATAAAAACTTATCTATGCTATGCATAAAAACTGCACTTTGAAACTTTTAATGACTTTCACCCGCTATTTTATTTTTCTTCTGATCAATCCCGTCTATTTTTCTGACAATCTGCGAGAAATTTTTGCGAATCTAAAATTACAAACGTCTTTTACTCTATTTTCTCTTTCAAATGAGATCATTGATGAAGTACTTTTGAGTTATATCTGTGTTGCTATTTTTGTCTTCTTCTTGATATGTTATGCATAAAATCTTGATACGCATAGGTTTAAAGACTTCATACGCTATGTATAAAGACTTCACTTTGAACATTTTAAAGACTTACACACATTTTATTTTCCTCCGATCAATTTTATCGACGATCTGTAAGGAATTCTGCTAATCTAAAACTACAAACGTCTTCTACTCGATTTTTTTTTCTTTCAAATGAGATTTATGATGAAGTATTTTTTTTAGTTACATTTGTGTCGATGTTTTTCTTCTTCTTGATATGCTAGGTTTAAAGACTTCACATGCTATATTTAAAGAATTGCACACACCGATGTATTTCGAAGGAGGAATTTCATGTATACTCCTCAAAAACTTCAAAATTACATATTGCTCCCTTTAAACTTTTAAATTGCACATTTTCCCTTCCAAACTTCCAAAACTCACAAATTTACTCATTTTATTATCTTTTATATTAAAACTCATTTTAAAATTTATAAATTACTCATTCTACCATTTGTTAAAAGCATAAAAATTTGTAGCTTGTTTAAGAAAAATATCATTCTTACATTTGATCGGTTTTCGAGAACAAAAATGATATTTTATAAAGGGTAAAGGGTATATGTTTTTCAAAGGCAAAATGAATATTTTATAAAAGGTAAAGCATGCAATGGGTATCTTATAAAACCGACATTTTTCTAAAACAAACTAAATTTTTGTATGCTTTTAATAAATAGTATATTTGTGAATTTTGGAAGTTTAGAGAAGAAAATACATAATTTTGAAGTTGAGGGGTATACGTGAAATTCTCTCTTTATTGAGCATTTTTGTTTTTGCCACCTACAAAATTTGCTAATCTCGTAATTTCAGTATATCATAAAATCATTTTTTAGATGTATATATGCTCATATTTAATTATTTTTTTATCAAGTTAATCAATTTTCAAAATATGGATTCATACCATGCTGTAATAAACCTATCGCCATAACCTCACTTTAAAAATAAATTAAAATCAAATAAACACATCAATACTGTAATAATAAACCAGTGTAAATTATCTTTTCCCTAATCTGGGAATCTCATATAACATCTTATAATTTGAACTATCAGATACAGTAGGAAACCAAACGAACCAGTTCATCCGACTAAATTAGCCCAGAGGCGTTTCGAAAAGGAAAACTGTTCACAGTTTTAATATAGTTCCAAAAGCTGTTACAAGAAAAACATGAACCTTTCCCAATGAATATTGTTCTACTCAACCTGATACGAGAATTTCTGCTATTGTTAACTGATACCCCCTTTTCCCCAAAAGACGATAACAAAATTATACCTGACAATTATCATGAAACGTCCAAAAATGACAATATTCCAAATAAACTATGAAGCCTATTAATCGTCCATAGAAAAACTAAATAGTGAGAAATAGGGGGAAATCAAGCTGGTAACTGTAGCCTCACATTGTTCTTCACACTGAAAATTGCATGAACATTTGAGGTTAGCAATTAAATAACATACAAAGAAACAGATTACACAAGTGAATAATGCACTCAAATGTTAATTACCTGTTTATATAGTAGTAGAAGAAATCAGCATAGAGAAGAGTCTGCACTATTCCTGCTATCCATGCTATCAAGGAAAAGGAAATTAATCATATAATCATAATTTGGTAATTTGTTTCGAGAATTGAAACCAAGTATTACAACTTTTACACAGTTTGTACATAAATCAAAGAAAAGAAACAGTTTTCTAAGTTTACTTCTAATTAGATGACTTGCGTTATGCAACTTTCAACCAAAGGTGTGAAATCCAACTTATCTAAAATGCCTATATTGCCCTTCTCAGGCACCGATTACTTTTATGATGCTTCTAGAAAATTTTGTAATACAGCTTTTCCAGCTAATGCATTCTACGAAGCACTTTATGTCCAACCTAAATCAAGATTATAGATGCTTACCATGAACTTTCATTTAAAACGCAAATAAAATAAAATAGTTTTAACAACCAAATGTGTTAAAGATTTAAATATTAAAACATACTTATCCAATGAGTAGAATAGGTAGGTTCGGCGAAGTAGCGGTAGATCCAATTGATGATGTACAACCCTCGATACGCCCTGCATCATAAAGAAGAGTACATCCACACGTATTAAGAGACACTTTTTGTTACAGATCTTATGTGAACCCTCACCAAATGATAAATAATTGCATGTCCACATAAAATGCTAGATATTAAAGAGAAACATGCCCGCATAAAAAATTGCATGCCCATCATAAAATGCTAGATGCACACCGACAATCTAAATTTATACAAAAGTCACCAAACTACCATTCCCTCATAGTTGGAGATACTAAAGAGAAGCAATCTGGAAAATGGTAATTTGACATATATCAAGTCAAATGCCAAAAGAAGTGGTATTGCTTCATTAATACATCCGTGCAGGACACTATGCAAAAACTGGCAATCCCTCAGACAGGCTGCCAGAATATTTGCAGTAGATGATTGGGCCATATAGAAAAGTGGTTTTAAGCACACAAAAAAATATATTACCCCAGAAGAAAAACATATTGACCAGTCAAATTATCGACGTTGCGAGTGCGTTGTAACAGCACCAACTGTGGAAGAATAGCAACTGCCTCCAAGTATATAGAGAATGTCCACATCACCTGTTTTACAACGAAGATTCACATACTTTCAACGTGATTGAAGAACAAATACTTTTGTGAAATTCTAATAAAAACACAAAAAAGAGAAAATATTTGTAACCTTATTCTGTTCAAAAAACAATTGCATGAAATTGGTGATATTTCTTCTGAGTATATATTCTTATATGTATAACTTCAAGCAAGCTTTCTAGGAACCTTTTTTTGTTATCAAACTTACAAAATGAGAAAAACCACATAAGCCCATCCAAATGTAGAAAACTTCACCTGTAAATCCTAATTTTTTTCATCAGTATACATAAACTAGTCCCTTTTTTTTTATCCTTTTTTCATATCTGGTAGATTATAGAAGATATTTTGTATTATTTTTTACTTTTTCAAGTTTAACAGGGCTAGAAAGTAAAAGAATATTTCACAGTTTACACTCTGCGATTCACCAAAACAGCCATACCTAAAATAAGATATTCACCAACAAACTATATGACATTTATCACCATAAAATTGAAGCTATCATTTGTGAGTACAGCTAAAATTAAGATAAGGATTTGGGTGCACATCACATCTTCCTTTTCATAAGAGTACAGAAGAAGGGTGTCCCAAATGTTTAGATCCAAGAAAGCACCAGGAACGAAAAAAGACGAAATTACACCAGAAGTCCCGCCTCTCATAAATACATAACTTACACATCGTTGAGCAGGAGTGTGCTTAATTCAGGTATCTTTGGAAGAAGCAGAGTAAGGATAGGGGCAGTGACATTTAACAAAATGCTAGACTATACGAAATGCACATCAGGTTACAAGAATACACACTCAATAAAAAAAGAAAAAAGAAAAAGTGAGTGCTAACACTACCTCTTTAAAGGTGAACTTTTCATTGATAAGCAGAGCCAGAACAAGACAAGGTAAGACAAGGAAGTGGTGGCGGAAAGTATCTTGATCCTTGTCATATGACCTTCGTACCACCTTGTGGCGTTTCATGTACCACAAAATAGAGAAAGAGCTCCCCAGAAATATCAGTTTCATGACCGTGTTGTAAAGGGAATAGTAGTGTGTGAATATATCAAGGTACCGGGTTGCAAAAACAAGTGCATAGAGCTCCTGGGTCTTCAGAGAAATACCTAAATTAAGCATTTTGCACCTGTTAGGCTATCTACTTTTTTGCATGAATAATTTGTTTAATTGTATAACTTAAAAGCAAATTGGGTATAGCAAGGTTTAGTTTAGGAAAATTGGTACAGAAAATTTAAGTTGCACAACTGAGACTAAATTTGGTCTTCACATTGTACATGTGTACTCTTTTGGCAAGGTCCAGACCAGTATGAAGCGCTGTAGTGAATAGTAGGTTGTACTGGTGTGACCACAATTTCTGATTCTTTCTTTTGCTTTTCATTCAAGTAGAAGGATTTAAATTGTGTATAACTTTGTCTAATTCAGGCAAGACTGCACAAAACTGAGGTTTAGCTGCTGAAAATGACTTGATTGGTTGAGTCTAAGTTGCATCAATTCGTTGGTATGCATCAACCAGTATATCTTGATTTCCCTCTTCCTTCATCAAATTCCTCTCTCTCTCTGTTTTTTTTTCTCTCTTTTTTTTTGGCATAGTACAGGGAAGGTTCGGGGTAACAAGGTTTGTTAAGGCAAAACTGAGTGAAGTTAAAGCTTAATTACATAGTTGAGGGTTAAGTGGTGCTTAAATGCACTGGCCTGTTAGGAATTAGAATTTATGGTTTTTTAAGCTTAATTTTATTTTTAGACCAAATGCAACAAAATTAAGTCCAATTTCCAATACTAAGATATACCCTGAAGAGAATATTTTACAGCATAACCTGTTAAATTCCAGAATTGAATTGAAAAACATCTCCCAGACAATCCCAATAATACAAAATCATCACAAAATTGCCAAAATTTTCTTAGTTATTGCCACAAATAAAGCAATTCGCCTGTCAACTAGATTGCAAATAGCACAGCATTACTGAAACATCCCATGTAATTGAATGCATTTCCCCATTTGATATGAGCAACTCAAGCAGCTCATTTGCAAAGGAAAAATGTCATTGTCATATACTCATATGTATGCATTTCCAACTCCGCATAATTACCAACCGGATAATGGGAAATTCCACAATATTAAAAATCAACGAACAACACGGTTAAAGCATAAAATTACCTAATTAGAATTGGCAGCTAAAAAAAACACTAATTTAACGAAAATGAAGACTCCAAACAACGCGAGTAACAGAGGAAACTCACCGGCGCAGGATTTTATAGTGTGGATCTTGAGCAAGAGCACAAGAACGCTCATAAGGTGCGTCATGTCACCAGCTAACCTGAAGATATTCATCTTCGCGACGAGATCAGATCCGTTACCTCGGTTTCAGATGATACTCTCTAGATTGATCGTTGATTCGAGAAAAAGGAACCACTGGAGAGAGATCCAAGCTCCCTGTTGTGAGTTTGTCACAGTTCAATTCGCACGACGTGAGAAATGGGAGAGACGGAGACGGTGAAGCGACCTCTCCGACCGGTGCTGTGTCTCGCGGGTCAGCAAAAAGGCTCAATGTGACTAGCCGTATGCTGTTAGAGACGTTTCTTCATTTTCACTCGATTTTACAAAATGGTAATCAATCCAATGTGGCGAATTATTATTGGTTAGATTAGTAAGAATCTATTCACGTGGCCAATAAATGTCCTACTTTAACATTGCAAGTAGATGCCGAGTATAATATTTTGACGAGGATAGACTGGCGAATAACGGATTGTTCAAATTATCGGGCTTTATTTTCTCTCGAAAATGATCCATTTAGGCCGATAATTCCTGGGCGGCCCAGTCGAATTAATATGGGCCTGGTTGGGCATTCGTGGAGTTCGGATTCTCTGAAGTAACTCAAAGTTTGAGTTTAGTTTCGGACCATCGGATTCCGATCAGAATCCAGATCTAAATGAACGGAAGCTCTTTAATATTTTTGCTAAAGAAGATCGAACCGTCCAAATCTAAACTTAAAATTTGAGTTACTTTAGGTGATGAAATCGTATACGAAGCATTTTTTTTTTTTACAAAAGTGGGAGAAACCCACCAGTTTCATTACGAAACTAAAATCAATTTTACAGTTAGCATAAGAAAGAAGATACAAAATTTCATAGGCATCAGACAAGACCAGATCCAACAAGATATAAATTAGCTAAAAATATGCTAAGAAGTAAACAAAGTGTCACAGAATTATTTTCGAGAAGAGGGGGGAACCTGTCAATCAATGGCTAAGATATCCTCCATCAATTTGGAGGTGCTCCACCGGATCTGATCTGTCTAACCCAAGAATAAGGTCCTCTTCGTCCTTGGACTGGGAGCTTCCCTCTTCCAAGATATTGGAGTCTGATAGGAAAATCAAACTGTCTTCCTGACGCAAAGTAGAAACATCAAAAGGTAAAATGATAGATAATTTAAAGTAAGAACTATCTTTTCTAGATTTGCACTAAAAAGATGTCAAAACAATAATACTAGAGGCCAATTGATAAGCTAGTTTAGGAGAAACATCATCATTGAAACATAACCTATTGCGTTTGAGCTAGACTACCCAAAGGATAGCAGCTCTAATGAGTTCAATTAATAAAGAGTCATTTAAAGGAATCCATGCTTCATTAAGCCACAAGTCCTCAGTGGTTTCACAGTTATAAGAAAATCCATTATATGAACCAACTCAAGATCATAACGAATGAATTAAAAGGCAGGTCACAAAAAGGTGATTTACAGTTTCGGGTTGACCACAAAATGGACAGCTGACATATCCTATCTAATCCCGTTTACTGAGGTTTACCTTGGTCAAGACCTTTTGTTGTTTGACTAACCATAAGAAGCATTCGTATCCGGTATTTTTAACCAATAATCAATTTACATGATAACATACAGAATGATGTAATGGCATAATTATTATTTATAATTAAAAAAAATCTGGTTTTGTTAGTAATTCTTTTTACATGTCCGAGTCTATTTTTATAAGAAACAATTGTTTAAAAGCACCTTATGATACTAGATAAAATTAAAAAAATTAAATTTTAAATGTAAATATATTATTTATAAAATAAATTAATTTGAATGGTTTAAATTTGTGATTTGAAGGTAATGCGATAAATTTTGAAATGAGTCGTAATTAGACTTAATATTACCGATATTAAAGTAGGCAGACTCAAAAGAATATATAATAAATTTTGAGGTTTTGACGGACACAGAGACAAGATTCAAATTTTTTAACGTATATATAATTTTTTTTCTCCAGATAAAATTATATTAGGTATCGAGTATAAAGCTGCAGGCATTTTGTTTTGTTTTGACGTGTAAAAGATTCGAGATGCGACGCATATTCGACGGGAACTTAAATCCATTCAGTCCATTAGCCGGGTCCTCTCCAAGGAAGTTCGAATAAAAAAGCGGTCCAGATGCCCTCCGGCCTTTGATTAAGTACTACCGGACCGCCCGATAGAAAATTGGACGGTTCAGATCATGGTTTGCCTCGCCTACTGTGCTTCCGGAATCCCAACTGTTGATGCGGATTTGAGTTCTTCAAATCCACACACAGTGTTTGAAGAACACGTATCCTCTGCATTAACTCAAAAAGAAATTTTTTTAGTTAATGCATCTTGTCCGTTTGATTTTAAACGGAGAAAATCTAATCGTCCGATTTTAATACAGGCCAGCCTTTAATATTAGTGAGGATCTAGTTTGCACGGATCTTAAAATGAATTTGATGGTCCAGATTCATTAACTCAAAGATTCCCTTTTGAGTTAAATGCAGAGGATACCAATTCGGGTTTGAAGACGCGCGCGATTCCCCGCGCACCGTTTCTGGTCTGTGCTGCTCCACTCTCCGAATTCGTTGCTAAGGTACCTCAAATATTGACATTGAATCTGATCCGTTCGTTAAATATTATCCCGAATCTGATGAGGACCCATGCATTACAATTTACATGTCTGTGCTCGATTAACTTGGGTTCTAATCGGACGGTCAGGATTCAAACTCAAACGGTGAGGTAAAGCAGCGGATCAGACTCCTGCTCTATCCTCCACCATGACGCGCCATCCTTTTCTTTTTTCTTTTTGTTTCGCTAACTTCACTCCTTAAGCTGCAGTTAAAGTACGGTCCGATAGGCATGGGACTAAATTTGGTCCGATACCCAATTTTTTCCGTCCAATATACATTACGATTCGTGCAAACTTTACTCACACGAATCAGAAAGTCGTCCTAACGAAGCTTTGTGCGAATCGGACAGTTATGACTAGGAAAATGGACCAAATTTGACCGCATTCGCTCTCCACTCTAAAAACCCTTTTAAAAAGCTCCAACTATTTCCGTTAAACCTTAACTACTTTATAAACCCTCACCATTCCCCTCGCCACTTCTCCAATAGAAAAAGTGAGAGATGAGGTTTTGGAAAGGAATTGCTCTGGTCGGGGTGGTTTTGATTTTATTCGAGGAATCTCTTAGTGGCTCCATACCTACCACCCTCGATGGACCATTTGAGCCGGTGACATCCCCGCTTGATCAAATCAAGTTCAGAGGGTTTGCGGTTGATTTACCCGAATCCGATCAGCGAGTCATGCGCCGGGCCAAGGGGTTTGAGCCAGAGCAGATCTCGGTTTCTCTCTCGGCAACTGAGGATTTCGTCTGGATCTCATGGATCACAGGTCATTTATTTATATCACATACTATATAATGTATTCTTCTTTCGGCAACTGAGGAAAGAATAATGGTTGATTATTGATACTTTTTTCATCATATGCATTGTCCCTCAAATAGATTACGAAATTGTGTTGGCTGCTGTGGTGAATGATACAATTGTTTTTTAATTAAAACAAACGGTAAGAATATATAATTATACTTAACGATCAATTAGACACATGCCATAATTAAGAGCATAAGTTTGATAAATAAGAACTGTGGACTTAGTGTAGTGGCATGAGCCCTCGTCTCTCTTCGGAGAGTTCTTGAGAATAGCATCTAAATGATGTTGGGGTGTACCGGGCCCTTTAATAAAAAAAAAAAAGTTTGATAAATAAATGATATCACATAAGCAAAAACGAATATAATGCTAAATAGTTCAAAATAAACTATGTATCTAATAAAATATATATAATATTGGAGTAAAGAAGTTACCGTCAGTTAAGAAGTAATATCTGTATGTTTTTCATCTCGAAACATCCATATGCCATCTGCTGTGAAATTAATAGTAAGAGACTTAAATATATAAGATGGGTTGTAACTAAAAGCCGATTTTAATTTTGGAATATTTGTTGCGCCATTGCCTTAATCAGAAAGTGGCAATAATTTCTCCGGTATTGTCTCCAGAGCAAGGGACCTCCTTATGTTTTTCTCCGGAACTATGAATACTGATCCATCTGGTACCTTTTTGGTAATAATTTGATTTTTTAATAATTTATAGGAAAATATTTAGGTTTGGCTGGTCCTTAAAACTAATGAGTCATATAATAGCATCTTGGTAGCAAAAATGGGTAATTTATACTCCACATGCCGGTCTTGATGAAATTTAGAGATATGCTAACTTCTGTCCAGAAAATTTTGCCGATCTCTCACTCAATACAGGGTTCATCTCTTTTGCTCTAAACTTCATGTTGGTTCACTTTTCAAATGTACATATGTTGCCCTTTTATGAGCGAAAAAATGTAAACCCTAGACGACATTTGGGGAATTTTCTCTGGATGAGCGTTATCATTACCCTTAATTTTGCTTTTAAACCCTTATTTCCCACTATACTATGGGATATGAATATGATACAGTTCATTACTTTTTCAGGCTATGATTTCTTAGCCTATTGGTAAAAAACCCAAATAAAAAAGAGCAGAACACACAATTGTTAAATATAATCGTTGCTTTCTTATGTGTAATACCCCGTTTCAAAATCTGCCATGATTGCATCACCAATAGCATTCAATTTTGTTAATTGGAAACAAAAATTCAGAATTTTAGAAATGAATCTTTCTCATTATCAGCAACTCTTTTTAAACCTTCATTATTTTTTGTTTTTTAGGGGAATCACAAATTGGGGAGGACATCGAGCCATTGGATCCGGCCTCTGTGGCTAGTATTGTGCACTTTGGAAGAAAGAAAACGGGTTTAAATAGAAAAGCAGTGGGTTATTCCCTTGTCTATAGTCAGCTCTTTCCCTTTGAAGGCTTTAAAAACTATACTTCTGGAATAATTCATCATGTCCGTCTGACAGGTACGGACTTCTCTATGATATGTACCAGTACCATACCTGCCACTTGCCAATGAAGGACTCAGCATTTCCTTTTTTGATTTTCATATTGAGTTCTAGTACAAATTCAGTAAACAACAAGAGTGAATGCCTTTTTAGGGGGGAAATTTTAGGTTTCTAATGAAACATGAGTTTTATGCAAATAATGAAATCATGGGGATTTTATGGAAAATCTGCTTCATTTCATTTTTGTTTATCTTGGCAAATATGTTTTATCAATTTAGGACTTAAACCGGGCACAAGATACTTTTATCAATGCGGTGACCCATCAGCTGCCTCCATGAGCAATCTTCATTCTTTCAAAACAATGCCTGCTTCATGTCCTCATAATTACCCCAGCCGAATAGCAATAGTTGGAGATCTTGGACTTACATACAACTCGACTTCCACCGTGGCCCACATGAAGAGTAACAATCCTGATTTGCTACTTTTAATTGGGGACGTTACTTATTCGGATCTGTACCTGACGAATGGAACTGGCTCTGACTGCTACCATTGTGCTTTTAATGACACGCCCATTCATGAGTCATACCAACCTCGGTGGGATTACTGGGGCAGGTGAAAATTTCTTTTCCTTTTGTTTGTTTTTTTGTTTTAAATAATTCCAGTGTATTATCATTGCATGTTTAATATTTAGATGCATTCTTCTTTGTAAAAGGTAATTCTAGTTTCATTTTCCCCAAAAAGAAGGCAATAATTTTTTTCTGCTCTGGCATGACCTCAACATGTACCTTCTAATTTTCACTTTTTTTTTCAGGTTTATGGAGCCTTTATTATCAGAGACCCCGATTATGGTGGTAGAAGGAAACCATGAACTTGAAGAGCAAGGACACCACAAGACATTTGAGGCTTACAAATCGAGGTTTGCATTTCCATCTGTTGAAAGCGGATCAAATTCTGAATTCTATTACTCATTCAATGCTGGGGGGATTCACTTCATCATGCTTGGTCCTTATATTTCCTTCAAGAGATCAGGTATCTTTTATAAACTTGCCTTGCGATGTTAGAAAAATGTGTTACAAAATTATACATCTTTGGTGCCGTATTGTGTATTTCATAATATCCTTAGTACTAAGAACTAAGGCAAAGGCTCGGTCTCTAATGTGGGAGGTCATGGGTTTGAAATCCGGATGGAAAAAACTATTTGTTGTAATAACAGGGGTATTTAATAGTTTGGTGGCTTGACCTCCAACCTTTACTCAAAAAAATATCCTTAGTCCTAACATCTTAGATGCAGGGTTCTATATTTCATAATCTTTATTACTAACTACAAAGCTCTGAATTTCTTTCATCAGTAAAAGTGTTGGTTTCCGAACTTGTGTATATCCACCGGCATATTTCTATAAATCTTTATGGAACTTAAGCACGTGGTGAAAACTCGTGCATCCTTTAGCAAAACTTGCATGATTAACTCCTACTCTGGATTTTTCTAGAATAAAAATGCTTGTTTATATTCATATACTTCTTGTTTTAAGGAGTTGATTACCTTGAGAAGACTGAGACGGAGGTTTTCAAGAAGTGATCATTCATTTTTCTAAAATTTGGGCAAATTGTTACCGATGGCTACTTTTCTCATTGTTTATTTATTTAGGCGAGCAGTACAAGTGGTTGGAAGGTGACTTGGCAAATGTAGACAGGAGTGTAACTCCATGGCTAATTGCCACGTGGCATGCGCCATGGTACAGCACATACAGAGCACATTACAGAGAGGCTGAGTGTATGAGGTTAGAGATGGAGGAGCTTCTTTATACGTATGGAGTTGACATAGTTTTCAGTGGCCATGTAAGATCAAATGTATTTTTCACAGTTACTTTTGGCATTTTTGAAAAACAAAATATAATCGGTGCAAAAAGTTAGTATATCTCAAATATAATTAAATAAGTCTACCCTTCTTTGACTTGGCATACAAAATAACAAATGCCTTTTCTAATTGTTTAGAGTTGTGGCGACTCGATAAATATTTGTTTTGCGCCAATTTTGAAATCAAGAGCATTAATGAAGGTTTTACTGGAGCAAAGGCATTTTTTTAATCTAAAATGGAAACTGACAATTATTTTCTTAATTTGCCCCTTAATTTTGTCTTATATGTATCAGTAATTTAAAGAAACATTATAATTTTTTATATTGCTTAAAACAATCTTTGATATTATTTGCTTCTGCTGATTTGCTCCATACTTCATATTCTTTGTTCATCTTTCTTTGGTAGGTACATGCTTACGAGAGATCAAATAGAGTTTACAACTACACATTAGATGAATGCGGTCCTGTCCACATAACAATCGGAGATGGCGGTAACAGGGAAAACCTTGCGATTTCTCACGCAGATGATCCCGGCAAGTGCCCTGACCCCGCGAGCACTCGTGATCCACACTTGAGTGATAATTTATGTGCCACTAACTTCACTGTGGGTCCCGCTGCAGGAAAATTCTGTTGGGACCGACAGCCCGAATATAGTGCCTATAGAGAGGGAAGCTTTGGCCATGGCATTTTAGAGGTAAAATTTGTTTGGTGCTACTTGGTGTGGCAAATTGGCTTATTACATTTAGTAATTTTGTTACTTATCATTGGTCATCTTTGGGTAAATGGATTTGTTGGGACGTATAGTTTTATATAGAGATGGGCTATCATGCTTTGGGAAGTAAAGATAGTGTTTTATTTCCTGCTTATAACTTCATTTTCAAAAATCAAATAGTCGATTCGAACCTTCCAACATGATCTTTATATTAAATTGTGCTTGGAGGCCAAATTTTACATTTTTTTTGAATGTTTTTACTATTTTTTTGGAATTTATTAAAATCACGGCTTTTCATTAAATTTCCAAAAAATGTAAATTTTGGTCTCCAAGTACATTTCAATATGAAGATTTAGAAGTTTCAGATTGATTATTTGAACTTTAAAAATAGAAATATGAGCGAAAAGTAAAATACCCTATTTACTTTCCAAAGTATTGTAGCATCGCTCTACAAATGACATAATAATTGAAGGAAAAAGAAAATGGAATAGTACCATGTTGTTCTTCATATTTTGTTATTCTTACGTCTGTTTATTTGAAATTGTCGAACAATCATGTTTATAATGTATAATTTCTAATTGTCGAGGACCTAAGGTGTCCAACAATACTAACAATCTCATAGCAGTTTGCTAATTCTTGAATATTCCCTTACTATTATATTGTTTTCAGGTTTTAAACGAAACATATGCATTATGGACATGGCATCGAAACCAAGACTTGTACAATAGTGCTGGTGATGCCATTTACATTGTCAGAGAACCCGAGAAATGCTTGTTCAGAACAAAGTCACAAGAGGATACAATTGACGGTTTTGCTAGTAGCCTTTGAAATGCCAGTTGGATGTCTTAGACTATACTTCGTAGGATTATTGGGTTGCTTGCAATTTTACTTTATGATCTTGTTTGATTGTGGAGTAGCTCCATTTTTAGAATCTGAATCTGCTGAAATTCAAAACCAGTTAACATTAATTTTGAAATCCCTGCAATTAGATTCCAACCGTCAAACTGTTTCGAGATGCATGCAAGGAAAATCAGTTGTTTCGAGATGCAAATCTGTTGAAATTCAAAACCAGCTAACATTAATCTTCAAGTCCTTGCAAATCTGCAATTCGATTCCAACCGTAGAAATGTTTTGAGATGCATGCAAAGAAAACCAGTTGTTTTGAGATGTGTTCTCGAAAAAAAATCGATAACTGAATTCAGATTGCAAGGATTTCAAAGTTACTATTCACTGGTTTCGAAATTGATTCAGACTAAGTTAATTCATCTCTCCCGTTAGAGTAATATCTAACTTGCAATTTCTCTTCGTCATCTTATTCTATCAAACTTCATGCAAACATGATTAATTTAATCTATCTTAGTTTGAATTAAGCAATTTAATGTGGAATAACTGTACTCACTGAACTACCAAACATAACCTATATGCTTAGCGGTTATTGTCACAGCCAGCTAATCAAAATTTTTGCAGACAATTAAGAGTTTATGTATTAAATATATCCAAGCATTCCCATTCAAACAAATAAAAGTTGTTTGCGTTAAATAAAATATGAAATACTTCTATCCTAGAAAAAAAATAAAACACAAATCTAAACCATCTGAATTAACTATTTTTAACCATCTTCAAAAAAGTGTGCGCATCAATTTATTATTTTATATTATTTTTCATCAGATAATAGTTTTCAAAAAATATATCCTTCAGTTTTAGAGAGAACAAAAACAATAAAATTGCTGCTCCATACGGCGCAAAAAAATAATCACTTGAAAAAAATTACAAATTTTCTGTAGAGATCAATTAACAAAGAAATTTCTCTTGATAAAAAAAAAATTACACTGAATTTTTATGAATAGCTGAATAAAAGCTAAAATCCAATGAAAAAAAATCTAGTTTTTATTATCTAAGACTGTCAAAATCGGAATTTGAATGAATAATATATGATCTGAACAAACGACACTGTATAGCTTGAAAAATAATCAGCCAATTAATAAGATTTCAGATTCACAAAAACCGCTACAAAAACACTATACATAACCGTTTGATCTCCGATCCCAGAACGAGAACAAAAATTAATTTTGAAAGGTACAAGAGAAAATGAAGAGAAAAAAAATTGAAAGAAAAAAATAAATTAAATAAAGAGAAATCGAGATATCGAAATCATAGCGAGCCGAGAACCTATGAGACAAAAGGCACTGGCTTTCTGAGATGCCATTTAATCTCGGATCCTCCTCTCTCTCAAAATCTCCATAATTAGAGTTCGTAAAAGAAACGCTAATGAACAGAGGTCGAGATAGCAGAGATGAGATGGGATGGGAGCGGGGCGGCGCTCTCCATCCTCTCAAGGGATCCTACTGTTTGCCCTGATTCGATACCGACGTTTTATATTCAATTCGCAATTCGCAACTGAGGGATTACACGATCCTGACCGTCCGATCCCCCTTCTGGCCCGGATGGAAAGGGGTCCGGATCCCCTAATGTAACCCAATTTTTGGGTTTTGCATCGGGACCATCCGATTCTAATCCGTCGCTCATGATCATCTCGGGATCCGAATTCGCGTCTCGGGATATGTGCACTCATTACCGGATGGATGATCTCGGATTTGAATCAGACGGTCCCGATTTAAAACCCAAAAGTTGGGTTACCGCACTGGATCTGGATTCGATGGAAAGGGGGTGCGTATCCTCTGAGATATCTCATTTTTTGCGTGACCGACGTGTCCGGTGCCTATTCGGGGAACCGTAGGGGGCAGTATTATTTGAGATTTGAGATTCGTGCAGAACGTATTTGAACGATTTAGATATTCTAAAAAGTCACGCAAAGTTTGAGATATCTCAGAGGATGTGAATTTATGGAAAGGAGCCGCGAACACGTGTCCTCTGAATTAAAAGAGAATCTTTTGTGTTAATCTATCTCAGCCGTCTGATTTTATCATAGGGTTTTTTAATATTAGTGCGGATCTAGTCTGCACGGATCATAAAACATATGGAATGGTTCAGATGCATTAACTCAAAAGAGAAGTTAAAGCAGAGGATACGAATTCAAGGAGCCGCTCCTTTCTGTAATTGAATAATTGCACGAGTTCCTCGGGATATAGAACAAGTTAGAGTGTAATGCAATTCGTATCCTCTGCATTAATCTCTTGAGTTAATGCATTTGGATTATCCAATTAGCATTAAGATCCGCATTAATATTAAAATGCCATGTGTTCGGTCGGATTGACTCAGTTTAAAATTAGATGGCCGAACTGTGTTCACTTTGAGCAATTAAGCATTACTTCAAAAGTGTATTGGATTGAGATTATGATAATAGTATATATTATCGATCAAACTGTGTTATCGATCAGACTAACTTTTACATTTTATTAGTAATTTTTTATGAAAATTGTGTTTAATGATTCAGATCAAATATTTAAAATTTGAAGAGAAAACTATGAATTCATAACACATGTCAATCTACAATATGCATATAATTGTCTTACAAAAAAAAATAGTGAAAACCTAAAATTTATTGTTTATTCATTATTATTGTTTCCATTCGAATATAATAGGCTGCTTAAATTATAATTCGTATAAATTAAAAAAAGTGCTATAGATCCATATTTTATTTTTAAAGTTTAAACGGTTAATCTAAATTGTTAAATATAATCTTCATATTAAAAAGTATATTTGAACTCAATTTTACACTTTTTAGATCTGTTTACTATTTTAATTAGATAAAAAAATGTTGTTTTTAGATGGTCTGGAATTTTCAAATTTTCAAATCAAGAGATTTTCTACATATATAAAAAATAATATAATTTTTTTTAAATATTAAATTTGACATGCAAATACGTTTCTATATGAAAATTATGTTAAACAATCTAAATTAACCGTTTGAACTTTAAAAATGAAAATATAAATTCACAGTACAAACCTGCGCGTGTAACATGCATATTTACCAGCCTCACTCTTATTTTTATATATTAAATATTTTTCCATATCCGTATCGATATAATTACGAATTAGAAATAAGTTACTAATAATTATACATACGTGCGTCAAATTTTACTGATAAAACTTGTTAGGTTTTCAACCCTACCATCGGAATTTTACTCAAATCCTTTACCATCGGAATTCGTTTCCTCTGCGATACCTCAAACTTTGAGTGCTTTCCTTTTGAAAATCTCAACCGTTCAAATGCATTATGCACGAATCTCAAACTACAAATAATACTGACCCCTTCGCTATCCTCGAATAGGCACTGTACACGTCGGCCACACAAAAGTTGAGATATCTCCGAGGATTTCCTTTTGAGTGTTATTCGCGAGTCCAGCTAGTATGACATCAGTGTCATTTCAGCATATATAACACCAATTTCAAAATCTACCGAATCGACTTCCAACGGTGAATCCAAACCGTTCAAACCGCTCTACTTCATTAGTTGTGCATTACATACAAATTTTATAATTTTTCGAATTTATTTAGTATCAAGTCAAGCAGTCAAATATGTGAATTTTTAAGTTAATTTTAAAGCATTCATGTAAATGCATCACTCATAAAGTAAATCGGTTTGAACAGTTTAGATTAGTCGTTTGAACTTTGAACTATATTCAATTAATTTTGGAGTTGGTGTCATATGATACCGATGTCATACTAGCCGGACTCGTTATTCGCTGTTGTCAAAAAAAGAAAAAAAAAAAGGAAATTCTTAATGTGTGCACTTTATTTTATGTTGTTCGTTGTATGTCCCTCATTTTTAAACAAACTGGTACTAAAATCAACTTCGATTCATAATTACCCAAATTTTGCCAAAAAAAAATATACATCATTTACCAGTTGGGCCAAATCAAGTGATACACATACAAGGTTACAAATTAATTAACACATGCATGATCACACAACAAGAAGTGAACATCTCTCTACTTGACAAAGTAAGGAAGGTCAAGGACATAGAGGAGGAAGTACGCCCAGGCCACGCCGGAAATACCCCCGAAGAAGAAGCCGCCGGAGAACTGGGACCACCCGTCAGCAGTCTGTAGCTTGTCGGCCTCCTTCTTCCTGCCGGTTAAAGTCAAAGTGGGCGCAGTCGACGGCTCTCCCTCTTGGAAAGACGCAATTCCGTACATTGATAAGCAAAGGGTGAGGATGACAACTAGACCGGCAGCGGCCAGGGACCCGGCCTGGCCATGGTAAGGGGTGTTGCGAAGAGGCCCGGTTATGACGAATGGGCCCACAAGGAGGTAACCGTGAGCCAGCCCGACTTCAATGCCTCGGAGGAGCGGACTGACAGCTGTGCGGTATGCAGGGAGGTTGGAGAGGTACCATGCGATGAGAGGGCTCGATGTGACGGGGGTCTCGAAGCTTCCGATGAACGGATCTCCGTTGATCGGTTGAATTACTTGGAATGTTGGCTGTATAAACAAACAGGGAAATGAAATATGATCCTTTAATTTGTTACAGTAAGAAATAAAATAAATTTTCTAAAATTTTCAGATATTGTATTGTTTATGCTGAAATTAGAACTGTATGAAATAAGAAGAGTTCACATTTTATTAGAAGCTAATTTATTTCATTCCCATTTGTTAGTAAAAACAAAACATGCATGCAATTATGCAAACATCTATCTTGAGAAATTTTGTTATAAATTTAAAAAGCCCCTTACTTTCTCTGGTAAAATGGTGGCTTTAACAGTGAGGCAAGACCTCCTTTTGTTTGCCAAAGCAAAACCAGAGATACCCCTTGGAGTGCCCAAAAGCCTGCTCCTTGGTGTGGTGATCAGTTGACTTGCCATGGAAGGAGCTGATGCTGTTGCCATTTTTTCTCTCTCTAGCTACTCCCTCACTCAGTCAGACTTGGTTGAGAGAGAGAGAGAGCAAAATAAAGAGGGAAGAAAACTTTTGTGAATAGTTGGGGTTTGTTTGGATTAGGTGCAGGAGATTCTGAGCTTCCCATTGGTTGGATAAGACCCCTACCCATATCCTTATCCCCTTACCAGTATCTCTCTTCCACTAAATTCTGGTGACATGTGGATTAACTGCTAAATGACATTTGGCATGAAAAATCTGTATGAAACATCCGTACTATAAGAAAAAATATGCAGGAATTGTTTATGCTGTTAGATTTACATGTACAAGATGGAGTAGAATAGGGTGTTCTTAAGTTTCAACACTAAAACTTGTTGGATGGATTTCAAATGACAGATCAGAATCGTTGAAATCCATCTATCTTACGAGTGATGCATTTACATGCAAAAAATATTAACTTTTAAATTAATTTAGTATAAAGTCAAGCGGTCAAATTTAGAAAGTTTATAAGTTTATAAAGTAATTTTAATGTATTTATTTTTTTGAACGTTTTTTTTACCACTTGTCTATACAAAATTAATTTAAAAATTTAAAAATTATGCATGCAGATGTATCACTCGTAAGGTAGATGGGTTTCAACTGTTCGGATTTATTATTTGAAGTCAATTCAATAAATTTTAAAGTTGAGTTCACAAAAATAGTTGGTGAACTTAGAAACACCTAGTTCTACTCTACAAGATGCAATACAGACATTATGAGCTAGATACCATAATAAAAAACAATTTAAATAAACAATCACACCTCATTAATTCAGGTGGTTAAAATAATATTTTTCTTGTGAGAGATGTAAGCTTGAAAGTGACTAAACATTTTGATCCAATTTAACAAAACAAGAGGCTTCAGTCATTAATTAAATAAAAAAATATTATCCTAAGGATAATTTTATAATACATATATTTTAAAATTATTAATCAATTTAAAAATTAAATAGTAGAAGTGTTCTTAAGAATCTAAATAGGACGTATCAAATTTGAGTTAATATTGAATTTTGTAAATCAGTCAATATAAAACCATTACAAATCTGTCATTAAAATTTGAAATTGTTTGATGAAAGACTAAATATCTGTTAAATCGCTTCGTATTTGATATAAATACCATTTAAAAATGAAGAATAAATTTAAATTTAATTATTTAATTAAAAAATATTTTTCAGATATATTATAAAATATAGATGCATATTAAAATTACTTTTAAAATAATACGAGTTAATTTATCTAAAAACCAAACAATTACTTTAATTCATATAGTTAGCCCAATAAGGCCCATTTTGTACTTTAAAATATATGACAAGTTGACAACTGTCAACGGTAGCTTTGGACTATTAAACGAGAGCGTAGATAAAGCGAATTTTTAATTATGAAATTAAGAAAGTAAATCTTCGAAAAATATATTAATTATTAAGAAAGTAATTACTTTTGAACCGCACCATAATGGTGGATTTCGGACAAAATTATTTTTTTAATTTATAGTCCGAAAAGTGTTAGTATAAAAATAATTAGCACTTTCCAGACAAAATTATTTTTTGAATTTGTAGTCTGAAAAGTGTTAGCACATAAAACAATATTTTTCGGAAAAATTTGTAGTCAGGTTGGAGTTTAAAATTTGAAAAATACTAGAAGTACACTATTGGCGTGATCCTAAAAATGTGCAACATGGTGGAATCATAACATTGGCATGGTTCCATCTATTTTTTTAAGAATTAAAATTTTAATTTCTAAATAATAAAATAGATAATGAGTTCAATTTTGTGTGTTTTTTTTTCATTCTTACCCTGTTAAAATCAAACTGTTTATTTTCTCAACTCATAAAAGGGCAATTCTAGGTCCTATTCGGCAGTAACACTGTGTGCGTGTTTTTTTTTCCCCACGTACAAAGTAAAATTCAGTTCAAAATCCACATCCACACCCGTTTTCAACTATAGGCCAAACAAGACCTTAACAAATTTGGAATGAGAAAAGAGATGAAATTGATGTGGGAAATTTGGATAATGATGAAAGCAGCAGTTCGATTTCGCAACTTCTGTAAAAATTTTCAAAAAGAAAAAGATGAAAGCAGAAGAGATAAAAGTAAAATTACTCAAAATTGATAACTTTTATTCATTAATTAATTTATTACAAAGGTTGGTCTTTTATGATGATATTACTCGGAAAATTATTATTTAGATTTCTCAAATTAATTATGAGCAACAAACAAAGTAGTTTTCTTCATCTCCAGTTACTCAGATCCTCTGTATCTCCATTTCTGATTGTCGGGCCCCACCTCCAGTGGCTATTCCTAAATTATTAAAATTACAATTGCATCGTCGCACAAGACTTGACCGGAATGGTATATGCATGATGAGATGGGAATCGAGAAGAGGCTTTTCCGGTGCACATAAGGTTGGAAAATGGAAATGTATCTCTAATGGTGAAGATGGTACTGTTATCATTTTATATAGGCACGCAAGGTGTTCGATGCAATGCCTGACTGATGGTTTTGCCAATTTATCGGAATTCTGAACTGAAACATGCACCGGACAACAGCAACAATCATAAACAGATAAGCCTAAATCGAATACTTGCACCATTCTTCGTTAAAAAAAAAAACAAAAAAAAAACTATCTAAACGAAATTGTTGAAAAGATCGTGTATTTCATTATGCATACCATCCATAATAAAATCAACCAATGTGTTGTTGTGACAGAAAAACAGGGAAAAGGGAAAATTAAATATTTTTTAAGATATTTGTTTTTTTTTTTATCTTCTTCAAGTATCCACTGGTGAACCATGATCATACTCTTATAACAATTACATGCAATTTAAGTGATCAGTTTAACATGAATCTTAATTAATGTATCGGATTCTTTTAATTACTTGTTATATGATTGCCAGAAGAAAGCATGCTCGTGCCGGGTACAACCTCTCGACATCGTGTTGGCCTGGCCCCCTCTGGCACAAAGCCAGACTCTACTTCATCTTGCTGTGACTGAGCAAAAGTTTATCCTCAATCAAACCAGGAAAATTTAAAACTTAAATCTGCCGGTACTGTCATATTAGACATCACGATTGCCAATTTGCTGTGCCCGTCGAAGAACTGTTCTCTGCACCATCAACAGTCCTGCACTGTCTCAGCAAGTTCCATGTGCTATACCAGCATAGCATAGTACCAGCAGGTCAAGAAGATGATGCATGATCTGATTGATCATTCGAAGATAACCTGAGAATTGGAGCCCGGCTGTGGCTTCAACATCGGGAATTCGGCTTGTACAGTAAGACATTTACTCGGGCATCGTCACCTTGTATAGATGATAGAACCACGGATCTATCATCGTGATGGGGAGGTTTTTAATACGTGAGATATGAGAAGGGGGGTTTAATTTATAATTCGTATCGTCTGCACTAACAATTTTGAGTTAATACGGAATGAATCTGGCCCGTCTGGTCCGTACTAGCACGAATATTAAAGGGACCCGTGCAGTCCAGCTTAGGCCGGATTGGTTCGGATCCTGGCGGGTTGCATTACCTCAAGTTCTGAGTTAATGCAGAGGATATGGATTCTCAAATTTCATGTATCCTGTGAGAATTGAGATATCTGAACTTCTCAGTACATTTCAAAATCAGTGTGAAAACCTTTTACAGTGTCTATTCATATGCACGGAACAGTATTAACAGAGAATGGGTTGTTTTCTTTAGGAGAACGGAGTGGGTCTGATGCCCATTGAATCTATTTTTAGATTCAACAAGCTCCATGACCGTCCGATCCATCTAAAAATATGTGTGCACAAAATTTAAAGCATTATGCACGAATCTTAAAGCATATTAAACGGTGATTGAACCCATCGAACCAAAGTAGGTGCCATGCCCATTGGACCTACTCTCAAGTATTTTTTAGACCTGTGCTTTGAAAATATGGATGGAGTATTTTTTAAGACTTGTGCTTTGAAAATATGAATGGTCCCAATTCTTCATAAATCAGCTCAAGTTTTTAGATATATCAGGGATGTGAATTTGAATTTGATGGATTTTTTTTTTTTTTTGGTATCAACGGGCGTACTTGAATTAAATTTGTAGGGGGGATGTTTTGCTAATTCGAAATATTTTGGTTTCAAACTCGTCTAGCACACTATATCTTGATACTATTTTACTAAATATATAATTAAGTGTGAATTCTATACTAATTTATATCAAATATAAATTATGTACAACTTTTAATTTATAAAGCAAAATAATATCCTAAATGTTTTTTCACGTAGCCTCAATTTTTCAATACCTTCAAGTTTTTATTCATCTGGCATTCAGGAAGTGACAGAGCCATATTGAAACAAAAATAGACAGTTGTTTACTTTTGAATTTTGAAAATTAAGTCTTTGATATTGAAAATTAAGCATAGACTTTTATGTGTGTGAGTTTTTGTCAACTCTGAAATTTAATTTTAACGCCTACCCCAGAATTCAATTCTGTACATGTCAATTTTAAATTTTTGTCTACTCCTGAACTAATTCCTGACTACACCCTGAATAAGGGAAATACATTTTTTCTTCTTGTTTTCTACATGTATTTTGCAAATTGATAAAAACATATTGATTATAGAATTTCGTATTAAAAATATAACTTTTAAACTAGTGACTAAAAATAATATTTTTACGAGGAGTGATCCACATACACTCTTTTTTTGTGACACCGGATTACACCCTATATTTTCAAAGTTTTTAAAGTTCAAACAGTCGATCCTAACCCTTCAACATGATGGATATATTAAAATGTGCTTGCAAATCAAATTTTACATTTTTTAAATTTTTTTGCTATTTATTGAGTATTTTACCAAACTATTGTTTTCAGGCCATATAATTTTTGTATCCATCTTAATAAATATTAAAAAAAATTAAAAAAAAAGTTAAATTTGATCTGTACGTACATTTTAATAGTCTATCATGTTGAACAGTTTAGATCGACTGTTTAAATTTTAAAAATGTAGAACGTAATCTGATTTCATAAAAAGAAAAGAGTGTAAGTATATTCCTTCTCTTTCTATATTTATCTTAATTTTTAAGTAGATGCTAATTAATATTGTGTTGAAGTCCCGACTCAAAACTTTTCTAAAAAATAATTCCGTACAAAGTTTTGGCTGACTTGAGTACGGGTTGCGTCGTCACTTTGCTGACCAAGTTAAGTATCGCTATTTAATTTTATCAAGGCGGATCTAGTTTGGCGCCGTTGGTTTTGGGAATACTGGATATAGATTCATTGATGCTTGCTGAGCAGATTCCTGAGTCATTTTCAAAACAAATTACTTGCATCTGGACCTTAGACTGTGCTTCAATTGGGGGTACGCGGAGAAAAAGGAAGGAAAAAAAATACTATGCGGAGGAGAATTTTGCCTCAAACTGTAGCTGTCTGAGAATTTTATCTGTTCTAGAAGAGAAGAAACGAAGAAAAAACGGAGGTGAACGCGTATTGTGTGGAGGAGAACAAAGGTTAGTGATACGTTGATTTTTAGCGACAATCTTTATCTCCAATCGGAGTGTAAGATTATTGTTCAGAGGTGAGTTTCACCTTCTAACACTTTCCTTCTTCTTCCATTAATGAGGGTTTCATTCTCAATTATGAAGCACAGTCTTATAGTTATTGATTCCAGAAACTATAAAAACAAAAAATCACACGGCAGGATTATTTTATGTATGTTCATTAGTTTTTTTTTTATACAAAAGTGCTTCACACACCAGTTTCGTTTATGAAACTTAAAAAGTTTTGGATTACAAAAGATGAGGACTGATAGAGAAGATCTGAATCGGGCAAGGCTTGATGCTGCTTTTGGAGTTGGAGTTTTTTTTTTTTTATGATATAAGTCCGAAGGTCCCACACACACTTTTTTCTACTGTTATTGGCAGGAATCGAATCCACATCTTCCTTGGAAGAGTGGGGTGTCTTACCAACTGCGCTGGGCAGTGGTGACAAAGAATTGGAGTTACTCCTTTGAAGTTTGATTCAGTTGATACTGATTCTTCCGTTGGTGATGCTGCTATTGTCATGTATCTTCATTAGTTAATTGATTTTTACTAATTACTTAGTTGCAAGGAATTAACTTGTCTACATTAATTAATTAATTATTTTTCTTGCAAAATGTTTACTAAAAGAGATGTTTCTGGCTTATTTTTATGTACATTTCGGGTGAGAACTTTTGAAAATTTCATTTTTCCTCACGAGACCTTTAAATTATTTTATTTTATATACGAGTTGTAAATAGTTAAATTATACTGATAACGAATGATATATCGTAAATTTGTTGTATAAATAATATAAGATACTCACAACAGTTTAAGCAGTAAAAAAAATAACATATTTTTTTGTGAAAGATTTTGAATTCGAAACCTGCAAAGTGAATAAATCTCGAATAATATAAACATTAGTTTGAAACTGTATTGGGTGGCTTGATTTTCAACTTATAATTTCAAAAATTAATATATTTTTCCTTTGACGATAGCAATATTGGCGATTACAATTAAATCTCTTTTCTATTTTGTAAAAATGATTTAACACTGATAAGTCCCTTTCCACCGAATTTTTTTTATCCATATGCATATGATTCAAACTCAAATTAAGAGGATACATACACTCATATTTACAGAAATTCTATATATAATTATTTACCTAAAATTTATTTTTGGCCTTAATTGTGAAGTTTGAAAACTTGAGGGTTTAATTTCTAAATATGAAAAACTTAAACAAAAATGGCTAACGTGGCATTGTGGTCACGCGGCTTCCATGCTCGAAACCTCTCAAAAGTCAAAACCCTTCAAAATAAAAAACCGTCTTCTTTATCTCCTGATTTGGATTCGAGGAAAAAAAAATGAAAGAAAACCGAAAAGAAAACAAAAAAAGAGAGAATGAAATATATTTTGATAATTTTTTTAATTCGATTGTATGTCCGATTGAAATTTCAACTACGCCGCGTTGATTATGAACTGTCGTTGCAATTCGATTTGTGTGGTTAAATTAGATGTTTGAATTGGATTTTGGATTATGAGGACATATTTAATGGGGTCTGAGGTTTGAATTTGATTGTGAAATGATGAGATTGTGTAAATGTGGGCATATTTAACGGGGTCTGATAATGTGGGAATTGTATGTCGCAGACCTTCCAAATGTGTGAATATTGTGTAACAAAACTAATAACCTAGACCCAGGTGTAATCACTGTTAAAAATGCAGGCATAATTTGATATGAATTTGTATAGATTAATCTAGTCGGTTCAAAATAGTTGTTTCATTAAGTCAATTATAGAGAAGTGCGTCGTTAAATAACCGATTACTGAGCTTTGTAGTTGACTCAGTATTGTTTATGTTTGTTATTTTTCTTGCGACGTAGGTTGACGAGACAAAGGATGGATGTGAGGGTGCCATTCTTGTCGTGTGCCCTGGCCCGACAGCGAGGGGTGTGACAATTTTCTGTCCCGCTAAATAATCAAACGGGCTCAGACTTGCTGGATAATTCAACGGTCCAGTTTGCAAGTTTTGTGGGAGAATTGAGTATGTAAATGGCCCGCTAGACAAGGGTGTTCAACCGGTCGGTTCAGTTCAAACCAAACTAAAAGAATTAAACCAAACTTTTTTTGGTTTTTGAAAATCCAACCGAACCGACTGAACTAAAATAGCAAACTGAATTAAAACCGAACCGATTAAACTGATTTAAACTTCAGTTTGTTCAGTTGAACCGAATAAAGGAATTCAATCTCAAAAAATCAAAACTCGTAGATTTAAAACCGAAAATGAACCAAAATAATACACTAAGTTTCAAACTATTAATAAAATAGATATGTTTGGTTTATTCGGTTTTGAGAATTCAAAACCGAGCCAAACCATTTAAACCGAAATTTTCTGGTTCAATTTAAAATCAAATTAAACTGAACCATTTGAACATCCTACCGCTAGATAATTCAATGGGCTTGATAATTTAGTAGACCGAGTATATTTAGTTTCTTCAAAAATGAATATATCATTTTAATTGAGTGTGTTTAGAGTGTGCTATAGATAAAAAAAAATTAGGCCATTCCCATCTAGTGGTTTAGAGTGTGTTTTTTTTTTCTCAACGGAGTGGCTTGTTCTACGCACTCCCAAATCAATTATATTTAGGTAGTTGACCATTAATTTTTTCCAGTAGCTAAAGTTTTTGGTGAATGAAGTTAAGGTTGGTGGTTCTAAAATTTATAAGCATTTAGTCTATACAAATTTTAATGTAGATCGAACAATTTCAATCAGACATCAAGCCCCTTTCAATTTCTTTTATTTTCATTATTTATCCTCTTTTTTAAGAAACAAAATAGTGTATGTACATGAAAGAACCCAAAAAATTGAGATTGAAAACTGAATAAGGTTTATATAATTTGATTTTATTAGAAAAACTAATAATAATAATTATTAGGACTTGACCCTTTGTCCAACCTTGCTTCGTTTCATGGAGATATAATGCCGAAATTTTTATTTAGACTATATTTAAAAATAATAATAAATTAAATAATTACTTATTCTGAAAATTTTAATTTTTACTATGTCCGCTAATTAAATTGGAAAACCAAAAATGAGAAATCTGCCAATTAAAAATGGGAGAATTTTGATATATATCACTCAAAAATTGTGAAATTATGTATTTACCATTCATATTTCTATAATTACATATTTACCATCTAAAAATCTAATAACTCATATATTTACCCAATTAATCAAAAAATGGGATTAATTAAGTTTAAGATTATCTACAATATAATTAATAAGTTATTTAGTCTCTTCTCCTTCTCTGCCCCTTCCTCTTCTGTGCACAGATTTTCCTCCTATCTTTTTTGACATAACTTTTCAATTTTCGCTGAAACTCTCTCTTCATCTCGTCCCCCCCGCTTAAACTCGGAGAGAAGGGGTAGTAGACTCGGATATAAGAATTCCAACTCTCGTTTGATTGTCTTAAAACAAGATAACTGCTCTAACTTTTTCAACAAAATTTGTACTGAAGTCGATGCTGATATCATAACCCGTTATCATAGTAACTGAGTTTGAGAATCTGTGTTTTGTTACTGACTCAGTTTGGAATATTTGTATTTAATCTTTTATATTAGGTATAAAGAAGAACGGTTCTAAAGAAAGAAAGAGAGCGAGCATGCTAAGTTAATCCTTGATTAATTATAGTTTTAAGAAAATTATCATATGATTAATCCGAGTTTTGTGTATATTTGATATATACTAAAGTTATATTAGGTAAATATGTGAGTTATTAGATTTTTAAATGATAAATACGTAATTACAAAAATTTGAATGATAAATACGTAATTTTACAGTTTTTGAGTGGTATATATGAAATTCTTCCATTAAAAATTGTGACAATTGAAGAGATGTACATATGCATAGGTCTTGGTCAAAAGATGGGCCAAGCTTGCTGCTCAAGTTTAAATGTATTTTGGATTTTCTTGCACTTGCATGAATTGCTATTGGTTAGTCTACCATTAATTAATTAATGAATATAGACATCATCATGCCATGTTGTCTACCATAAATTGCTTGGGTTTCTCAATTTGTTGGTCCAAAGAAAAAAAAAAAAAAAAAATAGAGGTCCCTTATTTTCTTTGGCGGACTTTAGTATGAGTTTGATAATTGAATTGGCAGATTTTTTTTTTGGTCCGCTAATTGAATTGACAGACGTGGTAAATTTCTTATTTTTTAGAAATCGAGATTATTTGATTTATTATTTTTTTGAATTATTTAATATGGTATAAATAAAAATTTCGGCATATAATGCAACTAATATGATGTCAAACCAATAGGGCAATAGGTGGTGTCTTATATATTAATATTAAAACATCATTATTTTAGCAAAACAATTAGAAAATTGACCTTCCGTGTAGCAAAATTCTAAAAGAATCAACAAACACTAAACACTTCCTTTTTAAAAATGTGACCAAGTAGTTCCGAATTTGACCCACATGCAGATATCTAATAACAGTTTAAAATGACTTGACGACTTTCATTTACTTATAATAATAATAATAATAATTATAACAACAACAATAATAATAACAATAGGGTGGAGTTTTGTTCAAAGGGCTCTGGACAAAATCTCATCCAAAATTGTAAACTGTCCAATCTGTGTTAAAATTTACACAGATGGTTTAAATTTACGGAGCAACTTAGAATTATTAGGTTTTAAATATATTGGCACAAATCTTAATGCAAATCAAATGGTAAGTCCCAGCTTCAGATGAGATTCTGTTCAAAGCTCTTTGAACAAAATCTAATTCCATAATAATAAGACAAGAAATTATATTGTCGAACAAAGACAAAAAATTATATACCGTGGGTATCCCGGTTTTGTGGCAGTGTGAAACAAAACACCTCCTGTTTGTTCGCAAAATTTGGATTGGCTTTCAAAAGTAATGGGGCACATCATTTTTTTTTCTTTATATATTAAATAAATATTTATAAAAGAGAAAAAATTGCTCCATTTTTCTTCGGCCAATGAGACTTGACAACAGTTTCAAAGATTATAATTAAAATCCAGAAGACTCCCTTAGCAGAATGGGATAGAAATCATCATAGTCTAAGTTTGGTCTCTTTATAGACAACTCAAACTTAGCCGGATCAACATTAAAAAAACATCTAGATTAGGTGAGAGATTTGGGATATTTCAACTACGGGATAGTATAAGAAAATAATATAATTTCGTACTTAAAATACTTTAGTCTTCGTAACCAAAAATCGATCGAAAGATAAAAAAAAACCTTTAAAAATGCAAAACAGAACACCAGAATGCCCTGCGGGTACTGACGGTACCGCATGTGAGATAGCATGCGGGTAGTCTATACCGCACACAGCAATGACAGTGCCGCATGCAGCGTAGACAGGAGCTGAAAACTAATATCTTTAATATTAGAAGGAATCATGGGAAAATCTGAACCCTAGAAAATCCTTACTATTTATGCCGATCACATGTAACGCCACCGCATTAAACTACGCTAATAACTTCGGTTATATAATTAATTAAGTTTAAACTTAACCCCGAATAACAAACAAACCTACCTAGAACTAGTGAAAATTGTTATAATCTAATACACTATTCATGTGGATCGACACCCTGATTGTACTACGCGATAGGATTTGTGCACTTGTTATGTGACTCGAAAGTGAAATCATAGTTAAAAAGTATAGTTATCTATACTGAAACTCTGTGTGTCTGTTTGAGCCCATCAGAGAATTGAGTATCAATTTGTCCGCTAGATAATCCAACGGGTCCAAGTCCGCTTGATTATTTAGCAGATCGAGTATATTTGAAATTTCTACTTAGATACAAAATTAGGTTATTCTTGTCTAGCGGTCTAGCGGTCTAGAGTTTTTTTTTCTCCTCGGAGTGAGGACGGTTTGATGGACATTAAATTAAATTCTATTTGATATTCGTCCAATACTGTTCAATCCGCTTTAAAATTTATACGCATTATGTACGAATTTTAATGTAGATCGAACAACCAAGCAGACATCAGATATTTTTCAATTTCTTTTATTTTCATTATTTTTTTAAGAAACAAAATAGCGTATGTACAGGAAAGAAACCGAAAAGTTGAGATTAAAAACTAAATAAATAAGTTTTATATAATTTTATTTTATAAGAAGAACTAATAATAATATAGGACTTGGACTCTTTGTCCAACCTTGCTTCTGTTCCTTCATAGGTAGACATATAATTAGTGTTATGTAAACGGTTTCGTTCGGTTTGGTTTGGTCCAAAACTCTTCAATTTATAGGTCGGTACGGTTCAGATTAGGTGGATCAAATTTGGAGGGATGGTTCAAATCCATGCTAAGAACTATGGTTCAGACTCACACGGATTGGTCGGTCCAAAGTTCGGTCTAGTGGGTGTGGGTTGGTCATGTTCATTTTTTTTATCAATTGTTTTAAAAGCCAAATTACTTTAAAAAAAAAAGGAATTATTTAAAAAAAAATTATTTGATTTCTAAAACCGAATTATTTTAAAACAATAGATTAAAAAAAAACAAATTATATTATTCTAATTTGCTTTTTTTTTATTAAATCTATTGTTTTTAAAAATCCGATTTTAAAGATTAAAATAGTTCATTTTTTAAGTAATTTGGTTTTAAGTTTTCAAATAATATGAAATAATACAAATTTAGTCACACAACGAGTTAGTACGGGCATGATCCAATCCAGTCCAGGGTTAGTCTGAATCTGGTCCGATCTGGTTCACAAATTTAGAAATAGTCTGGATCTAGTGGAGGAGAGCAGCTTGGGTCCAATGCCCATCGGACTCAAACTGAGTTCGATGGACTCCATAGCCGTCCAATTCGCTTTAAAATATGTGCGTGATAGCTTTAATATCCGTGTGCACGGATCCTAAAGCAGATCAGACGGTTATGGAACCCATTGGATCAAAATTTGAATGACCTCAAATTTGTCCCCCTAGTGGAGAGAACCGCCCAAAAACCGTGTTAGGCTCTTCTGTAACCTTGATCCGGGCCAATCTGGATTAGTCCGGGACAGGTCCACATGTAGTCCGGTCCGATCCGGTCTTTTTTCAATACACTACATACATGCGACTAAGTTGGACCAACCACAGTCATAACTCATAAGGTTGTCGAACGAAGACTAGAATTTATACACCGTGGGTGTCCCGGTTTTGTGCAGTGTGAAACAAAACACCTGATCCTGTCTGTTCTCCAAAATTTGGATTGGCTTTCAAAAGTAATGGGGATTGGGGCATATCAGTTTATTTTTTTCTTTATATATTATATAAAAATTTATAAAAGAGAAATTTTTGCTCCTTTTTTCTTCAACCTGCTCGTCCACGGAGTTATCTTTAACATCATTATTCTCTCTGGGTGCGTTTGGATGAATCAAAAATAGTATCAAGGATAGAGCTATTCTCAATTTTAAAATAGTAGCTATTTCAACATTTTGTAGGAATAGTAGAATAGTAGGTTATCCCACAAAAAACAAATAAAGAATAGTGACTATTCGCTAATCCAAACACATCCAAACGCCGGAAAGCAGCTTGGAATAGTGCTAATCCGGAATAGTAGCTATTCTTCACCCATCCAAATGCATCCTCTATATATATATATTTTTTTGAATTAACAGTTAGTGAAAAAGAGGCGCAAACAGCAATTTTACCTACATATTTATATCTCTACTTGATATTTTCTGTAACAATTTTTCGTTATATTTTGTTGATTTTTTGAATGAAAAAGTTATATGGTAACTTAATTGGGAGTTTAGGACAAATTAAAAATTCAGTGGTTATGGAGAGTCAAATCAAATTTGAGTGATCAATTTGTGATAAATGATAAAATTTAGGGACCTACAGTGAAATTTTAATCTTTTAAAATTTAAAAATTCTGGAGGAGTTGGAAATAGGGCTGCATAAAAAATTCGTAGTTCGTGATTCGATTCGAGTTGGATTCGAAAATTTTTGTAAAAAAATCGATTTGAAATAGTTTGAAATTAATTCAAACCAAACTCAAATTGGATCTAGTTCGTTCGAAATAGATTCTCAAACTATTACAGTTCGAATACAAAAAAACTCAAAGTATGAATCGCTGATTTTCGCTTAAAACATAAGACCGCTCGGCCATAAGTCATAACTTTTAAGTCGTAACTCTCGCTCTCAGTTCTGACATCCTAGATAACTTTCACCTCTCGCTCTCGGCGAATACGATCATTCTTTCTTGTCGTAAAAATATTCGTAAAAGATTCGAAGTTGAATTCGTAAAAAATTCGATTCGAAATTAATTCAAATCAAATTTAGTCCAAAATTAATTCAAATCAAACTCAAACTGGAATAAGTTCAATTCGTTTGCAGCCCTTCTTGGAAGTTATCAGCCAGGTCATTGTTTATTTCTAAAAAAGACAGGCGTTGAATAAAAAGAAAGACTAATTTAAACGCGTGCCAAACTTTTAACAGGCGTCGTATTGTAAAGATTTGGTGAAGATTTGGTGACGGAATGTGAGAAATAAATAAGACTATTAGATAACGAAACTGTCAAAAAGTAGAATTAAAAAATATATTCTCTGTAGTTTAGATATACGGTTATGGTATATTAAATCCATAATTTTCCAAATGACAAAACTGAATTATTATTTACAAATCGCTCAATAAATAAGACTATAGAAAGAGTACCAACTGATTTTTATAAATAAAATAATTGATAGAAATTCTACGTTTAAATTAGTTTAAATTGATAGAATTCACACCGATTCCTTACCAATCCAAATCAGATTTTTTTATTAAAATATTAAAAATATTAAAAGATTTTAGAAAATCAAATTCCGCCTTCTAGTACATCTAAAATTTAAAATATTTCATTTTTTTTATATTTTAATAGAGAAAGTTAAAATAAAAGAAAAACTGATTTCGATTGGGAAGGAGTTCTACCTATCTAAATTTAGAATCAGTAAAATTTGAAATATTAGAAATATTTTTTTATATTTTATATATTTTTATATTTCTTTAAAAAAAATATAATGTTATTTGATTATTAGAAGGACTACAACAAATAACCCGGATAAACATTTTTTAGGCTGAATTTTTCACAGTTGTAAGCAAAATTAAAATATTTATTTGTACATTATTAGAAAAAATAATAATAATGCTTTGAATCTCAATTATTGATCATAGTTCAAAAGTCACTTCAAGATAAATATAGAAAATAGTGTAGTCTTTCTATTTTTGAAAAATAAAAATTTATTAAAACTATTGTCAGATTAAATCATAACTTCTCAATTCTTATTTAGAAAATATTATAATTTATTTATTTTTTATATCGAAATATTAGAAATATTTTTTGTTTCTTTGAAAATAAATATAATGCTATATAATTTGATATATTAAATGGACTGCAACAAATAACCTGGATCAACATTTTTCAGGCCGGATTTTTTGCTACTATAAGAAAAATAAAAAATATTTCTGTGTGTTTTTGGAAAAAAAATAATGCTTTGAATCTCAGTTATTGATCGTGGTTCAAAAGAGCACTTCTAGATAAATACATAAAATATTGTGGTCTTTCTATTTTTGAAAAAATAAAATTTACTAAATTTTTTTGTCAATTGACATGACTTCTCATTTTTTTTCAAAATAGATATAATATCTTAAAATTTAAATGTACTAGAAGGATCATAATATTTTATGTATTTATCTAGAAGTGACTTTTGAACCGAGATCAATAACTCTGATTCAAAATATTTTTATTTTTTTCTAATAACACACAAAAAAATATTTTAATTTTTTTTTCTTTTGAACCGTGGACAAATTTGGATTTTTTTATTTAATGAAGAATATTAATAATAATGTCGGAAAATATGGTGTATCAAAGTACATCTCAATACTCAATTCATTTTTTATTAGCTAAAATATCTTTTGTAAAATGGAAAATTTATATCGTTAAAAAAAACACTCGGAATTGTAAAATTTTATGTAGTTTTATTTTATTTTGGATTATCTATTTTCCTCCTAAAATAATAAAAAAATCTGATATTTTTTTTTATTATTTTTGTTGTTGTTCTCAAGTGAAATTAACAATAAGAGGTTTAATTTTAGAAATGAGAAAATTGGTATTGACTATTGAAGGATTATTTGTTGCAACATTGAAATTTGAAGACTGTTTTATTATCTGTTCTTAAGTGAAATTAAAAATAAGAGGTTTAAATTTAGAAATGAGAATTCTGATTTAGCTTTGTTTCAGTTGAAAATCTATAACATGCATCCTTGGTCATATTTTAGTTCTAGTCAATTCTGACTACAAACAAATGAGATTATCTCAAATTCAATTTTTTCGCAGAAAAATATATTTAGAAATTAAGAAGGTAGAATATATTATTTCAGTCATTTTAATGTAACGAAGAAAATTAGTTACGTGATCATGGCATGTTATGATGCGTTACATCATGACAGTCAAGTTTTCTGTATTGCGTGATGTGTCTCACTTCAATTGAAAATAACATAACTGATTCAGTCACGTCACATATAGGATCAATTTTTCCAGCATTAGTTTATTTATTTTACACTATTTAATTTACATTACATAATCATTTGTATGACGTAATTATTTTAACTATTTTTAAATTTTAACTATTTTAATAAACATAACGTGAATCCAATTCGCGCCTTGTTTTTGCGTACGTAGAATCATAGTGACAAATGAATTGTTCGGGTTCGGTTCGACGGGATTAAAAATTCGTGATTCGGGTATAATTCTGATATAATTCGGGAATGATTCGGTACAATAAAAAAAAAAAAAAAAAAGTTGTTCAATTTCTGGTGCTCCCCTGATTGGAGCGGATCCAGCATTGGTTTCAACCAATGCACAGCACCTACTCCAATGCACAGCGTCAGCAGATCACGTGGGTGCTGCAAATTATCAAAGTTTGCTTTTTAACCAACGCACAAGATCTCATGCACGAATCACAAAGCAAAATTTTCTCCTCCCGCACGAATTACAGAGCAACGAATCATTCGAATAAAACGCGATTAATTCGTTAAAAACGTTTTATTCGCGTTTTGTTCGCGTTTTATTCGGTAAAAGTACGGTCAAACGAATTATTCGCGATACGGTGCGGGAACCTCTTAAAAACGTTTTATTCGCGAATTATTCGCGAATAAAACGCGCACCTTGTTACTATGCGTAGAATTATTAAACCTAATTGCAACCCGTTACACAATACTTTATACGGAAATGAGCACATAAAATCTCGAAGATGCACTGAGAATTTCTTCATCACAGAGTATAACCAGTCGGTGGTATTCTTAGAAAATCTAAATCTTAATATAAAATTTGAAAATAGAATCCTCTTTTCAAAGCTGAATATTCCATTTTTTTATAAAATCTAAAATCTGAATTTCCTATTTCCGATTTTTTTTTAAAATATAAACCTATATATTCGTCAGAGGTAAAAAATCCTATATTCTTAGAAAATCTAAAATCTGACCATCTTATTTCTAATAAAATTTCTGAAAATAGAATCAAATATGAATATCCCATTTCATATATTTATTTATTTTTAAATAGAATCCTATATTCGTCAAAGGTTTACAATTTTAGAATAATCTTTATTATCTCTCCAGTCAGAATACCTTCCAGTGCAAGATTTCCGTATAGTTTTTTTCTAAAACTGGAGAGGAAGTCTCTGACCCCTGTACCTAACGAAGGCGGAAAGCTAGCTTCTAGAAAACGACAGTTCTCCCAGGTTTCAAAACATCCTCAGAGATATTTCATATTTTGCGTGACTTTTTGGGAAATCTCAACCGTTCAAATACGTTCTGCACGAATCACAAAGCTAAATAATACAGGCCCCTGTGCTATCCCCGAATAGGCACCGGACACGTCGATCACGCAAAATATGAGGTATCTCAGTGTATACACACTAGTAAAAGAGATGGATAGAAATTAGAAAGAGAAAAAGATGGGCACGGCTGCAAAAATAAAATCTCAAAAAGTATCAAGCTTATCTTTGTAACATGATAAAAATATCGTTGCTATAGAAACAAAACCAATGAATTAACATATATGTTTTCCAAAATAAGAAAAAATTAACAAGTATTTAAAAAAAAAGTAATTTTTTTTATAAATAATAATGTTCCCGAATTGCATTATGCCATATTTAGAAAGGAATTTCAAAACAGTTATCTTATTAATATAAAAAAGAGTCATTAATAATCAATCTAATTATTAACATTTTACCCTTGTAGGAGCGTTAAAAATATTACCAGTGGGTAAAATGAAAAACATTTTAGGTAATTATTAATCTATTAAATTTTAAGGGGTAAAATGAAAAAAAAAATTAAAAGAAGAAACAATAGAAAAATGAGTGGAAAATAAAATAGGGGGTAATTCTTAATATTATGATATTCCTCGTTATATAGGGTGAAATTCTTAATTTGTTGCATTTTAAGGGGTAACATGGAAAATAAATTAGAACAGGAAAAAATAATAGGATTAAACTGCAAAATAGCATGAAATCCCCTGCCAGCTCCTATTATAAAAGGCAAAACGACGCGACCGTTGTTCGTAAAACACTTGAACCAACGATTCCTTAAACCAAAACAGAGGATCCACGATGGGTTTCTTCGAGCCTCCTCTTTGATTTGTCAAAGATTTGATCAATATTTCCTTCCCCATAGAGAGAAAGAAAGCGAGAAAGAGGCATTCGGAGATAATGGGGTTGATCGCGATGGGAGATTTGGAAGAGAAAGAGGCCGAAATCGAGGAAGTAGAGGAAGAAGTTGTCGATGTGAAAACGAAAGCGTTGGTGCCTCCGTATAACTTCGCAATGGTCGATGAGGGGATTTACCGATCGGGATTTCCTACCGAGGATAATTTCGAGTTTCTCGAGGCCTTGAATCTTCGCTCTGTTGTGTAAGGATCCAGAAACCTGGTTTTTGCTTGTTTTCTCGAGTTTATTTATTGTGCATGCGCTTTTATGAATCGCTAAATAAGAATTATGTGCCCTTAGATTTAGGTTTTTTTCTTTCTCTAAATTCTTATTTGGTGATTCTTGAAAGGGGAATTGCGGATCTCTTCTATAAAATTCTATCAATTGGGACTCTTGAAGCATTTTTTTTGTTTCTTAAAATTTTTTCCTTCTCCTACGAATCGGTTTCACATGCAAATTTTTACTTTCCGTAAATTAAGAAGTAATGCGGTTCTATTCTTGTTTATTTATCTGTGTGTTTCGATAATTGCAGCTACATGTGCCCAGAGCCTTATCCCGAAGAGAATTTGAAGTTTCTAAAATCTAATGGAATTAAGTTGTTTCAATTTGGCATCGATGGCAGCAAGGTAACTAAACCAAATTAATTCTTGGTTCTTTCTTCTTTCTTCTTTCTTAGAATTATAAATTCTTGCGTTTTTTCAGTCAAGATGTTGAAAGTACAGTTGATTAATAAATTGGATTTCGATTTGAACTTTTCCTTTTACCCAAATGTGGCATATAACAATTCACAATTATAAAATTTAGAATGGTTGAAGAGTTCAAGTAGACAAAATTAGAATTTTTACTTAATTGGGATGAATATGATAAATGTGATTCTTTGTGAAATATGGTAAGTCCTTTTCTTCCAATTCAACCCTAATTTTTTGCTTGTGCAACTGTAGGAGCCATTTATCTCAATTCCAAAGGATGCCATTACTGGGGCTCTTAAAATCCTTCTTGGTATATTACATATATTTGTTTGATGTAATCAACAGCTCTTAGATTGCATTAAAATTTAATAAACATTAATTATTCTAACCTTACTTTTTCATTTTTTTTTTCTTTTTCTTCCAGACGTAAGGAACCACCCTGTCCTCATCCATTGCAAGCGTGGCAAGGTACAATATAAAATAGACCTACTTTTTTTAAGATAATTTAGTCTTTAATATATTTTCCTATTTATGGTTGCAAGTAATTGTTGATTGCTTTATATAATCTATTGACACTGTAAAAGTGGGGCCGTTATCTAGAAAGTGATCAAAACTATTATTAATTACGTTCCAATTTGTGGGTCCTTTTTACTTTGCAGATAAGGCCTGTGGGCCCTTGTGGGTCTGTGGGTTTAATTGACAAATAGTATAATAAACACATTTAATTTTTTATTTTCTAATATATCTCGGAGTAAACTGTAAACAGGATTGCTTTGTTTTGTCAACTTAAAATAACTTCACAGATTTACTGTAAGCTAACTAATTTTGTATAAAAGACATAAACCCATCAGTGTTGAAACCAGAATCTGGAATCCAGAATCCAATAAAAAATAAAAATAAAAAGTTGAAAAGGACATCTTCTAGAATATTTTACTAAAATTTTCCAAAGGCTGCTATGAAATAACTTTTACTGGTATTGTCATAGTCACTATTTTGGTGTGGTGCGAACTGCAAAGTGGTACTAATGCAAATTGTAATACTAATGCAAATTGTAACAATTTTTTTATATTAATTAATAATGGAATTATATAATACTCATGGCTCTATGTTTTTTTGGTTCACAGCATAGAACTGGTACTCTGGTTGGATGTTTTAGGAAGCTTGGGTACTGGTGTCTCACATCCATCTTTGAAGAATACCAAAGGCACGCAGCCGGAAAATCCCGCACAACAGATCAGCGTTTCATTGAGAACTTTGATGTTTCTACGGTGAGAGATTGTGTTCTTGGTATCATGTACCGGTACCACGGGGTTGGCCGCAAGAGTAAGCGCCTCGTGTATGAAAGTGACAGCGATAATTAAGTCAATATATTGTCTGTTGATGAGAGGATATCAATCTGATCATGATGTGATGCAAGTCATGCAACTATGGCATATTTTTAGTTGCTAACTTGGTTGCTTTTTTTGATGGGTATTATTAAGTAGCATGAGTTTTGTACATATGATGCGTTTTCTGGATGTTAACTTGGCGACTTTTCTTGGCAACCGACTCCGCTGCTCTTCAAATAGGAGAGCAGGATTCTATTATTCTAATTTCAACGGTTGAATTTTTTTCATGCACGAATCTCAACATGGATAAACGGTTGAGATTTGAATAACAGGTGCTGCTCTCCAATTTGGAGAGCAGCGGAGTCAGATCCCTTTTCTTGTGGTCCTTTTTCCTCTTTAACCTTCTTCTTTGCTTCTTGTGTGGGTGCATCCTTTGTCTATATCAATTATCTCTTGTGTGGGTGTATCCTTTGTGTATATCAATTATCTTTGCATCTCTCAAGTACAAGGAAAAAATAAGATCTTTTTGCAATGAGCTTAGATTTCGAATCAGCAAAACAGAAGCTTTTGATGAAATATTGAAAATTGTAACCGTAGATCTTTAGATTTAGGAGTAATTAGAGCATCTACATTCATAAAATTAAATTAAAATTATAATAGAAACGATTAGAATTAATTTAAATTTTAAATTAAATAAAAACACTGCATACATGCAGTTAATTTTGATTGCTTCTAGTGTTTAAAAATTGAAAAATAAATTATCATACTAAAAATTAATTTCTAAGATAGACGAACGAATAGAAATTAATATTTTTACCATCATAATGTTTTGATAACAATTTCGTTAAAAGCTGTCTATTTATAATATAATCATACATCTTTAAAATTGCAATTAATATTGTCACCTAATATTTAAAATTAATAAAATTAACAATATAGATGTTGTTCGGTCTATACTTTGAGAGAACAATAGCAGCTTATATAATTGTGGCCATAGATCTTTAGAATATTTAGGTGTAATTTGTTCTGTCTTTTTTATTTATTCATACATGTTTTGTTATCACACAAGAGCATTATTTAGTGATCTACCATTACAAGAGATGATATTTTCTCCAATAAAACTTTTAATAGTAAAAAGTATTAGAATTGATATAAACTGTTGGATTAATCAAGACGATACAGTAAAAAAATGTTTAATTTTTTTAAATAACAAATCTACTAAATTAGATTGTGCTAATTGAGAACTAGACACACTTTAATGACAGCTATCTACTAAATTAGATTGTGCTAATCCGTTGGGTCAGTCTATTTTTTGCTTATCTGCGTTTCGTATAAATTTAATGACAACTTCATAGTTTTGCTTATTTATATTTCTCATAATTTTAGTATAATAAATTTATTTTTAAGAAGTTTCATTATTTTAAAATTTTATTATTAAAATTTAGAGCCCTTAAAATATAAGAGACCATTATGTGTGTGTGTAGAGAGAGTGTGTAGAACTAGGGTGTTCTTAAGCTCCCCAAGCCTCTTTGTGAGTTTAACTCAGAAATCTATCGGATTGGTTCAAACAATACATCCAAACCGTTGAAATCGATCTACTTCACGAGTGATGCATTTATATGTCAAATTTATAATTTTTCGAACTAGTTTATTATAAAGTCAAGCGGTAAAAAAAAAGATGAAAAATGAACTTATAAATAATTTTTGTTTGACCGCTTGACTTCATACTAAATTAGTTCAAAATTTTAAAAATTTGACATGTAAACGCATTACTAATGAAGTAGATCGGTTTCAACGGTTTGGATGTGTCGTTTGAAGTCAATCCAATAAGTTTTTGAGTTATGCTCACAAAGGAGCTTGATGAGCTTAAGAACACCATAGTTTTATAAAATTTGCGTTTCTTTTAATTTTACTATAATAAATTTATATTTAGCACTTTCTGATAAGGGTAAAAACGATCATGAATTACGAAGAGTTTTAACTTATGTTTTACTTAAAAATCTCACTTTTATGTTTAATTATCACAAGAAATCGGTTATTGTTATTGTTGCTCCGCCCCTGCTTTTAGTGATTTTGATGATTTTATGTAATTTTGATATTTACTCTGTTACATGTTATGATAGTGTGATACTATCTATCACTGCATTTGTAGAATAATGCACATATAATCATTTGTGTTTTGCAATATGTCTTTTTGTAGTAAGTTTCTTTGAAACTTGGTAGTCTAAAGCATCTGCTTTTCAATAAAGATATGTCTCATTCTTTCAATTTTGTTTAGTGTAAATTCATGTATCTCTTCAATTCATTGAACACAATAGTTGTTACTTACACCCAAGTCGTTTGAGGAAGTACTTCTCTAAAATCTGAAAATGAATATCATTGGCATGGATCAGATTCGCGATTTTCCTGACGAAGTGTTGTCCCACATCCTGTCTCTCCTGAGTACCAAAGAGGCCGTGCCGACTTGTATTCTGACCAAAAGTTGGAGAAAGACATGGGCATTTATGCCAGTTCTGAAATTTAGTCGTGCTGAATTCCTGATAGATAGGGCTGATATTAACAATTATATATGAGAAAAGGAAGGAATGTGAGGATAAGCTCAAGGGATGTGCTGAATTACTAATGTTTCGACTCTGACACTTGATTTGTCCAATGCCGAGTTCAAGGTATACTGTCTTTTTCAATTACATAAACCAAATTTTAGTTTCCTGGCATGCACTTTTGGGGATCACAACAGAGTAATGTGCAAGTGATAGAAAACAATGAAATACATTCCTTGCATGATGCATTATAGTAGGAAAAAGTTGTCAAAAGTTTTGCACTCCCCAATCAAAGAAAGTATGATGCAAGCGTTTATTGATAGTTTTTACAAAATCACTAGTCAGAACTTTATAAGGAGGTTTAGTACGAGTATTTTATTTCATTTTTACTACACAATTTGTTAGTTTGTTTGATACTGGGATCATTTTGTATGGTTTTTGTGTTCAAAATTATGCTGGTTGCATAGATTATCAACTCAAAACAAACAAAGAAGACTTGGAATTCTTTCTGGTATACCCCAATTTTTTTCATTTCATGAAGACTAATTGATATACTCTTTGGGTGTGTTTTGCAAAAATTATAGTTTAAAATGTATATTTCCATATCTAAATTAAATGATGTCTCTTTCTATTATAAAAAAAATATTGGAGGATGATATTCTGAACTGCCAAACCTTCAACAATTTAAAAAGTTTGGAAAGTAAAGAATCTTACTTTGTCTATTTAATTATTCTGAACTGCCAAACCTTTCTCAGTCATTCTCCTTGTCTACAGGATCTTACTTTGAACCTCAATAAAGTAATCTCTTTCTCTCTCTAATAAGTTAAATAAACTATTCAGGTTTTCTATTTAATAAAAGTTAAATAAATCTACTGAAAGTACTGCATGATTTGGCTAATATAAAAATAAGTAATGATGTGATCAGTATTGCTTGGTTATATTACATGGATATATATAGACTAGTTCTATACGAAGTGGTCTTATACAAGTTTTCTGATTTTTTGCTCTATTTGCCCTTGTGACTAAATTGGGTCAAAGGCAAAAACAATTCTAAGCCAGCACCAGTATAACCTTGCTGGTACATTTTATACTAAGCCCCATATGCTAAGAACTTATATCAGAATATGGTTTCTGCTATCTTATTTTACTAATAGAACGTGAGGAGGAATTGAGAGAGGTGGTATTTTGGCGAGAGCACCTCGTGACGATCAGGATTATAAAATCAAGAACACAAGTGGTGTTGGTTGATCAACTCATCAACAATTTGCTTGCCCATATTCAGAAATTTTATTATTATTAGCTGAAGTTTCTATACTCCTTGATTTGAGTGCTTGATGTTTTCAGACATGTAGGAAGGTTGATGTGGTATCTGTGCTTTTTGGTATAATGTAGTCCTATTAGATTTAATGTTGTTTTTTTTTCTAATTTGTTGTGGTCTATTTTTATGTCATTGACTTGCTGCTGGTATAAAGGATTTTAGATGATTTCAGAACTCAATCTAATTCTACATGCAATTATGAGGCAGCTGGTTTATGAAATTAGTTACTGGAAAGGAGCAACTGATAAGAAGAACTGAATTCATGGTAACATAATTTCTATTTTACCCGAATCACCTTGTTGTTTCAATATTATGTTGATCTAAAAATCAGGAAAATTTATTTACAAGTAATAGTAAAACAACTTTTCTTTTCTTTTTTTTGTTAGCTTATCGGGTACAGGTAAGGCTAAAGTTTTTTTCGTTAACTTAACAGTAAGGCTATCAAAATGATTGCATCTGATCCGTTTCTAGCAGTATGATTCCATTCTTTTAATTAGATAATTGTTGTCATACTCATAAAAACTTATAAATATTCAATTTTTCCATCAAAACTTAAAAATTTCTTATTTTCCACTAAAAGCGATTAACTTTTCTCATTTTCCTTTCTTTTAATTTATAATTTAAATTAAAGTAGGGCAAATTATTCTCTGCTATTAGGGAAATCAGCTAATGATATGTAACAATTTTTTGCTAATATTAAAGCAAGTGCTGGATGGTCACTTTGAGACAGGTCAAGAGGAACCGAGAGATGTCATACTCATAAAAATTATTATTGCCCTGATTATTTTGTGATTATCTTGGTTTGTTCTACTCCTAGAAACTATATGTGGATGTTTATGTTACTATAGCTATACTCCTAGAAACTGTATCTGGTTTTTGAGATACCAGATTGAATTAATTGGATTTATTTATTAGTTCTGATTATATTACCTTCATTTCCTAGTGTGTATTTTATTGCTACTTTATAAAGAAAGTTTGCTTATATAGCTCCTATAATAAAAATAAACAGTTTATTTTCACAAATTCCTGCATGAAATATGTACTTCGGAATTCATTACAAAAGTAATGCAAACTGCTCTCCCAAAAATAACAGAATAGTTGATTAATTAAAGACTAATAAGGAACCGAAAAGGAAGAAATTTATCAAAATTGTTTACATGATTGCTGGCAATTCAAGACCAGACCAAACTGGCCTATGTATATAGGAGATGTGCTAAACATATCTTCAGGTGCTTCCCAGCTTTCGGTTCCGAAATTGTTTGATCCGTCCAATCCGATATGTGCCACATGCTGTACCTCGGTCGGCAACCCGATCTCTATCTCTTGTTCCATTTCTTCTTCTCTGTATAATTCAAATAACTGAGATAGATTTTTGAACCCCTTAATGAGTCTCTGAATTCCTGAGATGATGTTGGTTCTTGGGAAATTCAAAGCCACTGATGTGCCTTTCATCTTCTAATTTTTCAATTCCTGGGCTGAAATAAATTAAATTTATGATTATAGATTTATAATGAAGACATGTCAAAAAACACACAGAGGGAAAAATCAACATAGAAACTTTACCTGATAATACAATTAGTTTTGTTGCTTTTGATTTATTTCATAGGACTGTTATAATTCAGTCCTCTAGGGGTAGCTGTGGTTTTTTCTTGAGATGTAATAATTCCTAGTTTTACTAAAACTTTTTAGGATATATGTGGTACCAGCTGTTTGGTACCATGTTATTCCAATGGAAATTGGTGGGTATTTCCACTTTTGTCAAAAAAAAAAAATTACCTAAATATTAATGAAGAACCTCTTAATCTCTGCTTAGGATTAATTGTTGTAGCCTCTCTTTTTTTATCTTTGATACCAGAAACATTTTAGGATGTCTTTGGTATCTGGTACCAGCTGTTTGGTACCATGTAATTCTACTTAAAACTCTTGATTTCAATCGAAATCGGTGGGCATACCCGCTTTTATAAAAATAAAAAAATTACCTGAAAATGAATGAAAAAACCTCTTAATTTCTTCTCAGGATTAATTGGTGTAGCCAACCTTTCTTGTTTAGTGTTTGATACCAGAAACTTGTGAAAGAAATAGGGTCACTATCTCTCTCTTATAGTTAAGAGAAGTGTAGAGTGCAAGGAAAGATAAAGACAGTAGATAGACTCTAGTGAAAGATGGTGGTTAGAGGGTATGAAATTTTTTTTAGTGAGGCAGTTAAGTGTTGAGTTGTGCATTTGCTTTGATAGCAAGATATATTGTCACCCTCCTACTTACACAAATAAAAAGGGATTATAAAGAAAAAAAGATGACTCATTGTCTGATACTGTACTTTTGTGGCGCATTATCTATTTTCTTTGTTTGTTCATTTGTTGTAACCATAGATGCTTTGTTTGTCAATTGTCATGAGTGTTTTACTGTTGAAGCATTGTCATGCAAAATAACAAGTGTGTTTATTTATAATGACGAAATTAATTATTCAATTGATGCGATGTAGCATGTAGTTGTCAGTAATTATTAAATTCGTAAATCAATGTTCTTTTAATATGAAATATATCCGAACATATTGATAGCAAGCGTAATTGATGTAAGATATATATTTTTTTATTATTTTTTAAGGTAGGTAGAAAATTATTGTTTTTTATGTTTTATGGTTCAAAATCTTCTAAATCAATGTATTTTCCAGTAAAAAAATTCAAAAAAAATGTAAAATTTGGTCTTCAAGTACTTATTAATATGGATATCATGTTGAACGATTCGGATCGACTATTTGGGCTTTGAAAATGCAAAAATAATTTATAAGTATATGGTGTTTAAGTACTTATGGAAGCGTATTAGCCGGTCTTATAAAAATTTTGTATATATAAAGAGTCCAAAAAAAATTTCCGCTCCGGGTCCCAAAATTTTCAGGATCGGCCCCGACTGTTATCTCTGCATTTCAATTTTTTTTTAAAGTTAGCATTGAAACAAAAAAAACAGAGAAAAAACAGAGTTGGCATGAAATTAGAAAAAAAAAAAAAAATTTCAATTTTAGCCGATAGTCAGTAGTCAGATATTATCTGTGTGACATTTTTATGGCACTTATGTATTATTAATTTTTTTTATAGTGCACATATATATAATACATGTGTACTACCTTGGATGGTGCTAAGATATTCAAATACAGTTTGATGTCAGGTCGGAGCCGTTCGTTCCACATTAAGATTCACGCAGATGTCTTTAAGATTCGTTTAGATTAAGTGCACACGAATTTTGACACAAATCGAACGGTTCCGACCGGACCCATCGGACCACTCCCACTCCATAAAACAAGATAAAAAAAAAAACCGTTGTATGGGCTTGCTCCCCTCTCTTCATCAATCCTAAACAATATATACACTCTCTTGTATTCTTGACCAAACCTCATTTTTATTTCTTTGGTTCCACCATCTCAGGCCTCTGCCAGTTTACACCAACATGTAATGCTTAAAACCTAATCCTTTGGTTAAAAAATGTATGGTCCATAAGCTCCCAATTGACCAACTTCATTAGTTCCCTGTTATACAATGCACCAAGAAATCCATATTTTTTTAACAGAATTTGAGGTGAAGTAAATATTTTCAGTTATGGGTTTCTAAATCGGTACAAAATTTATGGCAAATTGGTTAAACTTTAAATGAAAATAATTTATTTTTTTGGAATTTATATCATGGGAAACAAATCGGTGCCATTCAACTTTGTTGAGATTCGTACATGAAATCACGCACAAAAATTATGAATGAATGTCATTGGAATAACGGGATCCGATTTTTTTCCCCATATCATGTAGATTGAAATGCCTTTAATTAGAGTACGTTTGGATGGGAGCTAGAATAGCAAAATTTTGAGAACAGTAAAATGAGAATAGAAAAAAATAGTAATTTTAAATGATGATATTCGGATTTGTAAAAATATTGTTTGGATTGTACATATGGAATAGTGAATAGTTGTAAACAATAAAAATAGTATTAACAAGGTACTAATTAAGAGGAAAGATAGACAAGTGGGATCTCAAGCAAATGAATTCGCATTCTCTGAGATATCTCAAACTTTTGCGTGACTTTTTGGAATATCTCAATCGTTCAAATACATTCTGCACGAATCTCAAAGCTCAAATAATACTGCCCCCCTACGTTCCCCCAAATAGGCGCCAGACACGCCAGTCACGCAAAAATTGAGATTTCTCAGAGGATATGCATCCCAAACGAATTGTCACGACATAGAGACAGCGAAAGCGGTGTTAAATTTGTCATTTCGAAACTGTGTTGGCAGAAATCCGAAAATAAAGCATTTTTTTCTCTTTTCACACTTCCAAATCCGAATAGTAGCTATTATAACATTTACATGGAATAGAGAATAGTAACTATTCTAGCTATTTCAAATAGTAAAAATATTTTGAATGCATATTGATATTCTGAATAGCTCCTATTTTATAATAACTTCTATTCTTGTGTCATCCAAACAAAGCTTTATTAGGTTGGAAGCATAGTACCTTTTGGACCGATCTGTGACCCAACAATTATTCAAAAGTTGAACGGTCCAGATCTTAACTCAAAATGAGTTAACTCATAGGATACGAATTCAGAGTTGGGAGTCTAGCAATACGGTGGATTTGTTTTTTTTTGTTTCTTTTTAACACTTTCTTTCTTTTTCAACAGAAATTTTTTTTTGAGAGCGACGAAGAAAGGAGAATGATACACTTCAGCATATTAATTGATAAAATTAAGAGCTGTTTGAAGTAAGAAAAAAATTCAGTCGGTCCAATTAACTAAAAGCAATAGTTCAAGAACTAAAACACAATTTCCCTATTTTTTTTGTTTTGTTCTTTTAACTGTTTTGAAAAGACGAGGATTGAATTGTAATAGAGATGAGGAAAATATGTCATAGCCTACGGGCGTGATCCAAGCAAAAAAAAAAATTGAATTTCACATCTTCCATTCATTTTCAATTTTTCATCCATGAATTAGTTCATATAAAATGTGATAACAAAATAAAAGACAACATAACTTTTCGACTCATAGCCGTCTCTTCTTTTCTTCATTTTCCATCTTCAATATCAGACATCAGTATATTTATTTTCTTATAATTAACGCCAATTTCATCTCACCTTCAACATTGAACTATTTCTTATAGGGCTGGAGTTGTAAACAAATAAGGTGCAAAACATGTATAATAGATTTGATATTACAGGAAAGTCAAATATATTCCACTCAGGTAGCACCAACTGATCCAACTAAAGAAATTTTCTACACTTGTACCAGAATAAAATTGGGACTGGACCCAGTAGCCATTGACTGATGTCACTTTAGTTTTTGTAAGAATTAACACTGGAAAGTACTGAATGTTACTGTATCAAACGCTTCAATTCAGTTTCATTGCTACAGTAATTTCTACACTGTGTTACTGTATCAGATGGAAAGTACTGAATGTCGCTACACAGTAAATGCCCCTTAACTGTAACACATCTTCCATTCGTACCGCTCAATTATCTGCCCCATGAATTTCCCTTTACTAACCCAGCAATGAGTTGCAAAACAAAAATTCAAAAATTCCTCCTATAAATTAAACAAATAAACTAACAACTAACCGCCACTTCCCTACCAATTTCAATGTAAGACTCCTGTCCAAAAGTTCAATTGCCCAGTCTCAGAAACTGAGAAATTGAGAAGCACAATGGGTCAAATAAAAAAATAAAGTAAACTTACAAGATGAACATTGTAATCACAAGGGAGGATAGAAGTATGATGAGAGGGAAAACCCAAGAAAGAGAAGGCCACCAACAGTTGCAACGGTACGTTGCGAGATTTTGGAGGCCAGCATGCTTCCTCCTACCACAGCTACTGAGGTACAAATAGTGTGGCCCACCGTTGCACCAATAGCAACTCCTATTGCATTTTTGTGGGTTGCCAGCTGCATTTTCACAAAGAAAAGCATCAACATAAATATACAATAATACAAAATAAATTTCTCAATGCAACACTCCCGTAAGTTTAGATCTACCAATTAACATCGTAGACACTTATATCTTAAGGCCATTCTATAGTCACAAATTCACAATATTTGACACAGTAAGTATCTGATAGCTATTAAAAGCTTCGCTGGCTCAAAATCTAGGCATAAATTAAATGATTGAAAGACTCGTATTAAAAACTGAATTCATTGTGTAAAAACTCAATAATGAAAAATAAAATTACCGCAATGGTTGCTATTTGGCTACGATCACCCCATTCAGCTAGAAAAGTCAAGATAAATGACTGAACCAAAAAAAAAAATGAACATACATGAGTTTTCAGGTGCTGAAAGCAAATAAAATTGCAAAATTACTGGTTATGACTGGTATTCCCAACTGAATAATCCAATGCCAAATAAGGCAAGATAAATCCAAAGAGTGTTCAAATAGAGATTAAAAATCACATTCAACTGAGCCAATTAAGCATGGTGTTGTAGCAATTTAGGGATACTGGTACAGTACAGTTGCAGGACCTGACCAGACCAGCTCACTGTGAGCATATAGCATCATAATCCCTGATTAAATAAATCAAATAACAATGACTGACCAACAATAAGAGAAGAGAGAACAAGACTAATTTACCTCAAGAAAGATTGGAGTGCAAAATCTTGAAAAGAACCGACGAAGAGGAGTTTTCCCTTGTCCTCCCTCAAGCTTCTCTTCTACCTATACAGCGAATCAAATATGTAAGGATACAAAGTCAGTGAGACTTCTTAGCTGTGAATATTTGGACAAGTATTCTAAGAGAGAGTATTGGAATTCTTGCTGATTTTGGTTGGAAACAGAAATAAAATAATTGACAAAAAGAAAGCAAACCTCTTCAATTTCTTTCTTCTGAGATGCCTTTGAGTCTGACTTCCACGCAATGTATAGCAACCGAAGCCCAAAAAAACAATACAGTACTAAACCGGGTCCCAAAAAATAGTAAGAAAATAGTTCAAACATGCTCAGAATTTTGGAATAGATACGTGTAGAGAAACTTCCAATAGTAATACAAATAAAAATTGAGAATTATATACCTGTAGCAGCACTGTTAGTGTGTTTTCTAGATATCAGGTTCGGCACTATCCTGCCGAGTTCAGTTGATAGTATCTTTACAAGTTACAAAATACACAAAGTATTAGTCGTATGAATATAAAACAGGGAGGAAAATACAAAAAAAAAAAAAAAATTTAAGAGGCTTTCTTAGAACTTACGGTCATGACAAAGAGAGCAGAAAGTGCGCCTGACAAGACGATTGATTTCGGATGCCGCATTGCCATGAGAGCAGCAATTATAAATGTTTCATCTCCAATCTAATACACAAAAAAATAAGACATTGTTTTTATAAAAAATATAGGAAAATTGAAGCAACTTAGGCAAAATTTACTGGAAATTTGAGAAGACCTAGGCTTCTGTTTAGCAAATGCATGTACATTTATCATCTAACTTCCAAAATTCAAATCAAATGGTATTTTGCATAGTCAATAATAGTACTGACCTCACTAACTAAGATCATAGACAAGCTAGCAAATAAAGCATCAAATAGCCCCGGTCCCACTTCATCCAAATCCACACCATGATCTTCAATTTCTCCATCTTTCCCAATAGATTTTATAACAACCTGTACCACTCAACAATAAGTAAATGGGTTTAATTCAAATCGAGAAAAATCTATACAGCCCAGGTTATCTAATAAAGAGGAAGAGACTCACTTTAGACTTGCGACCCAGCGAATGAGACAACTCAGCTGATTTATTTTCAGAACTTTCCTCCTGAACAACAATAATTGACAGAAAATTAGGATCAAAGAATCCAACCAATAAACATCTTCAAAAAAAACAAAAATCAATCGAGGCATGTTACACCGGTACTGGTACGAAAGCCATACTTAATCGTATAGAGCATTGTCTACGTGAATGCGCTTAATTTGAAGAGAAAATGAAGAAATTTTACCTGAGCAGAAACCAATTCAATCGAAGAAGCCGCCAAAAGAAAGAGGAGAACAAAACAGATCAAAAACCGCCCCTTTCTAGTTCTAGGAATTAGAGTCGAAAGGGCCATTTTTGAAAAATGGATTTCCGATCCAATTCGAGAAGTTAGATCTGATCTAATACATAGTCCGAGGCTCTGATAGAAAATAAATAACGAGATCGAGAGAATTAATTTGAAAGGAAGATGGACCAAGAGTATGATCGGGAGAAAATGGGTAAAGATTTTAATAGAGTAGTTTTCGCTTCATACAACGCACGAACCATATGCAGCATAGTTTTGATTCTCGAGCTCGTGCGCTGCATGAAGCCAAAACTACTCTGTTACATGCTTTACCCGGAGAAAATTGCAAGTGGAGCAACGAAACAGTAGATGTATTTCCCCACCAATAGAGTCTACGGCATTCTACGGCACACGACACTACTACTACAGTTTTTCTTATCTGCACCGACGATTCAAATGCAGCACGTAAGATGATTGGACAAGTTGGTAAAAATTTCCGCGTGGTAAAAATATCTACGCCGAGTTAAGATAAAATAAGCGGGTAATTGCTCTATTTCTGGTCAGTTCCCACTTTGTTAATACGAATTAAAAAGAAAAGTCAATCTTGGGTCAAGAATGGGTACGCAAGAGAAGAGTGCAATCAAATCCGACCCATTATGGCCCGTTAATAGAACAACTATCTAAAGTCGGCCCAATAGAGCATTTCTGAATGAATAGGAGAAAACTTGGGTACACTTGGAGTAGGGGAGGATGGGGGGGAATTATTTGGTGGGGCCCAGTACTAGATTTGTAGGGTGCATTATTGGGTACTTTTAACTGTGTCGGTGGACATTGGGAAACCCACTCCACCATTTTTCTCTTTTTAACTTTCATGATGTCGTCATTAGTAGTTCCATTACAACGTCACCGAGATCACAATGAAGAATCAATCCACCAGTTCTCTTCTCGGGTCCCTCTAAAAGTTCTACACCGTACTATGAATTTTTTTTTTATAAACCATCATTAAAAAAAATAATTTTATGAAATTAAGTGATTATTTTTCTTTAACAAAAATTATAAGAACGAAATATCATTTCGGATTTTTTTTTTCGAGAACGAAATAGCATTTTAGTCCTATTTAAAAACTGTGAAACGCTAGTATGAAAAGCTGTGAAATCACATAGAGCCGAAATATTATTTCAGTTCTGAAAACAAAAATAGCTGACCAAAATGATATTTCGGTTCTTATGGTTTTTGTAAAAAAAAATTATGTTGGTTTCATAAAATATATTTTTTTAAGAGAAGGGTTCAAATGCCTCCATTTTTTGTGCCTCCATTATACCTCCATTTTTAAAAACTACAATAACTCAAAATTTAAATCATAAACGTCAAAATAAAACCGTTAGATGTAATCTATGTTATTTTCTTTATGTGCTCATTAAAAATTATCACATTTCAATTTTGTTTTTATATAATTCAATAAGTTGAAAAATCAATATCTAGAAATTATCCAAATTAGTACATTTTTAAAAAAACTCTTAATGACAATCAAAACAAAGTTGAAATATCGTAATTTTTTACATGTGGATAGATAAAATAATATAGATCACATCTAACGGTTTTATTTTGAATTTTAAGTTTTAAATTTTGAGTTATTTTAGTTTTTAAAAATAGAGGCACAAAAAATAAAGGCATTTGAACCCTCTTTTTTTTAATTAGGGTTTATAAAAAAAATTCCGTACTGTCTTTGGTAGAATTTTTTTGGACGAATGATTTACAGTTTCAAATAATGTATAGAAATTTCCGGCGAATGGTTCAAACAAAAAACAATAGTTTTTCTCATTTTTTAGGTTAAAGTCTGTTGGCAATTATAATTGAACATTATAACTGTCCAATCAGAAGAATTTATTTAATAGACATAGTCACATCATGTCATATATATTATTCGTCATGGATATATTTTTTACTCGTCATTATGTCATGAGCCATGAATGCTTTCGATGTGACTTGGAAACAAATGAACACTTAAAATAATATAAGTGTTTTGTACTTTTTTAAGAATTTTTCATAAATAATAATATAGTGCTACCTATAGCATAGTGACATATTGTGCTATTTTTAAATCAATGCTGAATCTTTAAAAAGATTTATATGCAAATGTATCAAGACGTTAGTGATCTGTCAGACATATTCCATAGTAGCTTTTATGGAATTAGATGTTATGTGTTTTGCACTTCAGATTTATATTTTATGAGTTGACTTTGGAATATGATGGTCTTTAATATTAAGATAGATAATTGTTTCTCCTTCTCCGGAGTGTTAGTGTTTGACCCCTATATGAGATTTAATTATTCAACCTTCCAACAATTTGAAGTTAAATTGTGTATTAAATATAAAATCCAAGAAACACAACAAATAATGAAGTTGAATCTCGGGGCATATTAGCAAACACAAGTTGCATAACATTTTTTTTTTTTAGGGTCATGCATAACATATATTTTATGTGGGCCTATTCTAATTAATTAATATTATGACTATGCACTTTAATAATATTATATTTTTGTTAATAATTTTCTGTAATAAATGTTATGCTTTAAGAGTTTTAATGTCACCTATAAATTTTCTTTTTGTTTGCTTTAAATGCCCATAGGCCTGTCACCTACAATTTTATATGTATCATTCCTACTTGTATGAAAGTTATATTAAAATCTGTACATTAAATCATATATATGATTCCGTATGTAAATCAATATATACATTTGAGTAGAATTATGATGCTCTTAAACTCACAAAGTCGTTTAGTGAGTTTACCTTCAAAATTTATCCGTATAAATTTAAACTATTAAAACCGATCTACTTCATGAGTGAGACATTTACATGTCAATTTTACAAATTTTCAACTTAATTTAATATAAAGTCAAGCGATAAAAATAAGGCTAATAAGTTATTTGTAATGTGTTTATTTTTTTAACTTTTGAGTTTATACTAAATTAATTCAAAATTTTATTAATTTGGTATGTAAATGCATAATTAACTTGTTAAGTATATTAGTTTCAACAGTTTAGATTTATTATTTAAAAGTTGATCTGATAAGTTTTCAAATCAAGTTAGTAAAGAGTTCGGTGAGCTTAAAAACACCCTAAATGTACTCTATATATCCTCATACTGCATATACGGCATGCAGTATCATTTTACTTATATAAAATTGTATTTTAAAACACTGCTTTAAACCATACTAAAGATGTAGTTATAACACCTCCAACAACATACATATTATTTGGAGTATTTAATTTGTGTGTTCGGAGTGAAAAATGAAAATATATATTAGAAAGAGTTTTCTCTCTTTTTTTCTTTTTTTTGGTCATCTCTTCTGCTGTTCTAACCGTTCATTAGAATAGCACAATGGTGTCATTCTCATGTTTTTGCATATAATATTTAGCGATAATTTATGCAATAAATTGTACTCTTATATATTCGGAACATGCTAGAAGAGAGAATTTGGCAAATAGCCCTTATATTTTGGTGTTATATATATTTTCAAGTACTTCTCACATACAATATTTGAATTTATAACGAACAACTTTAGTGTTGCTCATATAAGTTCCCAAATAATGTGAAGAAAAAAAAATAGGCACTAATATTCATAGAATTTTACAAAAAAAATAAAGAAGATTAACCTGTCAATGTTTTTTTTTTGAAAGAAAAAACTATAGAAATGCGCTTTTGATTTAAAATAAAGAGTGAGGCTATGGTAATATGCATATTACGGGTCAATTCATACTAGAGATCAATATTTTTATTTTCAAACTTTCAGTCCATCCGAATTATTAAACATGATCTCCTATGAAAATATACTTAGATATCAAATTTTACATTTTTTTAATTATTTTACAATTTTTTTTAAATAGGTAGAAAATCACTTGATTTAAAACAACTAAAAATTTGTTGAATTTTGTTTTCAAGCATGTTTTTATACACAAATCATGTATAACAGTTTGGATCAGTTGTTTAAACTTAAAAAATAAAAATATGAATCTATAGAACAAATCAATCTGTAATATATAATATGCATATCACCATTGCCTAACTCTAAATTTATACTCTATTATAATATTTGTTCCATCTCATAGTATTTTCTGGTGCCACACCTGATCATAGCAGCTCATGTACACAACAGAATTTTTGCAAACTGACTTGAGTCAAGCTCAATTTATTGATGTTGTTTTGAATAACCTAGTCTTTCCCTCTCTTGAATTTATCTAAATTTGGAAAAGTACAAGCTGGACATTGCAAAAACGGATCCAAATCTGCTGAAATTCGAGATCGTGAATAGTAACCCTGAAATCTTTGAAATTCCAAATCCATCCGTTGAACGATTTCTAGATGCGTGCATAGAATAACCAGCTGTTTCGAGATGCATGCACAGTAAAAGTTTGGACGGTTGGATTCGGATTTCAAAAATTTCAGGAATACTGTTGATGAATCTCGAATTTCAGCAGATTTAAATTCTGCAAAAACAAAGAAGAATAAAAAAAAACTAAACCAAGGAAAGACCAATTGTGCTATCTTCTCCTTATCGTATTCAATGTTTCTCCTAAAAATAGGAGCAATTAAAACATTTGAGGACAATATTCTTCAGCGATTAACGCCTGCCAACTACGGTCAGGCTCGTCGGTGTTTGATCGTCAGTCGACTATGATCACTCCTCGGCTGTACCGTGCATATCTATCGCAACAATTAGATGCCACAAGCCATGCACTCTCCTTAGGTACATATCTGTTTAAATTTTTCTTTCATTGGTTTTTTTTGTATTAAGTTATGAATTGTGATCAGATATAATGCTTTAAAAGGTAATGCAGCAATGCACATTTTGTGAATGAATTGTAATTTAGTTATTTCTTGGGTGATAATTGATAAATTATGCGGAGGTTCCCATAGATTCATCTTGTGGCAGTGATATCAATACAAAGTATGTAGAACTATGGGTGTTTTTAAGCTAGTGAAGTTTTTTTGTGAGCTTAATTCTAAATTTTATTAGATTAGTTTGAAATAACATATTTAAATCGTTGAAATTGATATGTTTTCTGAGTGATATGTATATATATAAAATTTATAAATTTTTGAATTAATTTATAATTTTTCGAATTAATTTATGAATGTATTAAAAATAATTTATAATTTTGTATTAAAATTAATTTATAATTTTTCTCTTTGACTGTTTGACTTTTTATTAAATTAATTTACAAATTTACAAATTTTGAATATAAAGTCATTGAAGTAGATTGGTTCGAACTGTTTGGATTCATTATTTGAAGTTAATAGGAGAGGTTTTGAACTTGGGGAGCTTAAAAACTAACCGAAATTTACTCTAAAACAACAATTAATATCTTAAACCAATCATAAAAACACAAAAAAATAATCATAGGAATCATTTTTAAAATAAAAATTTCATTCATCTCAACATGATTTTTTTTTTTTTAAATATCATTACGGAATTCGAGTATACATTTTCTCATCAAACGTCAAGACTTGTTCCTGTCCATTTTAAAAATTTAACCTAGATTATACTAATCTCAACAAACTCAAATATACCGAGATGCGTAATAATATAATTTATTCTCAGTTCACATTCTAGTCACGGAATTCTTAGTGTAAGAATTAGTTATAAGTGATTAACTTTGTTGCTCTAACTCAGAACTCTTTGTTTCATTGTCACTAAATATATATATTTTTTAAGAAGTTGTCACTTAAATTAAAAAAAGAGTTATATTGAAATAAGATGTTGGAAATAAATTCTTACATATGATAGTAGATTCTGTACAAGAGCGGATCCTAGACACAAAAAATAGTTAATTAGATTCAAATTCATTAGTGGAGACGAGCAACGATCAGCAGATGAGGCGTTCGTTGTTTTTCTCTCTCTCTCTAAGGAGCAAAGAAGCAGTTGCTGTCACGAAGGAGCAGCCAGGCAGCGGAGGTCAAAAAAGCAGTCACTCGCTAATTTTCTTTTCTCTGAGGAGTAGAAGAGCATAGTGTTTTTTAGGCTAATAAAATTTATAACCTGTTTTCTACTGAGTCAGATTACAAGAGCATAATCTTATCAAGTGTCGTTCCGCAGGGAATAAGATTTACAGTCTCGAATAATTAAATCACAATCTTTCAAAAGGCTAGACAAATCTGAAACTTGGAAGAGATGTTTGGTCAATGATCAAGTATTTGGCAAAAATTAAAAGTAATAAAAATAAATAGTGGTGTGAATTCCTAAGGTTTTGGCATACCGTTATTACTTCAATCCGCTTTGGTTCTTATATCCCGTTTGTTGTTGGTTTTTAATTATTGTATGAGGGTTTCTAATTCTATCTTAGTGGCTGCCACGATTGCTGCACAGTCACACTACCAATTGAGACTTCCCCCGTGGGGCTTGACTCGATTGGTGTAAGGAGTTCTGTGATTAGCCTAAAGTTACATCCTTCACTTGATCAGGTCTCTCGACTGATTATATAGGGTGTTCCCATGGTAAGTCACGGCAATGTGACATTCGTCTGCCAATGCCGAAATTCCTGTGTATACTTTTGTTGGTCCAATTAAATATTTTCCTTGCTAAGGGATTCACTAATAATCTAGTATTTTTATTCTTTCTTATCTCAACTCAATTAGTCTGATGGTGATGAACTTCCATGTGTGGCCATCACATGATGGTCTAGACTAATAAAACAAAATAAAATAAGATTAAACATAAAATACAAAAACAATCGAATAACAATGACTAAACAATGATCAAACGAATATATATATCAATGCATCATGAGTAACCAGGTTTAAATGATCAGTCCGATTCTTCCTCCACTCCTAGTATAATTATTTTTGAAAATTCAGAATATGGCAATTACCCACTCCTAGTATTACTTGGGTTTGCTTTTTGAGACAAATAAATATAAAGTAAGTTAATTTATTTGAAAAAATGAAATAATTTATTTTGAATTAAGTTAACTATTTTTGAGATAGACAAACGAATAGAAATTAAATATTTTTGGGACAAACAAATAAATAAATATAAAGTAAGTTAACTTTTTTTTAATAAAAATACGGAATTTATTGCTCTTCTTATTCTATAGTCAAACATGACATCAGATAGCACAAATTCCTGTCATTTCAAATAGGAGATGATGCATCGTATGGAAACAAAAAGAAGGTGAATTATGATAATTTTTGATATAAAAAAAAATACTATGATACTTGGGGCGTATATTCTCCATTATAATTAAGCCTGAAGTCAACGCAATTAAGTCCCTATGGACCCTTAGTTCACACTCAACCCTCATCTCCTTTTCTAGAATTCTCTTTTCAGTTTCATCTTTTGCACTTTAGTGTTATAGAAATATAATAAATACTTTAATTGCAGAGGATGAAAAGTTAGCTACTAGCACTAAACAGTGTTTAACTATGTGTTATTTTGTCTCCATGTGTAAAACAGTCTTTTTTGCCAATCCTGATAGAAGCTTGTTGGATCCGACTCTGATACTTTTTTAGAGAAAAGCAGGTCTTGCTTTTTCAATCTCAACCATTAAATTTTTTTCATTCACGTATTTTGATAAAGAAATTTTTTCATGCACAACTTTCAAAGAATTTGAATGGTTTGAATCGGAAAAGCAGGATCCTGCTTTTATCTCAAAAAAACAGCAGAGTTGATTCCAAACTTGTTGTAGTGAGAATATTATTAAGTGAAAAGTTGAAAACAATGCACATGGAATACTCCGTAACGGTCCAAATTTCATTGTACCATGACGGATAACTGACTGGATCTAAATTCCAATTTGTCCATCTTTGGAAATAAATCTGCTACGATTCGAAGTTCAAGAGCTGTAGTTATGAAATTCATGTTGTTTCAACTCCAGTAGATCAATATTTTCTGTGTACGTATCTCTAAACAACTGATTTTTCTGTACACACATCTTGAAACAATTCAACAACCGAATTAAAAAAAAACAGAGATTTCAGAGTACTGTTCACTGAATGATTAGTTTCATTAAAAAAAGAAATGAATAAAGAAAAGAAAAGAAATTCTTACCCGTGCAATTGCAGATTTGCAGCTGCCCCTTGACCTTGTCTAAATAAAATAAAGACAACTTCATAATTTTGATTGTTTAATTGATTAAATAATAGAAGCTGTTGGGGGAAACTCTGTATAATCAAAATCAAGCAAAACCTACTCCTAGTAAATCGAGCCAAATCAAAGCCAGACTAGCGCCGTAAAGTATGAAAAAGCCAATGCACGAATCACGAATTATAATTTCTAATTTCTTCGTGGGGCCCGCTACTAAATAGTGCTTAATTCCATATTGCTTTCAGTAATCACACGGTCTTAATTACACTTGTCTTCTCACCCAATCTACCACTGCTATAACAGTAATGGGACCCCTCCATTTAATATTCGTCTCCTGTAGTAGTGTGATTTATTTGAAGGATGAGGTGCTCCCCGTTTCGGTGTAGTCTTCTGTGTTGCGGGTCAATGTCAGGGAAAAAAATTATATTGGCAAAAGCAAAATTGAGCAACACTTATGACTAAATGCACAACTCAGTCTCAACTATTTGATCTACATAAAGATTCGTGCGTACTTGATAGGTTCAAATCTTAAAGTTGTTCTAACCTCGCATCATACCTCCTCTGATTCTAATGTATAAATACTTGTTATATAGATTATTATAACTCACAACAAAAATAAACCATTATATTCCTATTTGTCAAGCCACCAATATGAGAAGTAAAAAAAAAAAGAAACGTTTTGTATTATTACAGTATGGACAACAACATGATAGAAGCCACAGAAAATCTGTAGTAGAAAAAAATAGGGATCTGAAAGGTGTTAGCGAAAAAGCACAAGAGAAAAGAGTCACCTGACGCACCGTATCCGAAACCTACACGTGGCCTCTTTGGGGCCGTCCTTTTCCGACCCAGCGGCTTGTGTGGGTCCCACATAAGAACCGGAGGCCAGCAGCATGCGCAGTTTAGGGACTTTAGGCTGCATTAAATGTGATTTTCTGTCGGTTACTCCTGGAGCAGGCTCTTTTTCAACCCGATTGTTTATTACGTGCCAAAATGTAAGCTAAAAATTTTGTCCGTACAAATTAATAAGCGGAATAGTTAGGTCGTTGACTAAATCAGAATTAGGTCTGATACTTTGATTAAAGGTTTTAATTGACATTGTCCATATTTGAATTAGGACTTTAGTTGTTATGTAGATGGTTAAATATGAAATAATTAGACTGACTTAAACGGCTGTAATCATGGACTTGAGAGTAGGTCCAATGCCCATCGCAGTGTTGTAAATAACAGTAGGTGCTTATTGGATGGACATGGTACTATCAAGCGATTAATCGGAAATAATCGTCTGATTAGTCGAAAAAATCCATGAAAGTTTGGTCACCGCCAATGATTAATCGACCGATTAATCAGTTTAAACGACCGTTTTTTACAACACTGGTCCATCGGACATACTTTGGTTCGATGGGTTCAATCATCGTTCAATCTGCTTTAAGATTCGTGTGCAACACTTTAAATTTCGTATGCGCCTGCTTTGATTTTCACACGCACACATTTTAAAGATAGATCGGACAGTCATAAATCTCGTTGAACCTAAAAGTAAGTCTGACAAGCATCGGACCCACTCTGTTCTCGTCATCATGACTTTAGGAAGTCTAAGTTAAACTATTCATCTGAATAATTTTAAAGAGAAACTTATATGGAGAATGAAGAGAAAAATAAATATTATTCATTTTAACTCATTTCTTCCTCGGAACCTCTGTCTGTCTAATTTTCATTTTAAACTCCACTTAATAACAATATTTAGACCATCTTAATTTAAATATTCTTAACTTCCGCGGTTATTGCAAGTAACTTTAAAACTCAAGGGAGCAAAACACTACTACGGTGTTTTCCGTACGAATTGCTCCAGGAATTAGAAAAGATCTTTCGCGTTCCGTTTGTTAATTTTTTTTGTTTTTGTTTTTTGAGGTGTGCGTTTCGTTCGTTCGAAACCCGCCGCGTTCCCACCCGCCTGTCTCTACTCCGCCGGCCTATTCGGCACGTGTCGAATCCACCTTACAATTATTTCTAAATTCTAATCGAACCGTTGATCGTGTCTACCAATGGTCGATCTGATAGGAGATACTTTGTCTCAGGTTAAAGTTAAGTTGTTCTGAGAGGGAACAGACCGCATTAGCGGTTTAATTAAACGGTTTCCAGTCTTTGGGGGTTAAGTAAACACCAATATGCGATAAGTTTCTATACGAGTACCCAGTTTGTACCCATAGTACATTTCCGTTCCAAATTGTCACTTCTCATTGAATATATTAGTGTTAAGTTGTGGAATATAAAAAGAAATTATATGTATATTATTTTTGCATCATGGTAATGTAATATGTCTATGTTTTTTAATTGGAAATATTTTATACATGTTAAATCATATATATCATATAAATATTAAAAAGTCCATTCATTGTGAAATAAATATGTGTTAAAAATACATTTTTTTGGTCTTTTATTATAATGTGTGTGTTAAAATAGTGTCATTAATTTTTTTAACCATTTGCATGTAATATATTTTAAATAATTTAGTAATTATAATAATTAGACAAGTTATTATATTACTTCAACCAGATATGAGAACATACATAATAAATTTTATCTCAAACTAGCATAGTATTCACATCCTAGTGATGATTTAACTTGTTATGAATATAGAAAATAATTAAAACATTCATACAACATCAAATTTCTTAAACAAGTACTCAATCTAAATGCATTTAAAAATTATTATTAAAGAGGCCGTGATATGAAATTCAGTTGAAATATTATTATAGAAAGTTATCTTTATCTATATTTTTTGTGCAAAATTATCACCGTACAATCGAATCCAAAAATATTTTTATCTTTACAAGATCTCTTTTTAATTTTCAACAAAAGTACAATTTTTTAACAAATCATAAATATTTGCATACAAATAAAAAATATCAAAATGAAAAAGAAAAAAAAAACATACTGGTACTCACTCTGAGGATGTCTAAACATGTCTTTGGGGGACGTAACGGAGTACGCATAGCAGCGGTAACTCAGAGAATTGTCCGTTCGGGGTTCTCTCGCGCGGGTGGAAAAGGGGAACAAAACGACTGGCTGTCGGAGCCCCAATGGCTGGCTCTCATTACACCTCCTTACCTTTCCCCTCTTCTCTTCTCTCCCTCTCTCTCCCTCTTTTGTGGAGCGTAGCAAAATAACACACACCCCTTTTATTTTTCTCCTGCTCCCTCACTACTTCGATCGCCGCTGTAAGCCTGATCGCATGCTGTTGCGATCGCCGTGATGCACGCAGGAGGCGGTGGCGGAGGCGCCGGCGGTGGACTTCCGCCCATACCCAACGCCACGTCAGCGCCAGAGGGGTCCTCCACCAGACCTGGCGGAGATGAAGGTCAGAATTTTGTCCGATTCCTTCCTTGTTCAGTTGCTTGTTTCGCTTTTGTTCTTTGTGGGTACTGTAGCAATGCTGTTTGTTTTGATTTTTAACAGCGTTTTTTATATTAGTTTCAATTGTTGTGCTTCAATTTTATTTTTTAACTCGGGAATTGAAGGGCAATTCACGGAATTTCCTTCTTGTGCTGTGTTTATTTCCTTTTCCTCTGTCTTTTTGTATCTGAAGCGGTGATGGGTCCCCATCACAACTGCTGCATCGTGAGTGGCAGTGCATCTGCCGCCGGTGCTCTGGTCATCCCGGAGAGTGATGAATTCGAGAGTTGCTTGCACTAAGGGTTTCCTCTTTTAACTAGTTTGTGCTTTTATTTAAGTACTGTAGCAATGCTGGTATGTTTAAGTGCGTTGTAAGTTATATGAATAGTTCCACTAAATGATCCTGAAATTCTGATCTGAAATTAGTATTAATTAGGTATGGTCTGTGTGGAGGTAATTTGTTTATTTCTTATCTTCTCCTTTTCTGTCAATTTCCCTTTTACACCTGATTTTGTGTATTATACAGCCACCCCTGTTTCTCCAATTGCTAGTGCATGATAATGGCACAGTCCTGCTGTTCTAGGAGAAATCCTGGATGATAATTTATTAGGCTTTCTTTGCTCATGCTCTGTATGTTGGCACTGTAATCGCATGCTATTTTTGTGCAAATCAGGTATTAATTTCAGCAGACTAATATGTGTACTGAATTGGCACATCCTGAATTACGAGTATCCCTAGCTAGCTATAAGTACATTTGTGGTCACATAACAGCGAAAGCAAGCTCAGAGTAGTGAATTCCTTGATTTACTTGTATGAAATTTGCAACAATGGTAAAACTAGATATTTTGTGTAAATATAATTGTACTTGAGCTCGTAAAATTATTAAAGAAAACGTATTTTGTTGATACTCTTTTCTCAAGCTTTTATTGTAGTAAATTCAACTTAGTGTCCCAACTACCTCAATTAACATGCACTTGATCTAAGCAATATCTAAAATTATGTAGCGGTTTCTTTTACTGGTGCAGATGCAATGTGGCAAATGAGCTTGAGGGGAGGCGAACAACTAGATGCAGGTTCGTACCCCGAGCGTCCGGGGGAAGCTGATTGCTCATACTATATGAGAACTGGCACGTGTCGATTTGGGATGACATGCAAATTCAATCATCCTCCTAATAGGGCTCTGGTAATTTTTTCATCTCACTTCTTATATGTTGTTTCTGTTTGTATTGTCAGTTGAACACTGCATGCCAGTAAGTTTATTGAATTTGAAACAAGCGTATTCCTAGCGGAAAGTTTACAGACTTTGTTTTTCTTAATAGTTTATTGCATATGCTGACTGCTGTAGTCCCTTAATTTTCTTTGATGCAGAGTTCGATTTATTTGTTTATATATATCATGTGTTTTGGCTATAGTCTAGTTAATCAACTCTGCTTTTCACCTTATATCAATGCCTTTAAAATGTTTGGCTTCTTCTCCCTCTGTCCCTCTCTTTAGTTGTATTTTTCCTTTCTAAAATGGCTTCGTTAATGTGGTCACAAAATCATTGCAAAACCCAGGTTCCTCTACAAAAGTGTATACTATCATGTGAAATTTCAGGATGTATAGAAGTATTGAAAAATTGGTAAAGTGTTGCATGACTTGCATCACTACTTCCTTTGAGACCTTGTTAAGCATTTTATTTGCATCAATTGTCTTGCTAACATATTTAATTTATTTATTGTTAAGGTCATGGCAACTGCAAGACTTAAGGGAGAGTACCCACAAAGGGCTGGCCAAGCTGAGTGCCAGGTGAATTTTTTATATTTCTGTCATTAATATTTTTTGTAATATTCTCATATGCGATTTTTTTTTTTAAATTTAGCTGGATCATGTTAGTGCATAAAATTCTATTATTCTTATTCTCTGACTTTTTTTACAAATTTGTCTTTGAAGTAAACTCTTTCCCAATTTGGGCCCTAAAATTTTGAAACTTCCATTTTGGCCCCCGAGTTTTCGATCTCTACCAAGTTGTCTAACATCTCTCACATGAGTAAATCTGAAGCAACATCATCATGCTATCATTGGCATCATACAATGTTGGCAGCAGATTCTGTCTGTTGCAACTTCTTTTGCAAGATTGGTCTTAGAATACCTGCTTGGCTCACTTCTATGTCATACTCATCTGTTTTTAATGCCACTAAATTTGAATATTATAAGTTGGACTGGTTGCCAATGTTGCCCTTTATATGAATTTGTTAAGGGTGATAATGAAAAGTCCTAAATTCTTGAGTACCAACATGGGAAATATTAAAATTTCAGGAACTCAATTGAGAAGTTTTGGAAGTCATGGGACCAAAAATGGGAAAAACCAAAATTTACTGGGAACCAAATGGGAAATATATCTTTTTGGACTAAGACGGTAAATTTTGGAAAAACGACCATAATTTGTGCACCTGAGGAAAGTGTTGGCTCGAAATTTGATGGGAGAAGCACATTATTTGTGGATGCTGGCCATGCTGACATCATTCTGTGTGGATTCCAGCCAAGACCAATTGTAATGGAAACTTTTGGACCAAAACTGGTTTCAATTTAGGGACCAAAGCGGAGAAATGATGGTACTTCAGGGAGCATCTGTGTAATGTAGTACTGGGTTGGTTTTTAGTAACAGTATTTATCTATCTCCCTGTAAGGAATATTTAGTTTATAATGGTGATTTCTGCTATTTTGCTGAGTTATAATTAAATTCTGACTACTTTTGTTGGTACTTGACAGTATTATTTGAAGACTGGAACTTGCAAATTTGGAGCTACATGCAAGTTTCACCATCCAAGAGAAAAGGCTGGAATTGCCGGACGTGTTCAGTTGAATGTTCTAGGCTATCCTCTACGACCGGTATATATTATCTTATAGTAATTCTTTATACAAGTTCTTTTTTTATTAATTGTATCCTTGTATTTCATTGCTATCTTTATTTCAGAAGCCTTGTGCCATCAATGGGAAAATAGGAAGAAGTCAATCCGGCTGGTAGTAAAATTTGGACTATTTATATATATGTATCCATGTATTGTCTACATCATGGAGTAGGTTTTGAGCTATGTAATCTGTATGCCCGGTGTTAAGTTAGATTCTTCAATACAGTTATAATAATTTAAGTATTAGTTATTCATCTACTCATGCAGGATGAAAAGGAGTGTGCATATTATATACGTACAGGGCAGTGTAAATTTGGAGGTACATGTAAATTCCACCATCCCCAGCCCTCAAATGCTATGATCGCCTTACGTGGTGGCGCTTCCTCTTCTATTTATTCCCCTCAAGCTGTAACTTCTCCTGTTTATACTGCACGCGCTTCCTATATCACAAGCCCAAGGTGGCAAGGGCCTTCCAGTTACGCGCAAGTGATTTTGCCCCAGGGTCTAGTTCAGGTCCCAGGATGGAACCCCTATCCTGTAAGTTCGTTTCACTTGTGCTTTTGCATAGATCTAGTTTCCCTCTGTTTTCGTATCAATATTTTGTGCTACTTTTACTTTCACCTTTCTGAATATACCATGCAACGTGGCAGATCATTTATTTTAATGTGAAACATAATGTACACAATATACTCCTAGGAGCAAACACCAGCAATTAAGAAAGGAATGTTTGGCAGTCTTTGAAGAATTAAGGAGAGGAGAATTGCAATTGGCATATCTCTGTTTTATTAGGTTCACATTTTTGTATAGGATGATTGACAATTTTGTGGTATTGTATCGCGGCACAACTGAAATTTTTTTCCCTCAATTGTTTTCACCATTTCATACTGACTTGTCTGACAAGTTTCTCATGACCCCTAGGCACCAATGGGGTCCCCATCTCCAGATGACCCACAAAGAAACACGGCGGCCGCACAATATTACACCACCACACGTCAGACCGATGTTCCAACTGATCAAGGAGCATACCCATCTTACCATCCAGGATCTGTTGTGTATGCAGTTCAGAGAGAGAATGTTTTCCCAGAGAGGCCCGACCAGCCTGAGTGCCAGTTCTACATGAAAACCGGTGATTGCAAATTTGGTGCTACTTGCAAGTTTAACCATCCGAGAGAGAGGCTAGTTCCTGCTCCAAATTGTGCGCTCAGTCCCCTTGGCCTTCCTCTACGCCCTGTAAGAGTTTCATTTTTCTATTTAAGGAAAATTTACAAGATGTCCATACCTTATTTTGAATTTGGTGAATTTCTGTCTCTTTTCATTATGCAGAGAACCTATTTGTAAGAAATTCCCAATAAACTGCTAGCCACTGTCTTCTAATATAAAGTTTAGTGCATATTTACAATTAAATTAACCAGGGGGGTATCACTGAAATGGAAAACCTCCATGAAAATGTATCGAGCTTTTGGGGTAATAATTATCAAGGAAATAGGATTAGAAGGGTTAATGTTTTTTTATTAGCATTATTATTGTCTCTGTAATTAATAATAATTACACTGCTGTGCTAAGTTAAAAGAAAACAATTTAAAACTTTAGCTAGCACAAGGGATTCTCTTATGCAGACTTAAGTGAAAGCAATTGTCTTTCGTTACTGTTGTTTTTTAATTAGACTTGTCTTTTTGTTTTTTGGCATGTTTTACACCTTTATGTTTTGAACTTTGTAGTTTGTCACAAAGTGTTATGAAGTAATTGGACCATAATTTTAATTTGACAGGGAGAACCGATGTGTGATTTCTACTCACGCTATGGTATTTGCAAATTCGGGCCTAATTGCAAATTCGACCATCCTATGGGACAGTACATGTATGGTCTTGCAGCATCTCCTCAGCAAATACCGATTAGTGACAGGAACAATGAGAGAGAGGCATCACAAAGCTCTTCATAAAAAAAAAGGCATTTGCCAAAAAATTCTTCTTTAATTTTCTTGACCGTAAGAAAAAAAAGGAAAAAAAAAATGAAAAAGGAAAATGAGAAAAGAGTACATCATTTGCAACTGAAGTTCCACGAAAAAGGAGATCAGCTGGGTTATTTGGTTCCCGCAATTGTAGATCTCATATATAACCTGTTTTGCTTCATGTAAATGGGGCAAATTTTTTTTCTTATAAAGATCTCTGATGGTGTAATGGGGTAACTTTGTTGTAGCAGTGGCTCGTGGTCTCTCTCTGTTTATCTCACTCTCCCTGTTTCTTCTTTTACTTGTAGATAGTAATGTAATAATTCACGAGGGCAACTGCATTTTTTCGTAAGTATCATTATCGAAGGTAACGACTTAACATGTTCTGTTTTTATATCTTTTGAATAAAGTGTAATGGATGCACCTTCTTGCAATTTGATTCATGTGCAAGCTCTTTCTGTCAGCTTTATAGTGATATTATTTTACATGGTTGGTGGCATTTAACCAGCATCAGCAAATTTGATTTCTGTAAATTGCTTCTGTTTATTCACAAAACAGTAAACCGGCTCCAGCACTTCAAAGTTAAATACAAATGATTTGAAACAAATATTCTCATTTGGATAAATAGAGAAAAAAAAAAAACTCGGTAACACTGTTATTGCTTTCGTGGCGGTCAATGAAAACTGTACATGGTGTCACCTGTGGAAGCGTCCGATGGGCATCGGGTGTGATGCCCACTTGGAACCATCTGATTGGCTTTATGATTTGTGCGTCCTTGATCTACACGAATATTGAAAAAAATCAGACAAATTATAAAGCGAATTGGATGGTTTCGACTGAACATTGGACCAATTGAGTCCGATCGATGTCCATTAGACGCGCCCTGCTTCCTTCGGTCACTTGCAGTCCTCTTTGTTCTTTTGTTTTTCTTTTCTTTTCTGAAGTAGTTATCCCATGTATCCTCTTTAATTTTATTTCTTTTTGTATGCTCTTGCAGTTGCTCAGCCCAGTGGGCATACATTTTACATCATTTTGTTATTTTTGCATGAAATACTGGGGTCTCAAGGACCACAATTTCTATTATTACTGAAAGCAAAACTAACAGCCAATATGAGTCAAGGGGGTTACATAAATTACCATCCCTTGTTACAGTCTTACAGAACGAATTGACACATCATGTCTCAAACTATAATCGATCATTATCAGGTTATAATCTGACATCCAGTGAAAGGTTCCTGAAGTGGGGTAGCAGCAGCTGACAGAATCATTTGCTTGAGCAAACAGTTCTTCTATTTGCTGGTTGCATTGTCTCGTGTGCCTCACAGAGTCACAGTACCTGTTCCCTGTGGTGAAATTTCTATTTGCTGATTCCTTCGCTTGTTGCTTGACCAACAGAAGAAAGATAATAACTTCTGTAATTTTTTGAAAATAAATTCTGGTTTTGTGTGTATTGTTGCGGTGCTTGCTGCTTTTGTACCTCAATTCATTAGAAATTCCTTGCTCTGTAGGTGACCCAACTATAACTAATGTACAACAACAAAAAATGTGGACGAATTTAATAAAAAAAATATTCCCAATTAGAACTGTCGGTGATATTATCTGGGAAATCATCTGCTGATCACTGGAACCCTTTGCCAAGTGGTATTATAGACACGTGCTCTTCTTCTATTCGAAGATGGTCCAGGCCCTTGTGGCCTTGCCATCATGGTGCAGTTAATATATATCACGCACGCTATGCAATGATATTGCATAATACAGTGCAATCAATGTTTTTAAATGCTGGTTTTATGCAGTATGCGGTGGGTGTGGTATGCGGTTATATATGTGGATTTTAAAATGAGAATTCATATTATATAGGCATGTGGCTGTATATGTGGATTTTAAAATGAAAATTCATATTGTGTGTGTGTGTGTATAAACAAAGTATGTGGTAATATTCGGTAATATGCGGTATGGGGTCATATGCGGTAATATTTGATATCATACAAACAAGTATACGGTAATATGCATCCGAATAAGTGGTAGTAAATATGTGTCCACATTCAAATAAAAAAAATCAAATAAAAAAAATATGCGTCTGCATATGCAGAACCACATATATTGACAACACACAGATTTTTATACATATTACAACCGAATATGCATATGCGGCCGCATTTTATTATACTGAGTGCAATTGTTCAATTTCATAAAGGTCTATCACAGGCTTGGGAGTATTAAAATTAGTTCGTTATTTTTTTTTTAATAAATGTTAGAAGCTACGTCAATTTTTTTTATTCTAATTTCAAACGCTTTTACACTGGAGATATTGTCTTTACTACTAATTCAAAAACTAATTCTTAGTTTCAATTAAGTTATTGAAAAAAAGAAGTTTTTGATTGATTGATTGTACAATCACATTTAGTCTAACTTTTAAGGAAAGTTGTATTTGAAGATTTGAAGTTGCTTAGTAGTTTCGTATTGTGGCATGTTCATCTAGACAGCTTCAATGTGAATTAACTAAACTAAAAATTCATACGCTGCCTAAAGTCAATTGTGTGTATTTTAAACGGTAACACTCCCCATGAAACACTAGCATGTAAATATAGCATAGCATGTTATAGCAACATCAAATTTAACTCTTCTTCTGGGTCATGTTTGATTGTGGAGTAAAGTTAATGAGACACAGGGCCCCCCGCTCTAGAAACATCAGATCCTGAAGCAGCAAGAAAGCATTTAATGGTGTAGACTTTATGTAGCCAAATTATATTTCCTTAACAGTAGTAATTATATTGAAAAAATAAAATATTAAATTAAAGAAGAATTAGATATTGTCTGGTTTGGGAGTCAGCTAACATAACAAAATCCAGCCCATAAAGGCCTTTATATCCCAGCCCAAATATAGATTGTTCCTTATTAACATCTTTTTGCGAGAACATTTTATAACCCAATACAAATGTAGATTGTTCTCTTGGTAATGTTCCTTTTGCGATAAAATCAAAACCTTAAGCAGATATCAGAATCATGCATAGTAACTAATGCATAGTGAATATTTAGTTCTAATTTTGGAACAATTTTTCGATAAGTTCAAATAATCATTGTGAACCATTTAATATGATAATCATATAAAAATATACTCACAACTCAATTTTATATTTTTTTTTCTGAATCTTTTTACTATATTTTAGATATGTAGATGATAACTTGATTTAAAGATTCTAGACTATACAACAATAATATTTTTCTATCTGTCTAAACAATAGTAAAAAAATTATAAAAAAATGTATACAACTATATTTAAAATAAATTATGTTGAGTGGTTAAGATAGAAAATTTAGAATTTTAAAAATGAAGATATTTTGAATTAATGTACATTGTGCATAATATCATAGATCCATTCAAAATAAAATCGGTGCGTTTGAATGCAGAGAGAATACCGCTGTTTTGGATTAGTGTACTATTTTTTCGCTATCTTTCATTTAGATCACATAAAAAATAGCACTATTATCTGAGTTAGCATTGTTCTCGCTAACCCATTCAACACATGAGTTAGCACTAATTTCAGAACATCTTATTCTCACTATTCCTGCTGCAACATCCAAACGCACTCTAAAATGATTGTTTCTTTGTAAGTTCAAATAACTAAAACCCAGTTCGCATCAACCAACCAGTAATTCAAATAATGAAAAAAAAAAAAAACTAACCAGTAATTAAATTGGGGACTTGATTATTCTTAATGAAGATGTACTAAATAGTAAATTAGATTAGGATAAGCATTGCATTAATTGCTCTGCTGCTGAACTTAACCATTTAAACCTACAAATAATTAATGTACCAGTGATTTATAAAGAGTGAATTAATAAAAGTGCATTGCTCCTCTGTCCAACCATTAGTTGCAACTTAATAAAGGTGGCAACATGATAATAACACCTTGATTAAAAACACAGCTCTTTCTCTCTCTATCTCCATGGCCCATTACCAAAACCCTTAACCTTGGCCCTCTCTCTCTCTAGTCTGTATTGATGTCTCCTTCCACACAGTATTAAGTTCTCCAACCTCCAAAAATAAACCCCATCTCGTCCTTTCTCCCTCTCTCTCTCTCTAGCCACCAATCCAAATCAGAGAGAAACAACCATGCTTTCTCTCTCTAGACCTGTCTCTCCTCTACTCTTTGTTATGTTCCTCATTCTCTCCCCAGCCATTGCTAAGGTGGGTTCTTCTCTGTTTTGTTTCTTTCTTAATTTCTCTCAACCTTCTTTCAATTTTCATGATAATATGCTGAAATCTTTTAAAATTTTGACAGGGTTCCAAGTTAATACCAGAACCGGTACACCGATCGGTACTGATAGAAGAGTCGAGGGCACGGCGGCTGACTGGAAGCTTCCACATTTGTGCCTTGTGTACCTGTTGTGGTGGGCCCAGGGGTCTCTGTTTGCCATCTCCTTGCTGCTATGCAATAAATTGCAATATCCCAAATAGGCCATTTGGGTACTGCTCTTTTACACCAAGGACATGTAATTGCTTTGGTTGCCACGTCTAGGTTATGTTCTAAACAAAGAATTTCAAATTTCAAATTTGTGTTTGTTTATTTTTGAGTTTTTATTTATTAGTCTTTATATGAGTAATTTGAGTGTTGAGAAATTCTGGGTCTAATTGTGAAAAGGAAATCTATTGCCATTTTTTTTTTTAGTATGTTTTCTTTGATTAGTTTTTGATATATCTGTGAAATTGCATTTTGGCATTAATTTTAAGAACATTATATTTGTTTTGTGCTTGAATTGATCGGTTCCTTCAAATGTGTGAATTTCACCTTTTTAGGGTGATGTAAGATGGTCTTGTAAAGTTGTAATGTGTAATAATTTTTTCAAGATCAAGGTATATATGTTGGCATTTGGCATGACAATTTGATTTATTTAATTTAGATTTCTGAATTAGGTTAATGTAAACCTAGGTTAACTTTTAAAATCTACTTTGTAAGATACATCTTGTCAAAAATAACAAATCTTTTGTCATGATGCACTCACTGCTTAGTGTTATATTAATAAAATCTACATAAGTTTGGTTATATATTTATTTTTTATTACTCAAGATTATGAGTTATGACAGAGGAATGGGATATATTATTTAATTCAGCTTTCCAGGATGGGACAGAAACAGCTTTGAGCTCCACTTCTCAAAAGGTTTGTTGATTCTTTTGTTGCTCTGTAAATTAAAAACAAATTATCCCTTTTTTTAAAATTTAATATTAATTTTATCATAGTCTATTCTTAATCATCAAGGTTGACATGTAACAGAAATATATATATATAATGGACGGATAATGAATATATATCAAATAAAATAATAATTTATACTATCTAAATCCGTATTAGTAGCAAACAAGTAACATCACAAAACAAAAACATCTCATACTGTATAATATAAACTTCTATTTTGTTGCTATCATTATTAAAATAAAAATTTAAATTTAAATATTGCATAAACGTTGTGTGATAAATGGATAAGTTAAGTTATCATATATGGTTTTGTATTATCAATTAGATAACATATACAAAACATCTCATATTCAAATCTGATAACTTAACAACTTTTTCCTTGCTCCATGAAATCACAATAATATCCTTGTTAGAACCCGTCTTATCAAACACGGTAAGGATCAGATAAACAGATGAACATATTTCACTGGCGCACCTGATAGTATCGTTATTTTATTATTTAATACTTAAAAAAAATCATGTTTTATAATCCCATCCTTATCATTTTAGTTACTAGTCTTGTGTGATTAAATTAATTACAGAGCTTATTTTTTGCTTATCTTATGAAAGATAATATTGTTTTTGTCATTTAATTACCTCAAATTCTTGACATTTTGTGGGGGATGGGTAGGTTATATAGTGAAAATTGATGGGTATTTTAGCAAACTTTACACTGGTTTGTGCTTCAGTTTCATTTGAGTTTATTTATCTGTAGATAAACACAAGCACCTTGCGTTTCAAACTCTAGCTATAAAAAAATGAAAGTCCAAAATACTTAATAAAAAAAAAATAGTTTGGAACTAATCTTCTCCAAAAAAAAAAAATAAGTAACTGAAATTTGCTGATTTTTTTTTTCTACTATTTCAATTCTCATCGTACCAAATTCCAAGAATTCGTATCCTCTGAGTTAACTCAAAATTTGAGTTTAGATCTGAACCATCCGATTTAAATCCGCATGAATATTAAAGAATCACGTGCATTATAGACGTGGCGAATTTTGATTAAACTCAAACAGTACGTTAATGCAAAGGATGTACGTAGCCTCAAATTCCAAAATTCACATTGACAGTTTAAATTTTTTAAACTTTAAATTTGTCCGCACGAATCTTAACGTAGATATGATGGTTTATATATGGCTTAAAATAAAATTTATCCAAAATTCTTTGGACAAAACAAAATCCAATTCCATTAAAACATAGGAAAATAAATCATTGCTTAATTTATGCCCTGAGGAAAAGGGAGTTGGGATCATGCTAATTAATTGATGCTATAATGATGAATAGATATGAACAACTACAATGCAAAATAGTTGGTGGAGGTTGTATGAGGAGCATTTAAGAGTACAACATAGTAGCTAGGTTGTAACTTAGAGGGATAGAGATGCATGTATAAATGCTTATTACTTCTTAGTTGGCTACCACATTTATGTGCTCATTTATAAACTTGTTTCCTTTGCTTGAACCTGTGCTATTGGCTTTTGTGTGAATTCATCAATGCTTCATTCAAGGTCAAAGGATAACCTACTATGCTGTCTATCATTTAATTTTAAGATATGCTTTCAGACTTGAGAGTAGGTCTGATGCCCATCTGACCTACTTTGATTTGACGGGTTCAATCACCGTTCAATATGTTTTAAAATTCATGCGCAATGTTTTAAACTTTGTATGCATTTGCTTCAAATTTTGTGAGCACAAATCTTAAGATGGATGGGACGGTTATCGAGCTCGTTGAACATAAAAGTAGGTCCGATCGGCGTGGGACCCCCTCTGTTCTAATGCTTTCAAGACGGAACATTTAGTTTAAAGGTGCCAAAATGGGAATATTTTTTTTTTGAAATATACATTCAACTTGTTTATTAAACTTGGAGGTGGCAATTTCTTTATATTTTGTTGTGTATTTTATTTTTGCAGTGATCGGATAAATTAAATAATTAAACATTGAATGATGGTTATAACTAAATTATTAAGTTTATAAATAGGGGCGTTAGATTCATTTTAATCTTTAAAATCAGCAAAAAGAATATAGATTGGATCTCAGTGGATCCCAAATGAGTCCAGCTTTCAATTATCACAATTTAATTTATTAAATTTGTTATAAACAAAAGTTAAAACTAAATATTTTTTCTAATAAACCATATCTAATTTATCGCCCATTTTTGTAGGATTCAAATCCGCTCATCTTCTTAAAGAAGAGTTAGAATTATGCTTTTAGAAAGACTGAAAGAAAAAAGAAAAAGAAAAAATAAGAGAAAAAAGAAAATGAGAGAAATAGAAAGAAAAGGATAAAAGGAGGGTCCAGCTCTTCTTTAAAAATCAGCATCTTTGTAAAGGAATCAAATCTCCCGCTCTTCTGTGGGCAGGAAATTCTTACAGATATGGTCGATCCATCTGATTTGAACAGTTATAATTAAAGAATGAAAAATATTTGAGTTTTGAAAAAACACAATCAATATTTTAAATATGATCGTTCATATAAAAATAAGCATGAAATGAATAGATGGATTGACCTGTGTGCAGGAATTTCCTATCCACAGAATCAAGAGATTTGATTTCCTTTGTAAAACTTTAGCTTTGAGAAAAAAAAATAGTGTTTCCAGTGGGAACTATGACACAAACTTAAATGAACAATTGAACATATATGCATGTTGATCAGAAACCAATGCTTTTTGTGTGAAAAAAATTTAAGTGTTACTAGTTGGGGTTTTCTGTTACAGAATCCCTACAACAGGGCATGTTACAGGTGGCTGACAGACACTGATATTTAATTCCCTCTCAATTAGATGAATCTAAACAGTTGAAATCCTTCTATCTCATGAGTGATGCATCTACATGTGAAAATTTTAAAGTTTTGAATTAATTTAGTATAAAGTCAAGTGGTCAAAATTAGAAGGTTTATAAATTAATTTTAATGCACTCATTTTTTGGACGACTTTTGACTACTTGACACTATACAAAATTAATTTAAAATTTTAGAAACTTTACATGTAGATGCATCACTCGTAAGGTAGAAGGATTTCAACTGTCTGGATTCGTCGTTTGAAGGCAATCCGATAGATTTTAGAGTGAGTTTACAAAGAGGCTTGGTGAACTTAAGAACACCCTAGTTCTACTCAATTCTATCATAATAACTTTAAATAACTAATTCAAATTGTTGAAACGAGTTATATATTTACGCGTCAATTTATAAATTTTTGATTTAATTTAGTATGAAGTCAAGCGATAAAAAAGAAGAAGATTTATAAGTTAATTTTAAAATATTCAATTTTCATCATATTTTTTTATCATTTGACATATATAATAAATTAATTCAAAATTTTATAAATTTAACATGTAAACACATTCTCTGTGAAGTAAATTGGGTTATATCATTTGAATTCATTTATTAAAATCAATCTGATAGATTTTAGATTTAAGCTTACAAAGAATTTAGTAGTAGTGTTTAGAAATCTTGGCTTAAGAACTCTTTAGTGTTCCTTAGTGCTCTAAAGAGTCTTAAGCTCACCGAACGGGTGCTCCTTTATCAAGCTTAATGCCACCTCCTTAGTACTCTTTTCGCCCATTTTTTTTAAGTTTGCCTAAGTTTTTAAGCAATGATTTTACATGGCTTAAGCATTTTATCAGACTTAAAGCTTTCTTAAAAAAAATTACTTTTCAACTTTATTGCTGAATAAGTACTCCTTGGTACATTTTAAAATTTAAGCTTCGTATAAATACGGAACGCTACCAGTGAATTCACATCTGCTGCGATCCTTGCAGTGTGAACAGTACCATAAAATTCCTGCTTTTCCAAATCCAGCTGTCTAATATTTTCTATGCACGTATCTCGAAACAGCTAATTTTTTATGTGCACGACTATCAAAATAATTCAACAGTTGAATTTAAAAAGACAGAGTTTTTAGAGTACCGTTCACACTGCGAAGGATCGCAGCAGATGTGAATCCGCTACCAGTAACCTTCAGAACATCTGTCCATCAGTGACTAGTGGCATAGTTGGTTTGAAAACAATCACTGTTACATTAATCTCACAAAATATCTTGAAATATTTGTAAAAGCCATACTGCATCGTACGCATTCAATTCGAATAAGACAGATAAGATTGCATATTATATTTGATATTCTTTAAATGACTTCAAACTTGACTATCTTTACATAATATTAATTATGTTGCAATTATAATTTATTACTACCAGAGCTGACAGGGAACCCTATCTGAATTCGGATCCCCCTAAACTAACTCAAAATTTGAGTTTGGATTATGTATCCTCCTATCATAATCTGCATGAATATTTTTGAAATATGGGTTGGAAAGTGAAGCCACTCAACACATTTTAAACTCCTATATATTAATATAAAGAATTTCTTCACTTTGTGGGTTTCGAACCCATGACCTTTCACATGAGAACCATGTATCTTTGTGACTAAACCCAAATACAAGTTATCATAATCTGATGAATATTAAAAGAGTCTCATAAATTCTACCTTAGACATAATTAATCCGAATTCTAATCAGGCCGTTCATATCCGAACTCAAAATTTAGAACACTTTATCCTTCTAGATATCTGACTGAATGCAATTAGCTTCCATTAACTTCCAGCCGAGTGATTGAAATTCAATGCCTATTTAAGTATAGAAGTCTGTTTAAGATTCGTGCCAAATTAAAACTGACGACTTAAAATCTAATTGTACTCAGTCAGGTATTGCACTGGATCTGAATCCCTCCTCTCCGGGTCCGGATCCCCTAAAATAACCCAATTTTTGGGTTTTGGATCGAGACCGTCCGATTCGAATCTGTCGCTCAGAATCGTCTCGGGATTTGAATTCTTTCTCAAAATGTGTGCTCTCCAGATCTGGATGGATTGTCTCGGATTCGAATTGGACGGTCCCGGTCCCCCCCTCCCTCTTCCCTCAGTTCTCAGGAGGCAAATGCTAGGTGATCATGATATGGATGTGCATGTTACACATTGAAAATTGGTTGGCTAAACGGCCCCACATCCTTTATTGCAAATTTGTTCTTACTAACTTAAGTGACAATAAAAATCAATAATTGCAGCTCCTGTGGTCCTACCATGTCTGCAACTTTTTATGAACCAAAATGTGCACAAACTTTCTTATGCTGATATTCATAGAAAAATGTTCATTCTATAACTGAAATATAAAGATTCAATTGATAAAAAACTCTTAAATGGAGAACTTTTAACAATACATATAAATTGACCAAGTTAAAAAACAAGGATGCATCCAACAGTAATTTAATTTAATTTATTTATTTTCAGATTCTATTGTTTTCTTTTTTTATTCTCTTTTTCCAGGATAAAGTATTAGATTGATCAAATTATTTGGTTGAAGCACAATCAGCAATGATCCCTCACTTAGATTATGTTGTATTTATTCCTGTTGACATTAACTCATTAGCAGATATAGAGAAGTTAGACATTAGGTCCTGTAAATATTCTTTTTATTAATATATTTGTTAGCGGCTATTAAATCACTAACCTTAAAAAAAATCCATTAGCAGACGAAGAACAAATCTTTGATCTAGTAATAAAAGACAATACTCATTAATATATCATATGAATGACGAAACGACTAAAATTGTTGCACAAGTAGCCAGCATTAATTGATTTAGAGCCATGTACTGCTTAAGAGTAATTGGTGATGGAGATTATAATAGAATATATTAGGAACATATGTACTCTAGGGACTGGTACCAGAAGTTGGGGTACCAGTACTTTAAACTTTTGTGGTTTAAGTTGCAATGAACTTTTGTGGTCTGTGTTCACATACATAGTCATTATCTATGAACTATGTAGAATGCTGCATCATTTTGAGACACAAAATAAGAAGAAGAAGAAATAATAAATTTTGATATTAAAAACACACAAAAAAGGTTAATGTACATAAGACATGAAGAGGATGTCATATTTTTGCAAATTTTACACACAACAACAACAACAATGAGACGATAACAATGAGACGACGAAAAGGGCTTAAATGCTTTTTCATGTACTCATTATGTAAAGTAAAATTTAATATTACAGTCAGAAATTTTGTAAATGTTTATTTGCTCGTTTAGCAACTGATGCGATCCTCTCAAATGAGATTCAGTCGAGATGATCCAAAGCACGTCCTAATTCTAAGGAGATTAGTCCATGTTTGTGGAAGTATATTTATTGCGTATCCGGGTTGAACAGATTGATTATTCGGTAGGTACATTATTATATCCTCTTTTGTACCTTGTGTTGCTGGGTGTGTGGACCTCGAATTCAGTGAACTTCTGAGTATTTATAGGCCAATATGTCGGTTTGGGTTTCATATGGAGACTCGACCAAGCATGCTTATATGTCGGTTCAATTCCCATTCGGACAACTCGAATAGGCTTTTCTCACAGCTCTGTCGGTTAGACAACAAGATGTACGGACACCCAATCGGACCTGATTCTTAAACTTGTTATCTAGACCTTAATATTCAACTTAACCTGAATTTTATGAAGCCTTTCATACATGGTCCTATCAGCAACCTTTCTCTTACTACTGGCTTTTAATCTACGAAACCCCCCAAATTCTTCTAGAAAATTAAAAAATAAATTAAGCTGATGAAACAATAAACAAAAAGAAAAAAAAAAAAAAGGTTTCCTTCCAAGTCCAGCCCATCACAAAAAGCGGTCTAGAACTGTGATCTCAGCCCATTATACAGTAAGCCCAAAAGTAGCTGACTGAAGCTGTCTAGAACTGACAGTAGCCGACTGAATTTGCAAATTCATCCCCATTACTTAACGAATTCACATATGAATTTTGTACCATCCAAATTCAAAATTCATTAAAAATTATAAGAATAATATTATTTTTGATATATTAAATTTTGAATTGTTCACTACTATGTACGTCTAAAAACTTATATTATACAAAAATATATAATTAATTTAATTAAAATAATTATTCTTAAATTAAATATACAATATAAAATAATTAATCAATCATGTTATACATATACTTTACTTTACATTTTAACTAAAATATTCATTATAATTCAAAATTAATCTAAAATTTGTATATAATAATGAATATGTAGTCTATTTAAATCTTGTGAATACTTTGAATATGTCGAAATTTTTATTAATAGGAAACAAAATAAAAAAATATCGGCAATGAGAAGGTTTTGTGGGAATTTGAAAAGTAGAAAAAACGTGATGGTCTGTTCTTTGGACGTTATAGATTACAACGTCCTGATTAGCGAAACAGCGTTTTAAAAAATGATCTAGTCGTTGTAGACCAGAATATCCAGGTATATTTTTTTGTCTCGCACTGTTTTATTAATTAGCGATAATTTAATTTCGTTAATAATAACGTTGTAATGTTATAGAACATCACGTTTTTTCTACTTTTCAAATTCCCGCAAAATCTTTCCATTGCCGATATTTTTTTATGTATTTTCCTATTAATAAAAATTTCGGTTGAATATGGATGCAAGAAATTTGTATATTTTTTACTAAATTCGAATCGGTTCCATTAAGAGCACTAAGTAGTCTAATTTCTTCCTTCTTCTTCTCTTCCTTTAGCTGTTGAAAAGGAAACCAAAAAAAAATGGCGTCTTTCCTCCTCTCCTTCGCTCCTCCTCACCTCTACCATCTCTCCCCACGCCACAAAATCCCGTCTTTATTCTGCCTCCCATCTCTAAAACCATTCAGCTCCCCTAAATTCTCCCCAGTTCTCTCTCATCCCAAATTGGTCACACATTTTGTACACCACAAAACCATCGCCAAGAGTTCTTCAGTTGGGAGCAGAGAAACAGAGGATCCAATTCCAGAAGAATCTCTCTTGGGAGAGGATTCCGCTGCTTTTCAGTTGAGTGAGCAAAAGATATCGTCTTGGGTTTATTTCACTGTAATATTGGGTTCTGTGTTGTTAGCCTTGAATATTCTGTGGATTAATCCCTCTACTGGATTCGGGACAGCATTTGTAGATTCAATTTCAAACATTTCGGGCTCTCCTGAGGTGAGTAATCTGGAAACCTTGTTTTCTCAATTTAATAGGGAAAATATTGGTTTGGAGGGTTGCTCTGATAAAACCATATACTGGTAATCATCTAGTATGCAACTGGTACAATATTTTCTTTGTGACACTACTTCGATTAAAAGCTAAATATTACTAACAATAAGACCAGAGCTGCAAAAACAATTTTTAGAAATTCCTGGTCCTCTTTGTTATTTTTTTGCTAATTGTCATCTTAACTTTTAAACCTTGTACCGAAGCTCACTAAATTAGGAAACTTCTCTTAGACTGTTTGGTTGTTGTACCGAATTTTCGTAAATCGGTAAATGTTAAAACTAGATTTGTGATGGCCTTTGTAAAATTGGTTGTTTAAGTAGGTTTTTTCATCAACAAGAGTTTGCTGAAACCCTAAAGTTGACATTTTTTTTTTTTCATTTAGAGAAGTTGAAAGTTTTTTAGAAGAACTATGCTAGAATATTGAATGGATGTTGAAAACCTGTTCAAGAGTACCGAGGTAATGAAATGCGCATCCTTTTACTAAGAAATTTTCACATGATTAGGTCACGATGTTGGTCCTAATGGCAATATTTGCTACTGTGCATAGTGGCCTGGCTAGCCTACGTGATCAAGGTGAGAAGCTTATTGGAGAGAGAGCTTTCCGTGTGCTTTTTGCAGGAATATCCCTCCCTTTAGCTGTATCTACAGTTGTAAGCACCTATTGCTATATATCTTTCCACTTACAATATTTCCCCCTTGTTTATTTGTTTTTGTGATTCTTTGGTACTTTAAGCCTGCAGTTCAGCAATACTGAGGCTTAGGTTTTTAAAATTTTAAAATAAAACTTCTATACAACTTTTGGGTAATACGAGAGTGTCACAAGAGCAAAGTACAAAATTTGAGGTGTTACAAAGATGCGTAGAAAAGAGCCTACAAACATTTTCATAATATTTCTCATGTAAGCAGACTTAGTTTTGTAGGTATATTTCATCAATCACCGATATGATGGTACGCAATTATGGCAAGTACAGGCAGTACCTGGTGTCCATGAGCTAGTATGGTTCTCGTCATTTGTCTCCTTTTTCTTTTTGTACCCTTCGACTTTTAATCTATTAGAAGTGGCAGCCGTGGATAAACCGAAGATGCACCTGTGGGAGACAGGAATCATGCGCATCACCAGGCATCCCCAGGTAAAATTATTTGTGATTTCAGACATCTAGAATAATTATAGTGATCGATTTCGGTACTGACATATGCAAGCAGAATCAGTTAATTATTTATTATAAGCCAGATTGCCAGGAAAAAAAAGACTGTTCAAGGACCATGCAGAATAAAGAAAAAAAAAAAAATACTCTTTTCAGTTAGGTTTTTTAGGTAGTTACTGATTATTGATTTGCATATAACTGCCACAATTTAAAACTTTTGTATCTAAAACCAAACATTCTTGAAATATTTACAAACAGATGCCAACTGTTAGATGGAGTGATGGAAGAAACATAATCTGTTAGATATTTGAGAATTTCCCTGGTTGTCTTTTTCCTGGGTCCATCATTGAACCAAATCAAGTCAACCAAATTCGGAGTTGGGCTTGAAATTTATAAACTATCATATTTCTAATAATTGAGTGTCATCTGCAAAAAAAAAAATGGGTGTAATTTGCAGAAAAGGAACAAATATTTTAATGCCCATTTTTTTTTCTATTATTCTAGATGGTAGGTCAAGTAATTTGGTGCTTGGCACATTCACTTTGGATTGGCAAGACCGTGGCAATCTCAGCCTCTGTCGGCTTAATAGCACACCATCTCTTTGGGGTTTGGAACGGAGATCGACGGCTCTCAATTCGCTACGGCAAGTCATTTGAAGTTCTTAAGAAAAGAACGAGTGTTATTCCTTTTGCGGCAATTCTTGATGGTCGTCAGAAATTACCAGAAGATTATTACAAGGAGTTTTTGCGGTTGCCATATGTAGCAATCACAGTTTTGACTCTCGGGGCCTATTTCGCACACCCCTTGATGCAATCTTCTAGTTATAATCTTCATTGGTAGAGATACCCCACTAATGTACATAGTGTAGTTTTGATGTACTTGTGGACTCGAATGAAAAAAGTCGGGAGATAGTCGGTACAATGTTGTACTCGGGAACATTGTAACATCTTAATTTGTATGGAAATAGTGTTATGGTACTAAGGTATATATACTTATATAGTAATGTTGTATTGTACAAAATTGTTAGTTATCTAAAGTGAATTTCAAGAACATGAATTAAAATTTCCTGTAAAAATATACTAAGTTACAGAAAACACAATAGAGCCATCATGTACCACTTTTTTAGCACCAAATCTTTTTAACATGATAAACAAAAAACCTGCTTAAACATGGAAAAAAACAACTGAAAAACTCGTGCAACAAATTTCTCATGAAGAACACCTGTCTTTACAACTATAGTTCCCTTTTAAAAGAATAGAAATAATAAAAGAAACAGAAGCAAATTGTGATGCATTGATCTAGATGCTTGCGATGGATCGAGGCTGTGAAGAGGGGTGTTTGAGGGGGCCTCTGTTTGCCCAAAACCAAACCCGAACATATTTCCTTCTTCATAGATCAAAGAATTGCGGTACTTGAGCCATATTTGTGCCGCTGCATCAGAAACCCGATTAAATCAGATACCAACAGATGTAAGGCAGGATTAGTACCAGGTACTGATACATACTGGTACCAGAAATGGCCAGCAGGGAACCCAAAATTCGTCAAATTTATAGTGATCAGGGAATTTCTATACAACTTTAGCCCCGCCACACTTCCCATTGAACCAAAAACTCAGTGGAAAATACAGTAATCATGGCATTACTATACAATTAAAACCTAATTTTCTTGTTACAAACTTTTCTCTAACTTTTTTTTTTTAAGAAAATAGGGGTCTAGCCCGTATTTGATTCATTGAAGTTTGATAAAATATGAAATACCAATAAATCAAATCGAGTAACTAGCTCACCTTGATCTGACATGCTATAGTCCGAGTCATCAAAACTTATAGGCCAGACGAAGTAGCCGAGCAACCGGTACTGCAATGCAAACATTACCTTCTCTTGAACCACCTCAAAACTATCAAAACTCACCCATGTACTGCCAGAAAACAAATATGCAGCCACTGATCTATTATCATATGAAACACTGACACTCGAATCCTTTGATATATTTGCAATCTCTGAGTATGCCATTAGTCCTGTGTGATTGCTCATTTTTTGTTTCAGCCCCGCAGCGACAATTGGTGACCCCAATTCATTCTTTGCCTTGTTTCTAAGAATCCAAGACCTCCCAAATAGAGGCAACCCCATTACAATTTTACATGGTGGTAAACCAGCATCTAACCAAGAGATGATTCCATAGCTTGCTGAGTAATGGGATGACATGTCATACAATGGTGCATCATAAATTGTTGCATTGGTACTTTTACGAAAGCCGAATGAGAGAATGTTGGCCCAATCGAGGTTGTACGAAAGAACATCAATTGGGTAATCAAGATTTTGATCTGGCATATCAAAAATATGGTTTGAGAAGTATAAGGTGGCAGTTAGGAGGAGAGGTGGTAATGAGGTTTGATTTTCTTCATCAATTTTGGATCTCCATTCTGTGAGTAACTCTGCAAGATTTGCCATGTCAGAAGATGAACTGGGGAATTGCCATGACAAATCTACACCGTCAAACCCGTTAGCTCGGGCTAATTGAATGGCCGAAGAGATGAACTTTTCACGGTGACTTGTGTCAGAGGCTATTGATGAGAACTCAGTTGTGGCAAAGACTGAAACCAGGGTTTTGAGAGATGGGTTTGTAGATTTTAGGGCTGAAGAGAATTTCATGAAAAAGGGTACTTCCTCGGATGCCGGTAGAGAGATAGTTGCTTGGTTATAGTCAACTGAGATAGAGCAGTAGTAAAGGTGTGTGTAGAGAGAGGTGTTGATGCTATCTAATGGAGAATAATGGTTTGAATTAGAGAGCCAGTAGCCAGCTCTTACCTGGTTATTAGAGTTTGTGCATTGTTCCTGTGAGACAGAGAGAGAAACAATTGAAAGCATGAGGAGAGAAATGAACAACATTTTTGCCATTCTGACTGGTATAGTGAGGTCCTTAGAGAGGGAGAAATGGTGGTGTGCATTGTAGAGAGAGAGAGAGAGAGAAATCAGAGAATCTCAGTTGTTGAGAAAGGTTGTAAGCGCGTGAGTTCAACTCTGAGCAGGTGGTGAAAGGGATAGTGAAAGAGGTCAACTTTGGAAAAAGGAAAAACAAGAAAGAATAGGATAAAACCATAAAGGCATCCTAGCTTTATCTATAAAGAGTATAACTTTTTTTTTTTTTAAGTATATTTGTTGCTTATTCTGTCTGTTTTTACGGTGGTAGGTTTGTCTGGAAGAAGAAAGGACACCTTAATTTTTGCATCGTCCAAACAGTAACATGCTGAGATTGGAATTTTGGCACCAAACCTCAGCAAAATTGTACATAGCACCAATTGTATTATTTTATCTCTGAAACTGGAAAGGAAGGGTTTGTTGAAAGTTAGGGTACTTGGGTTTATTTTAATGAAAAACAAATTAAATAGGCTTAACTGCCCCTCCCTGAGGCCTGAGATTTACTATTGCAAGATGATTGGCCTACGGTACAAATACCCATGTGGTGCGAGTACCTCTTCCAGTGGAACATTAGAAGGCAGCGTGTCTTTTTATGATTGGAAACTATTTGGTAAAAAAGAAGATACCTGCCCAAATTGGGAATTCAGATCCGGTGCAATACCTGACCGTGTAGAATGAGATATGAGTCGTCTGTTTTAAAAAATCTCGCCGCTCCTTGCTCGATCATTACTCACATCTGACTCGTTCGTTATTGGACCGAGCTGTTAATGAGTTAGTTTGCTACTAACTCGGTCCAGGATTAATGAGTTCAAGCTGGGGTTTAGCTTGCTCGTTAGCTCACAAGTTAGCTCGGCTAGGTATCAATTTGTGAATTTGTGTGCATTTTATACTATCCAGCCCGGTCAAAAATGTTTGTATAATTTATTTTCTTTTTAAAATAAGATCCAACCAAACTCAGCGAGCTAACTCGTCAGCTTGCGAGCTAGCTCGATTCAACTCATGACGATTTCAAATTTAAATTTCAGTTCGAACACCTAAAATCAACTCACTTGTGACTCTGACGAACCAGCTCGTGATGAGCCCTAGATATGAGTCGTCGGTTTTAATCTGAAACGCAGACCTATTTATATCCAAAATAGACACCGATTAATTTTTTTTTTTTTTTTTAAACTTGACTGATGCAGTCAAGGTTACTACATATAGAGTTCAATTACATCACAAAGTGTCCTTATACATCTCTTCTAGCCACATGCTGCCAACTAAAACTGTCATCTATAAGGTTGTTTTTAGAAAAAAAAAAAAAACTATACAAACTTCTTCCACAGGCGACTTTCTTCCAGAATTCTTCGTGCCAGTATCTGTGGTGGCCCAATCACATCTCTAAATATTTTTTCATTTCTGTTTTCCCACAGATGCCAACAAGCGCAGATAAACAGAGAAGCCCAGTCCAGCTTTCATATGCCTCCCCTCCTTCTAGCCTGTGCGGCTGTGCCATTGAGTCATTCCATATTTCATCCAGAGATGTACCCGACAGCATAATTGGGAAACCCAGAGTGCCCATAATGCAGTTCCAGACCTCTATTGCATATCTACAATTGAAAAACAGATGGAGCAAAGATTCAGTCTGACCTGTACCACAAGTCATGCACTCTGGGTCACAGTGACACCGATTAATTTTGTTCTTGTGTTATACACGATCAGGTACATTAGGGAACACGCTTCAAAATTAATACATAATGGAATCGCCTAAATAAATTGGCCCAAATTTTGTATCGTTTTAAGTTCTTCCTATCGAACGAATTAAAACTTAATTGCTCCAAGAATCAAAATCATTAACTTTTTATTTATTTGTTTCTGGTTAGTTATGTAAGCATCCATTTTTTTAATTTTTGGTTCTTGGATAAAGTATCCTCTCTTCTCATGTTTGTACTGCGAATTATTGGTTACCCTTCTAATGATTTCGGAAATAAATCTGCTGCGATCCGAAGTTTAGAAACAGTGCTTCTAAAATTTTTATTTTTCCAAATTTAGCCATTCAATATTTTCTGTGTACGTATCTCAAAATATATTACTTTTTTGTACACAAATCTCAAAACAATTCAACAGTCGAATTTGAAAAGGCAGAGAGATTTTAGTATTGTTCACAAGTGAAGGATCACAGCAGATTCGGATCCTCTGCTTTCAGGCCATTGTAAAATTATCTTTTTCGGTTTTGCTTATTTACCAAGTATTTCTGTTTTTCCTAAACAGTGAAGGAAATATTAAACCACATTTTCCCAAATTTTCCGAAAATATAAATAAATGTTAAAAGAAGTCGATCTTAAATTGAAATAGTATACACCGGAAAAGACCATCAAATAGTATACACCGACAAAAATGCACATAAATTTTGATAAAAGATCTCGGAAAATAATAACTTTTTTCATGCATTGAATAAAATATATCCAACGTATTGATAAACAATTATTAGTTAAAAGCTAAATAATTTATAATGTAAGATTAAATCTGACATCATCTCCTGATTGATCTAAAAATTGAAAATGCTGTGTTAAAAGCTTAATTACTTTAATGGATTACATATTTCAACACATTAAATTATTAATTTTCTCAAAGAACTCAGTTAACCATTTATCAAAAATTTCATAAAACACAAATCCTACATCAAAACGGCTGAACTAAACTCAATACTCAATAGAAACCTCTCTACACAGTAAAGAGCATAAAGAAATTTTCTTCTTCTGCTCTCAATCACCACCGGAAACCTATTTCAACCTTAAAAAATTTACAATCACTCAACCAGTTCAACCTTTAGAGTCGAGGAGGCAAAGTGCCAGAACCATTTTAGGAGAGCAAGGACACCAGAGAAACAAACTCCGTGGTAATTCTTCCTTTTGTCCTCGTATTGATGACGAAATGTTCTGGATATTTCCTTAGAAGGGTCAGAAGGCCGTACCACGGTTTTCCTTTTGTCTCAGATTCTGTGTAGTCTTCTGAAGTGAGGTATTTTCGCACTCTACTATGGTGCCATACAGGCCCATATTTCTCATACATCTGCAAACAAAATTATAGAAATAATGAAAATGGGGACATATCTAATTTATAACATGCAATGCATGATAACATAGATGAATATTTTAAACTTATAAACCCCTAAAAACTGAAATTTAGAAGAAAAAAAAGGAGAGAAAATTATAGGGAAAAAAATATATCTGAAAATGGGCATTTGACTTTGTATTTGGATCAACCAAGCCCCTGAATTTCTTTTGGTTCAATAAAAAACCCTAACATAGATTTTGGTTCAAACAACCACTCCATTGGTCCAAATAAAAAACTGCAGCATCAATTTGGAAAATATCGCCTTTTGGTTCCCCAAATTTTCAAATTATCCTAGGTATCCCATGCTTTGTGATCAATAATCATGCATCCAAATAGTAGTCTCATTAGGTTTAATTATGAACTAAGAATCAAGCTCGAAGGCATTACTGAATAATCCTCGAAGGGGGTAAAACTGACCTCTTCATGGAGTTGTAACATAGGCATCCATTCACCAGGCCCACAAAGATCTGACAGCACTGTGGCAACTGAAGATATCACATCTTTCTCTTCTAGAAGTAATAGCTGCCTGTTATCAGCTTCTCTGTCAACTCCTTTTTTAACTACAAAAACAATAAAGATGATAAATATAAAAACAAAAATAATGATCAGCCAATAAGGAGAAAAATAATTTGATTATTCCATTTCTGTCCATGACTATTATCATGGTTCAGTAATTTTTAATTTTGCATATTTCCTTTAAATAATTTAGATGACATATATACCACAGCTAGATGAGAAACAATCTCATATATATGTAGTAAGAGTGGACTTTGCAAGGTGCTTAAATTATTTAGATTGGGTATAAATGCAGCAATAATGGACTTATTGTTTGCATTTTTGGGGTTCAAAACAGGCCTGAACATTATAAATGATACCATCATAGTTTAAAGATATTTGCCACACAACCACACATTGAAAATCAATTTAAGAAACACACGTAATTGTTGCTAAATGTGGGTCTGATTTGATTCTCCAGGATATCAATGGTACTGTTTGGGTTCTTACACTCTTTCCCCACAAATAGGAATTCTTATCCTCTCCAGTGCCGGAACATTTCAAATGCGGTAAATCAGACTATCCATTTAATTCAAGGATTGCGTGAGAAAATCTCTCCACAATCTCTTCCATCTGACTTTTCCTCCCTCACATGCTGAAAGTAGAAAAAGCGAAGTGCTCGCTGAATCTATAATTTAAATAACTTTACAGTGCCTATTCCTCTTTCCAAATTTCTCATACCATTAATTCTTTCCAAATTTCTCCAATTACTGACTCCAAATTTGAACAAAACAAATTTGAAGTTATATCTTCTTACATCATGGATATCTCTCCTTGCTCTGTTGAATTTGATTTTGGAGTACCACTTTTGCAATGGTGTATTTGAGGACTTCTAAAGATGCAAGCTACATGCTCTATAAAATGTCAATAAAAAAAATCATCGATGAAATAGCCTGCTCAACTTTCTATTTGGTGCACTGCATATCAAAGATGGATGCACCTGCTCAAACAGCCATGGTACTGTTATGTACTGTGTTAGGCCTTTTATTTTCTGGGACTATTTGGGTAAATCTTGATTTTAAGCATAAAATGCCACAAGGATCTGAACAAGATAAGACCAAAAGTAAATTACACTAAAAAAATGAGATAAAATGGGTTCGCATCGACTAATGTGCACGATCCAAGATTATATAATCTAACCTTATACATATTTTTTTAATAATAGACCATTTCCATTTTGGTCTCTATAAATGGTTGTCAGTTTTCCGATGCTTCTAGAACTGTCTTGCATTTATTTGAAGTAAATTTCATAACTGTTCCGTTGTGTCCTCGTTTCCTAATTATGTAATTGTGTCTGAAACTGAATGGTTGAAAAATGTATATTTCTGACAGACGCAATGAAATACACATTTTTCAATTGGAAAAATCTGATTGTTGGCAGATGCAAGCATGCGATGTTGGTTCGATGCCTTTTTTTTACCTTCGGCACAGAATCGTTGGTGCCATTTCGGTCTCATTCTATTGCCCCAACGAACAGTACCAGACTTCTATTGGTACCATTTTGGTCTCATTTTATTGCCCCAACGAACAGTGCCAGACTTCTATTTTCAGCTGTTGGTTCACCATCGGATAATCTCATTTGTTGGTCTGATTCAAGGATGTGATGCTGGTTGAGATGCACTTTCGATTTGGTAAAGCCAGTGCAGAGCTGGTGCTGATTTTTCTGCCATTGTCAGCACAGTGGTTGTGCCCCAAAGGTGAACTGGTTTTTTTTCTCCTTTGGGGATGAACTAGTCAGATAAGGAATTCATACACCTAAGGTAACATAATATTTCTGTTTAGATACGGACCGTCCGATTGGAATCTGCACGAATATTAAAGAGGCTCTGTGCATTCGACCTCAGGCCGGATTGTCTGGTTTTCTGATCGGATGATCTGGATTAAAATAGAAATATTCTACTACCTCAGAGGATATGGATTTGTCAGATAAGTGAATGTTGCGATGGTAGACCAAGAAAAATTTATTTATATGTTGCCTATGAGTAAAGTAATCGTACATTAGCTTTAGTGTAATTTGAGAAACCTTTGTCCATTGATACTGTTTATCACTTGATAGATAAACAATAGTATTTAAATTAAACTAAAATTTATACACAGTATATTTAAATCATAGAAAGTTCATTTTCTTATTTGACAATCATGAATCAGTTGTCATGGTTGTCAAAAATTTAGTTATCAATTTTTTTTCTAACTTCGTCATCACTAGTTATATATTTTTTTGAGCTTTGCCATATACAATATAATAGTTAAAATAACTACATATTGTCCGAACTTTATCATCGGCTATCCGCTATGAAAAATGCTCAACTGCTATAAGTCCGCGATCCACATTTTAAACCTTTGGATATTGGCTAAGGAGAACTAGGGTAGTGATGAAAGAATACTAATCGTGTTAAGCTGTGGTAAATGCAATAGTTAATGATTCTTTTGTTTGCAGGGATCCACTAAATTTCTCCTGCTGCCATATATGCATTGCAATATGGGAATTTTTGTTGTTATGCAATTATCCACAAGGAATTAGCTAAAAAAGGAGAGAATTTTATACAAACCTAAAAGCCCAGACGGACCAGCTTTTCCTGTCGTACCAACACCACCATGTATGCTCGCATCAGTTGCCACCAGTCTTGGCCGCTTCCTCATCAATACCGGCTCCATTTCCTCATCTCCAACACCTTCCTCTTCATCCTCCTCTAGTTCTCCTTCATCTTCTGTTTCTTCTTCTTCATCATCTTCTTCTTCCTCTGTTACATGAGAACTGGTACCTAGCCTTGGTATCGGTCGGGGATCAAATATTGACCGGGTTGGTAAGAGGAAGTAGAATTGCAAATCCCCAATTTGTAGCAGATCCTATAATTTCATACAATCTGTTAAATTTTTACATTTCTTATTTTATTCTTATTTGTTTTTTCTTTCCTGGATTGTTTAGTGTCCAATACTTCAATTGATGGCTTATGCATGCATCTATGCCTAACAAGGCTGAGATATGCCTTCGTGTGAGAATTGCAAAGCTTGCTTTCATATTATTGATACCTACTCTTCAGTAAAAGTCCAAAAGGAGCAAAACCAGTAAAACATCGGTGTTACTTGGCGCAACATTAGCATTAAATCCGAAGCGTATAAACGAAGCAGTGCATTTATTTTATTATTTAGGCCTAAGCATGTAATACCTTAGAATCGAGCTTGACAGGCTGCGAACCAGGCACATGCAACACCCCCTCAACATAGCACCCGTTCTTCCCCAAAACTTCAAGAGCGAATCTCCTGCGCGAGAAGTCATAGAAAATCCTGGCGTGTCGGCGCGAAATGTTCATCCCGCCACCAATCCCCGAGAGGTCGACGTCGACCTCTCCGCCGAGCTTCTTGCTGCTTCTCCCGATCACGATCGAGTAGGTTTGCATGTAGTACTCGAAGTCTTCGCCTTGGAGCTTCGCGAAACCCACAGTTTCTTGCACGCCGCCTCGGATTTTCACCATGGCTGAATCAGAGATGTTATTTTCCTTTTATTTGATTAATTTTGGAGGATTTATTTTTGTTCGTTTTTAGAGAAGAGGAGAGGGACGAAGAAAGCTTTGGAAGAGAGAAACGAGTTTGGAATTAGGTAAAAATTTGGAGAGACAGACTGGTGATAATATTGACCGTCTGATCTTTAGAAAAGAAAACGGATTTTGATCCAAATCGTGAAATTGTAATCATACGGTCATATTAACGACCACTTTGATATGTAAATGGTCACAGAAACAGCGTCTTGGACTTGAAAGATGGTCTTGAGTTGTTAATGGGCCTGTTAAGGCCCAAAATGTATCGTCTGAAATTTTATTTGGGCCTCTGAATTGTTTTTCTAGAGGTTTGAGGCATTTGGGTTTTTCTCTTGCCTTTTGTACTCAGATTCTGACCGGATTTTTTAAAGAAGAGAATTGAGGTTTGGGGACGGGTCAGCCGGTCAGCGGTGGTGTAACCTCATATAATTCCTCATGTATTGTGAGTCGTACCTTTCAAGTCACATCTTTATCAATATTTTTAAATCTAAACAGCCGATTTGAATTTACTCATATTATTTTGAAGATCAAATTTTATAATTTTTGAAAACTTATTACTACTAGTAGGTAACAAATCACTATTTTTGAATGGTCCAAAATCTTCTGAAAACTGTAATTTTGTATTTATCTTAAACAAAATTCTAAATAACGGTTATTGCGTCATCGCGGAAAAGCTAAAAAAAAAAGCTATCACGAATAGTGTGGCTATGGCGAAAGCTATTCTACATAGCGTTTTTTTTTCTTCAAAAATTATATTTTATATTTCCACTAATTATCAACATTATCTAAAATCTCATAAAACAATAAGTAACACAAAATTGATTAAGGAATTAGAATATACATATTGAATTAGTACAAAGCCCAAATTTTTATTCAAAATATCCCTAGCAATATCATAAACTATCTATCTTTTCCTTTAAAAATAATATAAGTATGATGGCATATAGCGTGTGCTATTTGCGCTACACACTATGCGCTATAGAGGACTGCTATTATCGTTATAGCGATCGTAGATGAAATAACGCACTTTTATTTCATAGTTTAGCATTTAATGTCTAAAAGCGTTATAGCGCTGCTATTTAGAATACTGATCTAAAACAATAGTAAATAATTTTTAAAAAAAATCTATAAAATTTAGTCTCCAAACACATTTTAATATGGAGATCATGTTGAGTTGAGAAGTTTGAATTCACTGTTTGATCTTCTGGTTTTTATTTTCAGGTATTGAATTTGCAAAAGAAAAATTGATGCTTTGATAGACAGCCTGGACTTGATTCGAATATGCTAAAAAATAGAAGGTGGTTGTGAGGCAAGACATTTCACCAATTGACAGATTGGGGTTTTTTGGGGTCATTTTTGTGCTTGTTTGGTGGCAAAGTGATTTAAGAGGACCATCAACTGAATTCATGCTACTTTTCACATGTTACAAGTACTGGTTTGCGGGACAAAAGTAAAAAAGAGGTTTCTATGTTCTTCTGTAACGGGTACAAATATGACTTCCTGTGTGTGTGTGTGTTTTTTTTTTGGTTGAAAGTCCGTAAGCGATATTTCATTAATCATAATCAAACCAGTTACGGATTATTTCGTACCAGTACATACAATATATGTACTAGTACTTAAAATATTAAATTGAAACCCCTTTTGTAAAGTAAACAAAAAAAAAAAAAAACATAACTAAGGATTATTGTACTCGTGTTCAGATTGGTAGGTTGTGAGCCTGTATAATTTCTTAATATTAGTACAACATAGTACTGTTGTAATCAATGCGAGGCAGGGTATCCAGTTGATTTTTTTTATTACTTTTATTTAAAAATTGTTCAACATATGTTGAGAATAGTTATGGTTTAATTATAGCACTCAACAAATTCATCATATGAATCAATGAAAAGAAGTGATACATTACATATTTCCTCAGATATAAGATCTCAATGCTACTATATTTTTAACAAGATGTGTAGGGCATATTCGGCCGCTCCACGGCAACTGAATTTTTTTCTCTCACGTGAACAGTAATTTTTAGTTCAATTTTCGTGCCCATGCCCATTCCCAATGGCCTGCTGAACAGGCCCGTAATATCTACAATCAAAGATCATATATACCACATGGTTAGTTATACTTGTATGAACGAAGCAGCAGCAGAAGCTGTGACATGTGACAGGTGATAACAACTTAACAAGAGCACTCAAAGTTACGCACAGGCACAGCATTGCCACAGAAAATGAATTAATTCCCCGGAAGGTTTTGGCAAAGATTTTAACAGAGCTGTTTTGGCTTCGTGCAGCGGACGAACTATAGAATTAAAATAGAGCTGCATATGGTTAGATCTCTGTATCAATAGAAAGCTACTCTGTTAAAAATTTACCCCAGATTCTCTGGTATAGTGGTATCACATGGCTGCACAGAAAACTCTTGATTGCACTCGTTCGCAAAGTCGGAAACTAGTTTTCAAATTCCAGTTTTGCTGATTTGTGCGTCATTTATTATGCAAATATGTAACAATTACTCTAACTATTTGTGCTTTCTTGTGATGTGAATGACCTATCAGAAAATTTACATATTTTTGCTATGGCGGGAGCACATGGTACAATTCTTATTCCTGGTACAGGTGATGAATCTGATTAAAGAGATAGTACTTCTTGGCACATGGTATAACCCTTATTCCTAGTACAAGTGATGGTATAATTGTGAATATTGTTACTGTTATTGGTTGGTAACTTGGTATCAATGGTGGTACTTACTTGTATGACATGTCTTTTGTATAGTTTTCATGTGAAAGAAAATAGGTAGACAAAATAGGTAAACAGGCCCACTTTTGTTAAAAAAATTTCTTTACTATAACTACTTAGTGCTAACAACTGGTCCTTCATCATTTATTATGCAAATCAGTAATAATTATTAGGGTCCGCCTAGCTGTCCCCCATGTAACGTCCCCTATCTGTCCCCCGGATAAAAACAGTTAAAACAACTAAAAGACAAACAAAAACGCCATTAACCGCCCAGGAAACGCGTAAATCCCGCAAATGACAATCGGACCATCGTTAGTATTCAACTATCAATATACATGTATTCATTTTTCTGCTAAGAAGTATTCAACTATGGTCTGCATTTTAAGAACGGCAAAAAGGTCCCTAGCGGGGATGGCAGAAATCATTCCAACGGCAAACCCACCCGTCACGCGTTTTCTATTCCGACGAAAACGTCCACATCAATACCGTACTTAATTGTGGGGACCATTAACGTTTATTGAAAGCGACATGGAAGGTAATGCACACTTTTAAGTATTAATATGTAAAGTATTCACTCAATTCCATTATAGTATTCATCTCAGTGCTCAAAAGCATTTACTTCAACAAAATAGTTTCAAAATTATGTATTTATTGTTGGATTAATTGCTGGTTTGACATTCTTGTCTTGCAGTTAATAATTCAGTGATAAAAAAACTTCAATACACCGAAACAATCCAATATAAGCAATACAATTTGAATTTGTGACAATGCTAACTTCAAGTAAAATACGAGTTAAGAAATAACTTCAAGTACAAATCAGAAACTACAATTCAAATAACAAGTTAAGACATTAACATCTGCAAACTCTAAATACGATTTACGACTCAAACAATTCCAATCACAAACTAAAATTAAAATAAGCAAATATTATTCCAATTTTTGGCAATGCTAACATCTATACAACTTCAAACTTCCGATCATTTCTTTCATCTACCAGCATCCTAAAAGCTAACATGACCCATTCCATGCTGATCATCCGCTAAAAATTTTCACAAATAAAAAAGAGTCAGTTTCATATACAGTCAAATTTTAAAATAAATAAATCATTCTTAACATACAAGTATTCATCTCATACAGCCAACATAAGGACAGAATAATACATGATATACAGTTAATGTATTCAACCAATGTAATGAAGTATTCAAGAATATTGTAACATGTCTTCATTAGAACAAAATATTGATATCGAAACTTGAATGACACACTGTAAGGTATTCATAGTTATAGGGACATGTATTCATCAAACACCATATATTCACTGTTTATGGATCACATGAAATTTAAAAAAAATTTACATAAGGATAACTTGGTTGAACAAAGTATTCATTCAGAGCACAAAAAATAATAGTGAACAAAGTATTCATTCAAAAATTCAAAGTATTCAACCTTAACATGTAAGTATTTATCCAGATTATATAAATCATTCTATCACAATTCAGACAACTTGGTATTGACAACCATAAGTATTCCTACAAGACTGCTAAGGTATTCAACGAGTGCAGATAGAGTATTCATTCCTAAAAAGAAATATATTCACAATGCTTGGCATGGACTGTCATCATGTATGCTATACAAAATAATTCATTCAAAATACCTGGTTGAAGTCCAAGAAAGCATTCCGAGAGATACAGTCAACAGCTCGGATGACGAAAATTGAACAATAGAGTGAGCCATGCTGTTGAGGACAATCCCTCCACTAGATGTTTACGTCCATCCATGTCTCGTTGGCTGTATTTTGCATTAGCAAGAATCTGTCACAAAACAATCATAATGTAATAATAATAAAAAAAGAAGAAGTAAAATGTACTTACCAAACCTCCAGGAGAGAAAATACTTGATCCAATGCAAGTAATTTATATGTGGCTTTAAATAGAAACCATTTGAATTTGGAGGCATAGAATTGTACATATGGATTTCCATATGTACAATATCAAAAGCAACCAATATCCAAGTTTCTGTGCAACCAAAGGAACAAAAAGCCATCTTGCATTTGCAAATTGCGAAAAAAACAGTTCTTGCTGATATCTGAATAATTGCAAGAACGAAGTAACTGGATCAAATTCCTACAATTTTACAAAATCAAATAAGCGCCGAATAATAAAACAAATTACGTAAATATTTTGCTTTAAATTCTTAAATTAGAAAACTTACAACAACGTTATTGCGGAGATAAAACCATTCTTGTTCAACAGAGGTTTCCCTTTGCATTATGAACAAAGCAATGCCAATAACCTGTATAAAAAAGTGAATGATAAATATTCAAAATTATCCTCAAAGCATTCATTTATTACTATGAAGTATTCAACCATGAAATGTAAGTATTCAACAATACCTGCAAAGCAATTCAAAGCTGGTATTCATTACTGTGATTTGTAAGTATTCAACCACCCAGGCAAAGGTATTCACAGGTAAAGGTATTCAACCACACAGGCAAAAGGTATTCATTACTGTGAAGTATTCAACCATGGAATGTAACTATTCAACCACACATGCAAAGGTATTCATCAATATTAACTAAAATCTAAGTATTCATCTCTAACATTTACAAATTGGGTATTCAAGAAACCTAGTAAAGTGTTCAACCACAACAAACTGTATTCATTTATAAGCTATGGTATTCATCAACATAACCTAAAAAGTATTGATTTATAACCTAAGGTATTCATCAACATCAGATAAAGTGTTCATTTATAAGCTAAGGTATTCATCAACATAACCTAAAGTATTGATTTATAACCTAAGGTATTCATCAACATCAGATAAAGTGTTCATTTATAAATCTGAATGTACATATAATAGTAAGTATTTATCACTAGTTAATAAATCATTCAACCTCATACATAAAATATTCATTCATATTTAACAGAAGACTAATTGCAGCAGGAATAGTAGCTATTCATACCTAATAGTATGCATCTACAAGTCATAAAGTATTCATTATATATCATATTGTCATTTCAATTCAAAAATTCAAATTACAGTATTAATCTCACATCCATAAAGTATCCATTCATATACAATGAAGTATTCACCCTATATAGTGAAACATATTAACAATATATCAAAAATAAATTGTTACCTGTTAGGAGTAGGTATTCATTCATATACTTGATTACATCGAAGAAATCTGTCACAAGAGAAGCCAAACCTGATGGTTAAGTAGATAGCTGTATGTATCTGTTCAAACTAGAAAAATTATATTGAAATTGGTTCAAGCTCGAGCAGTCGACTTCTCGACTACCCTCACAAAATCATACAAATAAGTATAATTTTGGAGTTGGATTCAATTAGACTCTAATTCCTATGCCCAATTTCTGCAACATTAAATCAATTTCACATTTGTATGTTGTGTCAGAACTCCAAAATAAATATTTTATTGGATGCAAAGTTGAACTTGAAATTAAATGCATACATTTGTTTGTTGTAGACACATTTATTAGGTAGTATCTGTCATATCTTATTATTATTTTTTCTTAATTTTGATCTCCGATCCATAGAGATAATTTTTGATGAATAAATCCTGATTTCTGCCAAAAATATTCAGAATTGAATAGCAAGGTGAGAAAGAAGTACTAGTGAAGATCAAAGTAGAAGTCCCTTTTGACATTTGCACTGAGGATCTAGAGGGGTCTGACAGACGGCCGCGATGCGAGATCTATCGGTGGAGCATGTGATACTTGTCCAGCTGTCGAACACGTGTGTGGCTGGGTCTTAGTTGAGGTCACGTGAGTACGGAGCCTGAGCAAGAAAATCGAGCAACACGAACTTGTCTTCGACTGGTTCGCACAAAATTAAGGTGAAGAAGGCGAGAGCAAGGAGGAATAATGGCGACAAAAGGAGATAAATTTCAGATATGAACAATTGAGCTGTATTCATCTTGGTCTGTTTAAATTTAAAAAAAAATTATCTTCAAAATTTCTATAGAAATCCCATGTCTATCATTATTCTCAAGTTCAATACTATAACGAACAAATCTGAACAAAAACAGAGATTTGAATAAAGATTCACAAATTCTATATTAAACAAAAGGCACTATGGCACTTCAATGAAAGGAGGTTTATATGAGATGATTGTAGCCTACACAAAGATTGTGGAAAAAATGTTCTCGTCGAGTAATAGGATCAAACCTGTGAAGAAAGTTTAAAAACTTGTTGGCATTCAGGCTTGGCCAAATCGCCGGCACTGTCCGCCGTCTCGACATTTCCTTTAGCAGATCATCGGGTAGATCACTGACACCGTCGGCCGTCTCGACGTTTCCTTTAGCAGATTATCGGCCAGATCACCGGCACCGTCTGCCGTCTCGACGTCTCGGCTAGATCGCTGGCCGGAGAACTGCCTCATTACCTCCGCTTGCTCCACTCCCGCTTTCCGCTCGACTCCAATGCGAATCTATCTCGCTCCGCCTTGGTCATCTCTTTGCTTGACCTTGATCTTTCCTTTTCCACAGATAATATTGGAGGGGAGAATAAATTAAGATGAGAGATACAAATTGAGTTTATGGTTTTGATCGGGAATAAGAGAGAGAGAGAGAAAGACTGTTGTTGATTTTTATTGAGTTTGACAGTTAGATAAGTTTGTTAGCATCGTTAATTGTAGTTGGGGGACATTTAGGGGAAGGTAGACCGGGGGAAATTATAATTACCCTAATTATTATCAATGTTGTTTTGACTTGCACAGTTACATACTTGTTTATTTTGACTCTTTTATATATGCACTGCATTGAAGTCAAAATAATATTGTTAATATATTTGTTACAAACTTTGATGGTATATTTTTTTTAACAACGAATTAGAGCAGATTTTTAATTTAAAATATTTATAAAAAAATTCGTTTGAATTTGAACTTGCACTTTGATTAAAGGCTGTTACAAATTACAATAGGTTTCATCCAATTTAAAATATTTTATGGAGTCTACATTATTAATGAAGATATAGTGCTTTCTTTGGCTGTAGATTTTAAAAACGTGGTTTTGGCTTACACAGCATGGATGATAAAGAAAAAAGTAATTTCATATTGTATTGTGCTGCGCTGCGTGAAGTAAAAGATGTGTTGTTAAAATCTGCACCTCTTTTTTCACCTACGGACTTGAAAACATTAAAAAAAAAAATTGTGCTTTTCTTCTGTTTTTAAAATTTTATTCTAATAGATGAAGAATGATCTACATGTTACATGCAGTAGCATAATAAATGACTAGTTTGAAAATCATGATTTGAGTATAATACGGGCATAATATATTTTTTATAATCCACAAAATTTATCAAATTTCTAAATTTCATAGTTAACTTTTGAAAGGCAATTTTCAAAGTCCAAACAGTCGATTCACTGAAAAACAACAGTTATGTAAAATACTTAATAAATAGTAAACAATTAAAAAAAATGTAAAATTTGATCTCCAAGCACATTTTAATATAGATATCATATTGAACAGTTTAGATCGACTGTTTAGACTTTAAAAATTACAAAATAAAATTGTTGTAAGATATTGTAACTTGTAAGTGGTCGCTCCTGAAAATAATTTGCAAGTAATTTTAAGATCTTTTAATTTTTTTCTATTTGTTCAAGAAGGTTCTGAAACGAATAATTTACAAGTAAATGTTGTACCATGATAGGTATTAGGTAGCAAAAGACAACACAATGACTCACAAATCGAGAACAGAAGTTCTTTTAATTTATTGCCTCCAAATATATGAGAATAAAAAAACGAGAGTTTAGGTAATACGGATGTTTAATTTTATATATTTATACTATCTTTTTTACGTGAATATTTTGAAATTTAATATTTAAATTATGAGGTTTGCACCGTTAATTTTATTCTACTTCGCAAATAATACTCTTAATTAATAATATTTATGTTTTTTTAGTTCATTTTTTATACAAATCTTGGGTGTGTTTGGATCGTCAAGAATAACATAGAGTTAGTATTGTTTTTGAGTTAGTGACTATTCTTCTTCATTATTCTATGCTTGGATCATCCTAATAATAGAGTTATTCCTGAAATTAGCATTATTCTTGCTAACACATTAGGTTATGTTTACATGACAAAAGAATAGAGGATATCTTAGAATAGGAGATATTCGGTATAACAACGTGCATTCAAACAATATTTTTGTTATTCGGAATAGCTAGAATAGTTGCTATTCTCTATTCCTTGTAATGTTGGAATAACTACTATTCGGAAGTGTGAAGAGAGAGAAAAAAGTGATTCCTTTTTCTATTTTCACCAACACAGTTCTAAAATAACAAATTTGACACCACTTTCGCTATCTCTACGTCGTGACAATTCGTTTGAGATTCCATTTACTTATATTTCCTCTAAATTACCACATTGTTAACACTGTTCTTAATTGGTTACAATTATTCACTATTCTACATGTACAATTCAAACAACATTTTTACTAATCCAAATAGCATTATTTTTACACTAGTATGAAAATTACTATTTTTTTTTCTATTATCATTTACTATTCTCAAATTTCGCTATTCTAGACTTTTTCCTATTCTAACTCTAAATTAGCATTATTCTTACTATTTCCGAAATTGAATCGAAAGTTCGAAACGCACACATAGTAAATGTCAAATCATGCAACAAACCTACCAGTAAATTCACTACTACGGCATTTAAATTATCTTAAAAAAATTGTACAAGTAAAATATTCAGACAATGCAAACTGCAGAGGAACTGGATCAAGTTCAAATTATCTCCCGCTTACAGTTACAGAACCACTGGTTCTTTAGATACATAGATTAATTTGTCTAGACCCTTTTTTTCTTTTTAATATTTTTTTGGTACAATGGTATAAACGACAAAAGGTTAGGTGTGCATTTGTAATTGTCATAATTTATAACAAAAAGGTACACAAACGAACAAAAAATTTAAATCCGTTTCCCAAAAATGTTGATTCCGTCGTTTTGCTGGTGCTATCGCTGTTAGATTCCATTGGTTTTGTGGTAAAATTTTGATAGTAACAAATTGATTTTTATCGCAATTTAAATTAAAATAATGTTTTTCGAAGAATAGTGCGAAATAAGATTAAACCAATGTATCAATAAAACAGTGTATTAATGTTATATAACACATGAAGAAAGGTTATGGTAATATGTATATTACGGATTGATCCATGTTACATATTTATATCTTTATGTAGAAAATTATAGTTAATCTGAATAGTTAAACGTAATTTTTATATGAAAATATACTTAGAGATCAATGTTTTACATTTTATAGAATTTGTATTACTGTATTTTTAAATTGGTAGAAAAATATTGTTTTTAAATGGTTCATAATGATTAGATCACGTGATTTTCTACTTATCTAAAAAATGATAAAAAAATTCTAAAAATATATAAAATTAAGTATACTTTCGTATAGAAATCATGTTTAATTATTTTCAAATGGTCCATAATTATTAGATCACGTGATTTTCTACTTATCTAAAAAATGATAAAAAATTCTAAAAATATATAAAATTAAGTATACTTTCGTATAGAAATCATGTTTAATTATTTTCAAATGGTCCATAATTATTAGATCACGTGATTTTCTACTTATCTAAAAAATGATAAAAAATTCTAAAAATACATAATTTTTTTTTAAATTAGTGGTATAACCACCGATTTTCCATTAACAGAGAAAATCATACAAAATATCAGTTCGGTATTGAGTAATACCATTGTATCTGAATAAAAAAAAAACTCTAAAGCGAAACCCACCTGTACAAAAAAAAAAACTCTAAACATAACTCCTGAATAGTATGCAGGACTAAAAATACATAAAATTAAGTATACTTTCGTATAGAAATCACATTTAATTGTTTAGATCGATTTTTTTAATTTCAAAAATAGTGATATATATCCATAATACGGATGGATGTCTAATAAACATATTACCATAGTCTCATTCTAACTCCTAAGCAAAATCCCCTTAGGAAAATGTTAACAAATAAATTTATTACTATAAAGTAACAACCTAAATTATTTTTATCTTTAATAAGCGAGAGACACAAACATATATGCGATATTTTCTTATGAATCTGAGGTGGCCCCCACAAAACATAAATTCTGAACCATCATTGCTTGAATAATTCTCCTAACTTTTAGGATCTTGTAGTGCCAAGTATTGCAAATTAATTGTACTAGCTAGTGTTTCTCTTTGGTTATTTGACAACACAAACTCTAAACTTTAAATATATAAATTGAGTGAGTCTATGGTACTATGTAAAGCGCACATCGATATGTAAGATCCGTATCACTAATCTTAAAGTCCAAACAATAATTCTGAATCGTTCAACATGATCTCCAAATTCTCTATGAGAAAATGTACTTGGAAGGCACATTTTATATCTTTTAGATTTTTTTTTTACTATTGGTTAAGATAGATAGAAAACAACTTTATAGATTATGAACCATCCAAAAGTAGTGATGTTCTACCTATTTTACAAAATAGTAAAAAAAAATATAAAATTTGGTCTCCAAATATAATTTCATATGGAGATCAGTTTTGATCCATTATTTGAATTTTGAAAACAAAAAATACAGATCAAGGTTCTAAATAGCGATTATCACGTCATCGGCTCATCGCGGAAAAGCTAAAAAAAAAAACACTAGAACGCCGAAAACAGCTGATAGCGCTATAGTTTTTAAGATCCGAAAATACTATAGCATGATATTTAGAACACTGATACAAATGTGAAGTGCACTTTGTATAGTATCGTAGGGTTCCAATCTCTCTATTTTTGTGCCCCCATCATGTTTTCATTATAATTTTCTATTAACAAAATTTATGAAACTTGTATGAAAAAATAAAATAATTAGATATGATATATATTATTTTCTCTAAATTGATGTCAAGGTTATCACTTTTCAGTTTTGTTTTTATATAAATCAGTAAGTTGAAAAATTAACATCCATATTTATTCATATCAATGTATTTTTGCAAGATCTAATGGCGATAAAAATAATATTAAAATATTATAATTTTTTATATGTGCATGGAGAAAATGTTATAGATTAAATATAGCCATTTTATTTTAACATCTGACTTTTAAAATTGTAAATTATTAACGTTTAAAAAATAAAAACGTAGTGACAAAAAAGAGACAATTAAACAGTCTTAATATGAAATTATCGCAAGGAACGCTAGAAAATTTTTACTATTCATTTCTAAATTTTCTTTCGTGGCCTTTTCATTCTTCATTTTCCCTTTTCTATTGCCGTTCAACAATGAAAGACTCGTTTCTTAGAAATTTTTATTTATATCATATTAAAAAAAAAAAAAACCAAAAACTATGTTTTGTGGGGAATTTGAAAAATACCAGAGCCTCCAAACTAATATGTGGCTCCATTTTTGGAGGGGGTGCAGATTGACTTTGCAGCCCCTCAAAAACTCAAAAATACTCTGTAATATTAAATATATTTAGGTTTTTGAGAGACCTCCAAACCAATCTGCGGCCCTCAAGAATGGAACTGCAGATTAGTTTGAAGGCCCTGGTATTTTTCGAATTCTTCATAATGTAAGGTGTTTTAATTTATTTTTTATTTTTTGAAATGGTACGTATAAATAAAAATTTCGGCTCTTATCTTTCTCTTTCTTTATGTTTTGTTTTGTTTTTGACTATTGAAATTTGAAAGGTTCTTAAACTCATGTGATACTGTATTTTCTCTATCGATACAGCTAGTCATGATTTATTCTGTTTTCTGAACATTGTGATTGGATGGGCTGACAAGTTTGGCTTCAAACAATTTCCCGGTAAAAACAGAATTCATATCAACTAATAAGGGATAAAGATTTTTAGAGCGTTGTTTTGGTTTTATGCGGCACACATGCGTTGCACGAATTCAAAACAACTTTGTTAATATCTTTATCCATCTAAGATACCTCATCGTTTGAGTTTGAATATAATACGTATAATTGGTACCAATTTCATGTTGACAGTTAAAAATATATTTACATGTGGTGATCCTGTTGACAGTTAGATCGACTATTTATTCTATGCATAGTATACCATAGCCTCACTCTAGTACAAATTAATCACTTTATATGTAATTTGAATTTTTCGGTTTCTTAACTTGTATCAACCAAAATCTAAATTTTTAATTTTTAATGGAGATGTATTATTATAAATATAAAAAAAAAGCATATTTTCTATTTAAAAATTTGATTATGAATTATTAATAAAAAAATTGGCCATTCTAATTAAATTGAAAAGCTATCATTATTGAATTCTTCCATACGGTACAGAATCTTTCTGCAAACAACCAACAGCTGGAACAGAAATGGGGTCAACTATATATATATATATATATATATATATTGATTTTACAGCTCTCTTTAATTTTATCCAAAGTAAAATAGTTTGAGCTGTGAACAATTTTCACCTCTTTTTTTTTGGTGTTTTTTTAGAAGAGAGAAATGTTTCTAAAGGAAGGTACCATTATTATTTAATGATAAAAGAGATGGGGACAAGTCGGGTCACGGACTGGCGCTAATTGCTAAAATAACGGTCTTATTAGACTTTAATTTCTCATTAATTATAAGAATCCAATTAGAAAGGAGACAAGAGAGACAATGCATATCCTGTATCCTATATTCCTATATAATCTAACAATCCAACAATAAATAATTCTTATCATACAATTAACATGGGGGCAATTAATGTATTTATTTTTGAAAAATGTAATCTTACGTTAACCACATGTTTCCATTCCGATTAATTAATAGATAGATTGTCTGAAATAATCATTATATTCTTTCTTGAGTGAGTATATGGTACTATGCATATCACGATTTAGTTTGTAATGCGAATTAATATTTTCGTTTTTAAAATTCTAACGGTCGATCCGAACGTTCAAAATGATTTTCATATAAATATGTACTTACAGACTACATTTTATATTTTTTAAATTTTTTTAATATTTTTTAAGATAAGTAGAAAACCACTGTTTTTGGATGGTCCATAATTTCAGATCAAGTGATTTTCTACCTATCTTAAAAAAAATTCAAAAAAATATAAAATTCGTTTTGCAAGTAGATATTCATATGAGATCATGTTGAACGGTTCGGATCGACCATTAAAATTTTAAAAACAGAAATATTAATCTGTATTACGGATCAACCCGCTTCTTTCTTTATATTTATGATAGAAATCCTCTAAGAAAGCCTGTTTCAGTGAAACAAAAAGAGTAAATATTTTGACAGAGCAGTTTTGACTTCATACAGTGCACGGACGAGTGTTTTTATTCTATAGTCCTTGCGCTGTATGAAGCCAAAATTGCTCTGTTAAAATTTTTACCCGAAACAAATTAAGCAACCAAATTTTTACTTAATAACAAATTTTGCTTGCGAAGAAAATTTAAAACCATCCTCTGCAATTTCTCTCAAACTGGGATGCATTTGCAATTCATAAAAATGGCAATGTTCTCATTTATGTCTGGATAGCAAATTATGAGAAGGCTATAATTCCCGTCATTTTTATCCATGCCCACTAACCCCTACATTTCCCCAACTCTGCCCAGAAATCTGAAATTTCGTCAAAAATGCCCAAACCGGCCACTAAACCCGCGATTTCTAATTTTTATTAGAAACCGGCGGTCTAGTAGCCGGTTTCTAATAAAAATTAGAAACCGCGGGTTTAGTGGCCGGTCGCTCAAAAAAAATAATTTTATATATACGTGTGCACTGTTCCGAAATTTCCTCACAATTCATTTCATCAAATTTCACACTATCTCTCCTCACATTATCTGTTTCTCCCAGATTTCTCCTTTTCTGCCTGCTTTTGCAAGTAAGTCCCTATATATTATTTTATATTATTCAGTAGGCCAAAATAGTTGTAAATTGGTACCAATTGTTATAAGTTGTTATAAATTTATTAGAAATTGCTACCAATTTTATAAATTGTTTAGAAATTGTTTAAATTTATTAGAAATTGCTAGAAATTGGTATAAATTGTTAAAATTAATTAGAAATTGCTATAAATTGTTTAGGAATTGTTTTAATTCATTAGAAATTGGTACCAATTGTTATAAATTGTTAAAAAATTTTAGAAATTGGTATTAATTGTTAAAAATTGTTAAAATTTATTAGAAACTGTTAAAATTTATTAGAAATTGGTACCAATTGTTAGAAATTGTTAAAATTAATTAGAAATTGCTACCAATTGTTATAACTTCTTATAAATTTATTATAAATTGCTACCAATTGTTGACTATTGTTATAATTTATTAGAAATTGGTACTAGTTGTTATAAATTGCTACCGTTTATCAGAAATTGTTAAAATTTATTAGCAATTGTTATAAATTGCTACCAATTCATTAGAAATGTACCAATTTTGTTCCAATTGTTATAAATTGCTACCGTTTGTTAGAAATTGTTATAAATTGCTACCAATTGTTATAAATTGCTACCGTTTGTTAGAAATTGTTATAAATTGCTACCAATTCATTAGAAATGTTAAATTTTTTTTTATAAATTAGGTAGTTTAGTATAGTTTAGTATAGTTATAAATTAAGGTATAATTTGGGTATAAATTATGGTTTGTTATAAATTAGGATATAATTTAGTATAGGTATCGAACTTGATAAAATTTTGTATAATTTCGGATAGTTATATAACTTAGCCTAATTCGAAAATAATGAGTATAAAATAGTATAATTAGCTCATTTTAGCTCATTTTAACGCGTTTTTACACAATTTAAGTTTAGGATGGCTGGAGGTAGAGGTAGAGGACGGCCCAGACGTGCACCACAGGTTGAGGCGCCGATTGACACCACCAGTACCGAGCACTTCAGCCCTCTCTTATGGATGCCCCACCGCGAGCACAGGGTATCATTGGCTTCCGTTGAGGTATGCTAGTTTTTGTCCATATACGAAGTTTAAATTTTGTTGTATACATTATGTAATACTTTTGTTGGCTTTCAACGCAGGACGATTATCTGATGGAGGTCAATTTTTACGTCCCTCGGATGCAGTACTTCTCACAGATGGACCCATATCTCATCCGGCTGGGACTATATCAGATTGTGTCCATCCTGCGGGACACGACTCCCTCCATCAATGCATCTCTCATCGCAGGATTTGTTGAGCGATGGCGTCCCGAGACGCACACGTTCCATATGCCTTTCGGGGAGATGACTGTCACGTTGCAGGACGTGAGTGCCCTCTGGGGTTTGCCGATCAGGGGCATTCCCGTAGGCGGAGTATCTGACAGCAGAGACTTCGCCCATGACATCGATCAGTATTTGGGGGCAGATCCGACACAGCTACGGGCCGATAAGGGGAAGTCCAGTTATCACATGCAGAAGACAAAGTTGCGGCAGCACTTCAGTGCCGGTCTGACGGATGCCTCTAGTGATCTGGAGATTCGGAGGTAATAATAATAATAATAATTTATTTTTCATCTGTTAATTAACTTATGTAATTATAATACTAACCATCTTCTTTGTTTTTACAGATACACCCGGGGTTACGTGATGGACCTCTTCGGTACCGTTATGTTTCCTGATGCCAGCGGCGATGGCATCCCCATGATGTATTTGCGACTTCTGAGGGACTTTGATAACCCGCCGGCCTACAACTGGGGTGGAGCTGTGTTAGCTATGCTGTACCGTAGCCTCTGCACTGCTTGTCAGGTTAGTTATTATGTTGTTTGTTACTTAATTATTTCATCAATTAGTCAAATGAAAATACGACTTATAACCTCCGAAATACAGGTGAAGGCCAAACAGGTGTACGGGCCGGTTCTTTTGTTGCAGCATTGGTCATGGTCACGGCTACCGGTGGGCCGTCCTATGCCAAATAAGCCAGAGCCAGTTTGGGGACAGCCGCAAGATGATCAGGAGCGATGGCCGGTCTACGGCCACCGTTGGCATGGTATCCACCACTATCGGGATGAGGGGCACGGACGCACCGTAGGTATTAGGTTGGTGCGTTTACAGCTGAATAACCTGGACGAGTCGCAGGTGCAGTGGACACCATACGCAGATCTGTATGCGTCTGAGGAGTTGCCTCTTCGTTGTCTTGAGGAGCGTGACAGCTGGTGGTACCGAGGCCCGCTAGTCTGCTTCTGGATAGTGGAGCACCACTATCCAGATCGGGTACTTCGGCAGTACGGAGAGGAGCCATTGATCCCAGTGGAGCCGGCATTACCCAGGCAGGAGATCAGGAGACTGCACAAGTAAGAAATTTAATTAATTATCGATAACCTCTAAATTATCTGTTACATTTTCATTGCAACTTACATTTAATTGGCAGGATGTCGCACGCCGGCGCTATGGAAAGAAACTGGCGCCTCGAGTTACCAAATTATTACGTAGAGTCTGAGATTCCGGCTGAGCCTCAGATATATCAGATGCCTGATGAGATGACTCAGACCCCAGGATCTCATCTGCTGAGGTACAGGACTTGGTACTCCAGGGTTGGCGCGGCGTCATTATATCTGGTGGGCGATTATAGTGCATATCTCCGCCAGCCACTGCAAGAGGATCTATCAGGTCACCAGCCTACCGGACGTCGCTGGGCTCGCTGGGTAATTAATCCAACACCTTTATATTATATGTTCATTAAACGGTAATTACATAAATATGTTGACTAATATATGTTTTTTTGTTCAGATATTACTGCCGATTAAGGCCGCTGCGCATGCCATCAAGATGCTCGGGGTGAAGGGCTGGCGAAGAGTTGGATGGAGTCAGTTGAAAGATCATGGCCAACTCATTGAGGATGCCGGATCTGGTGGGCGTCTGATCAGCATGTTGCGCGACGCCGGAGAGAACATCGATTGGCGGGCAGTAGATCCCGACGAGCCAGATGCGCCAGCCGTATTCACTCGGGATATGCCATCTCCACCCCGTGTGGATGCAGAATGGGACTATTATCAGTGGGTGCTGTCTAATTCCGGCTGGACTGCCTACTATAACTCTGAGGGACGTCCAGTACAGCCACCGGTAAGTCGTATTTGTTATGAGTCGAGTTAGTTCAACTTTTGCCACTAATACAAAAATTTATATTATTATTTGATTTGCAGGGTCCAGCTAGCATGCCACCGCCGCCACCGCCGCCACCGCCATACGAGTCTGCATCTTACGACCATATGGAGGATTATGGGGTGACTATCAGTTTCGATGAGATTGAGTCCCTATCACCTTCACAGCCGGAACGATACCCTACGGCGATGGCACACGATGGCGAGGCTAGCGGGTCACAGGCCCCTTCTGACTTTGCGGAGGGACTGGCAGACTCTATCTTCTCTACACCCCCGCCTCCTCCAGCTACTACTATGGGGGATGATGATCCGTGGGAGACAGGATCACGTCTCAGGAGAGAGGCAGAGGCTGCTGCTATTGCTGCAAGTGATGCGGTCTGGACGAGGCTGGGCGACAGACATAATAGAGGACATCCAGCCCAGCGATACTCCCCTTCTCCGTTTAGATGATGATAGGTTGTTACTTTTGTTGTTACTTTTTATCATTTTATGGTTGTATTATCTATCTCTGGGTATTTATTTATATTTCCTACTCTATCGTTTGTCATTTGGATCTGTTATGTTTGTCATTTGCATATCGTTTACATTTTGAGGCGAGTTCCTACTCTATCGTTTGATACTTACATTTATTGATAAAATTGATACTTAAAAACGATTCGTAACATATAACATCAAAATTCTAAAATTGATAATTCCGAGCGAATTTGAAATTAAAAGTACATCACGATCGCAAAATAATTATTACAGACATTGCAATATTACTACTTCTCAGAACTCGTACGGAAGGTACATGGAACAAAATCAACGTCTGAGTCTGGTTCGGTCGTAGCAGACGAAGAGACAGTCTTACATGTTTTTTTTTTGTTTTGACCTCGCCGGTAACAGTCACACGAGGCGGAGAGATAGTCCTACCTGTATTTTTCTTTGGAAACATTGGTTTTATTTTGATGTAAAGGCTTTCGGCAAAATCATCTTCATCATTGGCTTGGTGTTTAGGAAACACATTCTCCCATTTATCTTTGCCAGCACCTGACGATTGATTTGGTGTGTTTTTGCTCATCGTTTTTGCCTAAAGAAAAGCAACATAATAAACCAAAGATAATATAAATGAAGTTCTCAAAAAAGTTACAAGTTCATATAATAAGTTCTCAAAATAATAGTTCACAATCACTCTTATGTTCAACTATTTTTCCTGAAACGAAATCCACCTAACATTCGAGACCCAAATGATGGCTTCTTTGATGGCTTTGGTTGCGTATCAGATGGCGCTGCCTGGCTACTAGATGCCCTTGGTTGCCTAAAAGACGAGCTCCTTCTTTGTTGTACAGGAGCACTACTTGGCTCTACCTCCGCTCCAGATGGTGCTGCTTGGCTAACAGATGCTCGTTCTATCCTGAGAGATGATCGCCTTGGCTGCTCTACATGCGCACCCAATGGATCTGCTGCAGACATAAACGACCCTGCAGTACGTTCTATCCTGAGAGATGACCTTCTTGGTTGGACAACTGACGGCTCTGCATGGCTACCAGTGGCCTCTCCTGGCACTGAGAAGACATCTCCCATTGCCTCGGCATACATAATGGATGCATCCAACGAACTTGTGGTTCTGCTACGCCTTGACCCAGATGACCCCCCTGTAAGAATTCGCTCATTTTCTTCCGCAGCTGCTGCATTTTTTGCCTCTACATTTCATATATGTGTCAGTTAAATCATGAAATTATAACGATATATAGGATTTTGTGAGTGTTACGTACCTCTCCTACGTCGATCGGTAGTTGAACGGCGAGCAGTATGCCCCTTTTGGCGACCGCTCAACTCATCCATGGTCATTTTGAGTCGGGTGTGTTTTCTTGGGCCCTTTCTAATCCATTTCTTGTTAGGTATTATTGTAGTTCCATCGTAAAATGGCCATTCATCTGCATTTCCATAAGGGTGAAACATACCATTCCAAGTACTGACAAGATAGTTGACACTATACCAATCAGCAATAAACTGGTTCTCGTCCCAATTTCGTTTTCGACAAACTGCTAACACATGAACACACGGAATAGATGTTAGTTGGATACCTCTGCATGTGCACTCCATAGTTCTATTTGGCCCACGAGTCACAGTGTACTGGAACTCCCTATGAATAATGTCCATGGTGCCATCAGAGCGCTTGCAGACCGGAACATATTCATCAGGAGAGGAGACTTGGTATCTTCCTTCACCCTGCGTATACGGGACCAAAGTCATCCTTGTTGCTTTCTCCCATCTTTTTCTGAGCTTTTTTTCCACCCGTTCAGACCATTGCTTATTCGCATCGGCTAGTGCCATGGCTCGGGCCCTCCTCTGTACGAACCAGGCATTGCATTTGTAAAATGTTTCCTCAACAATCGCAGCTACGGGCAGTCTCCGGCTCTTCTGGAATACATGGTTCAATGACTCCGACCCGTTTGTTGTCATGATTCCGAAACGGAAACCTCCATCACATGTCTGGAAGATCTTATCATAATTAGACGACTCGAACGGGTCATCAGGCTTTTTCTTGCCATATTTTTTCAAATAAGCATTACACCTTGGATTTAGCTGCACAACATTAGGTAGGAAAATTATTAAAGAAAAGGACGAGAAATTATTAAAGAATTATGTAAGAAAATTTATAAAATGTACTTACCATAGCGAATTCTTCGAACATCTCCTTCAATCTCCTCGGCTTCTTCTTCTTAGCTCCTCGTCTGAACCTCTGGCCGTACCACTTGTCTCCTCCACAATTACTTACCAGGTTGGCTGCAATATGCTGTGAACAGAATCTGTGCTTAAAAAGTTCTTCTGACCATCCGTATTCTGGGTTAAGAGCAGCTCTAATTCCTAAGTGTTGATCCGATAGAACACATACAAAAGTGTTAACTCCAATCACTTCGTTCCGTAGCCACTGCAAAAAAAAACCCCATGTTGGACCAGACTCCTTCTCCACAATTGCAAATGCCAGAGGCAACAACTGGTTCTCGGCGTCATATGCGCAAGCTATCAGAAGCCTCCCTTCATAACGCCCAGACATGAAACATGCATCTATACTGATCACTGGTCTCAGGTATCGAAATGCTGCAATACATGGACCAAACGCCCAGGCTACTGCAACGAAGTGTTCAACACCTTGCATAATTGCACCTGTGCTTTCTCGGATTGGACTGGTTACAAACTTGTACTTTGAGCCGGGATTCTTATCGCATATACCTATTAGTAATTTTGGCAAGAAGCTGTATGAACCCTCCCAACTCCCGAATTGTCGTGCTATTGCAAGCTCACGACCTCTCCACAATCGGTTGTATCTCGGTTCACAGTTGTTGTATTTAACCCTCACACAGTTTGCGACTGATTGGATGCTCATAGCCGGGTCCTTTTTAATAGAATCCTCAATAATATCAGCAATAATGGACGCAGTAAGCATTGCATTGTCTGTCCTTGTGTGATCAGTCCTGCATGTGTGAGGATGGTTTTGCTCTGTGATAACCCATGCATCCCCGTCACCCGTTGGTTGAGCTCTGAGTTTGAAACTGCAATCTTTATCCTTACAAACCACAACCATTCGAGTCTTGTCGCTTTTTTGCCTTTCAACCTCCTGATTCTTATCAACGTGGTACTCGTTAATCTTCTTATTCAGATCAGCTTTGTTTCTAAAATATAGCCCGGCTGCCAGGTCACTACTGTACGTGATTCGGGCACCGAAAAATCCGATATCAGCTTCTTGAAAGCCAGATGTATCATTGAAGCATTCGAACGGGTGCGTGCTGGCCCTGCCATTAAATGGGTTGATACGAACTGATCCTTCTCCACCCCCCGAAGCACCATCTTCACGTAAACCCTCCAAGTGGTCCGAATCCCATTCTCCTTCATATTCATCCGCCGTTTCCAGTGTATATTCTGGAATTTCATTCATGTTTTCAAAATCTGACCCGGCACGCTCATCTGCTGGTACTGGTAACGGTCTGGGGTGAGGTGGTGATTTTCTTAGTGGTGATTGAGGTAATGGCAATGGAATTGTGTTATGGATTGGTGGTTCAGGGGTTGGCTCGAAATATGGACCAACGGGGGTGTATGGTTCGGCATATGCAGTAACGGGGTTGTATGGGCCCATGTCTGGTGGTGAGTGTGGTTGGAAACTTGGACCAGCTGGGGTGTATGGGTCCATAACTGGTTCTGGGTGTTGTTGGAAACTTGGACCAACAGTGGTGTATTGTTCTATGACTCGTTCTTGTCCATAGTTTGGCGCCACCGAATTTTGTCCCGAACTACTCCCACTTTCGTCTTTTTTAATTCTCTTCACGTACAGTTCCATAAAAGAAAACCCCTGCTCCTTAAACTTGTTGCACAATTGACTCCAAAAAGGATCATTATCTATCGGAACTTGGATATACATTGGTCCGTTCATGGCTCGGGTTGACAGCTTTAAGTCACATCGATTCGGGTTAAAACCCACACAATCATAAATTTGAGACTTCAAGCCCGAAAGGGAGGTACCCTCTTGAACAACAAAAGAATGCGATGGCGGTTTGGAGTAATATACTCCTTGTGGACCATGTAGAAACTTTCCATTATAATGTAATGTAACAAGCAACGCCATGACCAACAAACTACATTGTCGTAAATGATAAACATCTTTCAAGTAATCCATTTTTTATTCATAATCCACTGATAAATAATAATAAAAAAAATAAAACGTTACTGTACAATGTTTACTATACAGCGTTTACTGTACAAAAATTGCTGTTCAAATGTTACTGTAGACATAATACTATACAAATTACTGTACACAAATTACTGTTGACAGAATACTGTTGAAATTACTGTTGACAGAATACTGTAGAAATTACTGTACATACGTAGTGTACAAAAATACTGCAGGTACTGTACAAAAATAATACCGGTACTGTACAAAAATACTATACTTACTGTTCAAAAAAATACTGCAGATCACTGTAGATTCGCTTCTTCGCGTCGTTCTCTTTCTCTCATCTTTTCTTCTTCTCTAAAAATGGGGCTACTATACGTTTTGAGAGAAATCGGCTAATAAATAGCTCTGGCCGAAATTAAACATGGAAACCGGCCACTAAACCCGCGGTTTCTAATTTTTATTAGAAACCGGCGGTCTAGTAGCCGGTTTCTAATAAAAATTAGAAACCGCGGGTTTAGTGGCCGGTTTGGGCATTTTTGACGAAATTTCAGATTTCTGGGCAGAGTTGGGGAAATGTAGGAGTTAGTGGGCATGGATAAAAATGACGGCTATAATTCATCCCAAATTTGCTCCACCTTCCCCTTTTTCCACGCTTTTTCTGTCACACCAACAAACAGTTCTGTTTCTCTCTCGTTTGCATCAAAAGCTAAAGTCTACCACCTTGCTCCTCTCTCTTTCTCTCTCTCTCTCCCTCTTCCCTTCCCTTCTCTACCATCTTGCCTCCTCTTTTCTTCCCTTCCACCCCACCATCACACTCACACATAACCAAACACCCTGTTTCTCTCTCCACCTCTCCTTTCCAGCCCCACCACCAAACAAAAACGCTTAAAACCAAACTATCCTTCTTGTTTTTTCAAAACTACAAGGAAGAGAACATACACTTCCAAACAAAAACAAACCATGACCAAAATGTGCACTTCTGACACCTCTCTCATGGCCATGCTTGCACATGACCTCCTCTCTCTCACATGCTTCCTCACCTCTCACCCTATCCATTTTGCCTATCTACTCTTCTTCTCCCCTTACCTCTACTCTCTCTTCTCTTTTCTTTCACCCCTTCTTATCTCCACCCTTCTCTCTCTGCTTGCAGTTGTGACCATCTCTCCTTATCATACAAATACTTCACATTTGCCATTTGAATTTGAATTTCTGGGTAAAACATGCGGCAGTGCATTAAATGTGCTATGTACAGTACCAGGTCCCAGACAAGAAAACACAATTGGGATGTTAGAGGAATTAGATGAAATGATTCTGTCTCCAATTGTTCATGCTTTGGCTGATGATGAGGTTACAAGGTTTGAATTTCAAGGAATCATGGGTGAATTGTGCAATTCTTCTACTATTGTTTGTGAATTACAGCATAAAGATGAAGAAGTGTTGTTAATAAAAGGTGATACTGGAGAGAAAATGTCAGATGATGAAATTTTGGAGAGTCCAGTGCAAAGCAGGAACAGTAAGTTCTATAATTCATGTGGTTTAGTTTGTGATCAATTGGATGCTAAAATTCAAAATGTATTGTTGGTTGAAAGTAACTGTGAAGAAAAGATGGGGTATACTGTTTATTTGGAGAACCATAATCAAATCAGCAACAATCCGGTTAACAATGGTATATCCAGTTTAGAGCACATATTTTTAGATGAAAATAGTGTGTCAAGGGAATTAATAGATTATGAGGAGAGAAATAATGCAAATTTAGAGAATTTGATGATTACAAATGGGGAATTTGATGATTACAAATCTTGTGCTAGTGATGTGGAGGGAATTAAAGAAGATGAAATTTATGAAAATTATCGTGTAAATCTGAATTTGGAGAATTCTATGCAAACAAGTGATAGTAATGTTGGCAATGGTGAAGAAAAATTGGAACCGAAGAGCATCGGAGAATCCTTAATTTGCGGTAGAATTGAAGAAAGGTTGACAAAATCTTTCTCAACAAATCATTCGGAGCATGCACGGACACCGTCACAAGGCCTTCAAAGAGAGGGATCCTTAAGGGTAGTAGATAGAGAATGGAAGAGAACCCTTGCATGCAAATTGTATGAAGATCGAATAACTACTAAACTACGTGAAGAAAGAAAGGTACCGGTACCGGTATCGGTTAAAGAGGGGGAAGGAGAAGAGGAAGAGATGGATTTGATATGGGAGGCAATTGAGGTTAACTCAAACAAGAGTGATAACAATAAGAATAGGACTAAAAATAAAGGAAAGAAAGAGGAAGAGAGAGAAGAGGACAGTGTAGACGAGGAAGGAGAAGAGGATGACGGACCGGTACGGCAGTTGTGCTGCTTACAAGCATTTAGGGTTTCTACAAGGAAGATGAATTTGGGAGTTGGAAGGCCTAATTTGGTTAAATTATCAAAGGTTTTGAAAAAAATGTCTGTTTTTCATGTTGGTAGAAATAACAGCAAAATCAGTGATCAAAAGAAAACAGGTGTGATCAAGGGGTAATTAACTTAGAGGCCATGATGAACTACATTATGGAAGTAGAAAGGTACAATATATATATGCCCCTTTTTTTATTATTCTTACAGTCATTATTCTTTGTTAATAATATTAAATTTATTAGTTCATGTTGAGTTTTATAATACACTAACTTAGGAAAAGCATTGGATGATGATATCTTATCATTTGATAACTGAACAGTGCCATGTATTTTTTTTTTTTTTTTAAATTTATGTTCTCATCATTATGCACCCACTATGTTGTTTATAGTATTTCTGATAAAGGTGCTCTGTTTCAGAGTTTTGGTCGGCACGGGATTAGGGAAATGGGGGTAATTAAGAGGCAATAAGATGCAACAATTATGGTAATACGAAGGTATCATATCCTTTTTTCTTTTTCTTTTTCTTTTTTCATTTTGTTGTTGTTGTGGAATATACAGCATTGTCTAAGTGTAAAGTTTGATGTCTTTGTTCTGTATAATATATAACTAATATCTTCTGATGTAATTTGTTAAATTTTTTTCTTACATATGCAAATCATGGTTGCTGTTTTGTATATAATGTTCTTGTTAATCTTGCTTGCTATTTTGCATAGAGAACTCTTTAGTTTTTTTTTTTTTTGAAAATCTCCGCAGAAGCTGCGAAGTCGTAAGAGAGAATCGAACTGTCAACCTTTAATAATCATTAGTTTTAGTATTTTTTTTTTAACCAACTGTGCCACCTCCTCTTTTCCACATAGAACTCTTAGTTGCTCAAGTAAAAGTCCATATGTAAATTGATAAAATTAAATTTGTTCTTTAATTTTCTTTAAGGGATTTAATCTTGAATTTGTTTTGGTGATATCTTTTGTGCTTTTCTCCTCTTTAACACTGTAGCGCCTCACATGGTTAGTTGTGATGATTCCCTACGCAACAATGTTTATTCGTGTGCATGGTACCACAAATTTAAAAGGTTCCTCCATGCAATGTCTTCCCTTTTGGGGGCAACATCCATTGGAGTCAATTTACTTCTTTTAAGATCCCACGCCTATCAATATAAATATGTAGTTAGAGAACATTATGAGTCAGATTTTCTAATTATGAGAGTAAAAGATGTAAGATCATCAATTATATAAAAATTTTCTACATAGAATAAAAATTAATTTTGCAATATCCTGCATTTTACTCTAAATTATATAAGAAATCATACCTAAAAATGAGAGTCAATTGATCACATTTCCTCTTAGTCCCTCCGTCATTGATTATTTCCATATTAAAATGTACCTGTAGTCTTTTGGATAAAATTTGACATTATTTGGGGGGAAAAATTAAGTTTTTAAATGGGTAGAAACCACTATTTTTCAGAAAATTATGGACCATAAAAAAACCAGTAATTTTCTACCTATATACAGAATTGTGTAAAACTTGATCTCCAAGCACATTTTAATAAGAATATCATGTCAAATAGTTCAGATTGACTATTTAGATCTTTAAATCACAAAATATAGACGAGAAATAAAATATGACCTTTAGTTCCCAAAGCACTGTAACACATCTCATACAATTATAGACATTTATTTTAATTATTTTCTTAATTCCCCCCCTCTTCCAAAGCATTCCTCGCTAATGTAATGTCAATGGATTAATTGATATATAATCAAGATTCTAAATAGCAATTATAGCGTCATCGCGGGAATGTTTTAAAAAAAAAGCTATTGTGAATAGGATAACTATAGCGAAAGCTATCCTACATGACATTTTTTTTTTCAAAAATTGTATTATATAATTCTACTAATTATCAATATTATCTAAAGTCTCATAGAGCAATAAGTACCACCAAATTAATTAAGACATTATAATATACATATTGAACCTAGGGGTGTCACCGGTACGGTAAGGGTCGGGTGGAAGCATTTTCTTATCCGTACCTGTTACAAATTGTTCTTACCCGTACCCGCTACAAATTATCTTACCCGTACTCTACCCTTACCCGTTATAGTTGTCGGATAACGAAACGGTAGCGGATAAATAACAGGTAATACTAATATAATAATTATTTTTATTATTTATTAAATAAAACATTAAAATATATACATTCATTTGACATATGCATAGTACTTTATTGGAAAAAAAATATTATCATGCTAAGCGCAAGCAAACCAATTAAAGTACTATTTTCAATGCCTATTAATATATATAATATATATAATTTTTCTTTTATAATTATCAGATCGGGTAACGAGTACGAAATAGGCTTTATCCTTACCCTTACCCGTTTAGATAACGAAAAAAAATATTTATCCATACTCATACTTGGTAAGTTCACGAAAAAAAATCTTATCTGTACCCATCTTATCGGATACGGTACGGGTCGGCTAAACGGGTAAAAGGGTGCCATTGACACCCCTAATTGAACCAGTGCAAAATCCAAATTTCTATTCAAAATATCTCTAGTAATATCATAAACTATTTTTTTATTCAAAATAATCTAAGCATCATTACATAAACTAATATTTTTTCTATTCAATATAACCTAAGCATCATGTCATAAACTATCTATATTTTTCAATTTAAAAACAAAAGCAATATGGACCTAAGAAAAATTGGTCCTTAAAATAAATTTTTAATTTGGACCTTGAAATAAAAATATATGTAGCATAGCGTGTGCTATTTGCGTCATATCTAATTTGGACCTTGAAATAAAGATTTATGTCATATCTAAATTTTTTATTTGAATTATGATTGCTAGTTAGAATTATAAGTCAAAACATCAGAAATTACAAGTTAGAGCATTAGAAAGTATAAGTTAAAGCATTGTTTTTTTATCAAATATCTAATTAGTTAAATGAGCTTAAATCCGATTTGATATTTTTTTTGCCCCTCCTGATGAAAATCTTGAATCTGCTCCTGCCTATCTATCCAAACCAGTACTGAACCTCATTGAATAAACTGGCTGTGCTTCTCTGGAACTATACTGGTACAGTTTGAAATTCACAAGCACATGTGATCTGCATGGTCCTGATCAGACAAATCAAATCATACCGGACTTGCTATCATCGATCTTTTCACACTGCCAGGTACTAAAGTGCAGGCCATTAATTGATCATACTAATTCCCATTGAACTAACCAGTTATTGGGTACAATAATTACTTAAAGAGGGGCCAAACTCTATATCTAGCTATGCGCATGTACAGCTTAATAGGTGTTTCTCCATGTGCTTCATGTGGCTTGCTATTACTATGCGTTGCACTCGGTCCTTAGCTTAATATTACTAGCCATAGTGCCATACTGAGTAGATCAGACAGATGATGCTTAAAATATGTCTGGTAATAGGCGCCTTTATTTATATAGAAATCAGTAAATTGTTACTGTTAAATTCAATTTTCTACGGTTTGCAATGGTGTTGTATATAATATTAACATATCACTGTCATCCTTTTAGATAATAGGATTGTTTTATTATTAGTTGGTTCAATTATTCAAAACAATCTGAGTAAAAAAAAGTATAATTATGCAAACGAAAATCCATGACTTATGGAATAAGAATAAAGAAATAATTTTGAACAAAGAATAATTTGGCTAAACTTTTTCTAACTAGTAAGATTAATAAATTTAATCTATAAGTCAGACATCTAAAGAATTTTGTGGCAAACAATATAAAACCATCCGTGTGAAAAATGTAACCTTATCTATAAAAAATAATGAATTTTATTAATATCATATAGCATTAATAAATTCACGCCTTCAAATTAGTGAGACATATTTATTCTAAACTTCAGTAGCCACGTTACTGATACATTTTTAGGATTTTTTTTATTTATTTATAAAAGATTGGAAATAAATTTTCACAAATTAAAATCTCTCCTTCAATCTGAAAATGAAAACTATATAATACTTTGTTTCTTATAGCGTACTTTCATAACTAAGATAACATTGATGCATTAGATTAATCTAAATAAGAAAATATTGCTGGGCATCCAAAATACCAGTGCCCTTTATTTAAGCTCGAAACTTACCTTTCGACCTCTTTATGTTTTTATAGAAATATCCTCTCAAATATCCTGTTTTTCTTTAATTTGAGGGTTGAAGGTTAAACTGATAAATGATGAGTTAAATTTACTAGAATGATAATGATTGGTAGATATGGGAGATTTTCATTTTAGAAGGGCAAATATGGTATTTTTGTGTACTTTAAGGAAGCGTATGTTATAGGGAAAATATACACCAAATTCTGCCAATGGAAAGAGCAATTACATTAGAAGTTCGGCATGTTAAATTGAGTACTAATTTCTATATATTTTGTAATTTGTTGAGAAAGGCATCTATGTACATCAACTATTACTAATAAATTCCAAAAAAAAACCTATAAATATAAAAAAAAAAAAAATCTAAATTTAGAAGTAATCAAATAATCAGTATATATATGGCATCCTAATTCATCGAGGTAATTGTGTTGGACTATCTGATGTTTCCGATCCATTTAAATCCGTCAACTCTGCGGGAGGTGATTTATCTGATTCTTTTGAATTTAGTAGGAAGGTCCCTGCAATTATGACAACAAACCCTAACATTTCGGTCGAAAATTGAGTTCCGCTCTCCACATGCCATTCCTGCAATATCGAGAATTGAAAATTAAGTATATGATGCACACAGCACCTGTAAATTTACAATAACTCCAAGAAATTTGTATGGCATAGATGGGGAGGTTCAATTCAAAATCCGTTACCTTGAGCATGATCATGCTCGCCAAAATGGTGAATATAGTGAAGAGCACAAAGTATACAGGAGAAACAATAGCTGTATTAAAGGTATCCAAAGCCTGCACATAAATTAATGTATTCTCATAACCGATTTAATTGCTAATATCTGAAATAAATATTAAAGACATATATAGTATAATGACATTGCATGATTACTGATTAGAGACATACAAAGTTGTATTAATCGGAATTGCAAAGTTTGTTCAGGTAATCACTAGTTTGTTCAGGTACCGAGGTTGATTGGTTTGGTACACTATCTGTAGTTCTGTACAGTATGATAAACCAACTTGGTATCAATCCTGGATAATGCTGTACCATATCAGTTCAATACCAATGTAGCTGAGATATAGCCAGTACCAAGATACTATGGATAGTCAGATAATGAATTTGGGGCAAAAAATATAAAATTAGGGTAAGAATGTAACCTTGTTTAAGTAGTTGAGCTGTACCACAACGAAACCAATGACAATAAAAACGAACAACCATGTTTGAAAATATACGAATTGATTCTTTTTACTAATCACTGATAGCTTTATAGCAATTCCAAATGCTTTTGCACTCATTACCTAAGTATAACAAATAAGGACAAGTGAATATTTCAATATACAAATGGCTCAAGCAGTTATTATTTTTTTTTTGCAAATTTATCTCCTCAATAATAATTTGATATTTTTTTTTTCAGTTTTCTTGCAGAGTTTTGGTTCAAATAGAAGAGTTTATGATTTACTTTGATGAAAAAAGTAATAGTTAGATATACCGTAAGAGAACCCATGAGAGAACAGACGCTGATGTAAACAAGCATTTGTTTCTGGCCATAGCGGGGCGCCACCCAAAAAATTAGTACCAACACTACTACTATAATAATACCACAGTAGACAAGAAAACCTGGAAATTTACAGGCATAAGAATTATAAGCACATAAAAGAGAACAGATGCACACAGCTGTATCGGCTGGGTTCCAAGATGCCATACTAAAAGGATATATTAGTTTTTGATGTAACCTACACAAAGGATATATTACAAGTCAAAAGGATGGGTTAGATGAAAAGAAGAATCGTATAAAAAAAATAAGGTAAAATAAAATACTGTTTTTGGATGCAATTAGGCTATTGGTCCAGTAAATAAAGCAACCAAAAGGTCAAAAATAAAACAAACAAGTAATCCTATAGAAGGGGGGCTTTTGTGAATTACCAGGTTGGGTTGCATAGTGCCAGATTTGCTTGACAGATTCAATCTCTCTTTCTTTCGGCGCATGTAAGGCAATAATAGCTGAACCGACTATGCAAAGAATGCATCCAATCCAACCAGGCTTGTGCAGCTTCTCATCCAATACACAGTGTGCCAGCACTGCACTGTATCGTTAAAGAGTCAATTTAATGAAAGTTATTCGTACAGTTTTTACTGGTTAGCTCGTTTGTAGTAATACTGGTCACATTTTTGTCAGGTCAGGTGTATATAATCAAATTACCAGAAGATCCCTTGTAATTAAAACTTTCTAGAATTCCCGAAAAAAAAGAAATAAAAGAAACATTAGGAAAAAAAGCAGTACAATTATTAACCTAACCAGGTCTAATATCAAATGTACCCATATATTTGTTTACTGGCACTTTATGAATGATTTCAAGATTAACTGAGCAATCCTATGAATGCTCGGGAAGCTTTCTATATGTGGTGCGTATTATACAAGTTCCAGGTCAAAACAAATAGGCCCAATACCAGTGCAAAATAGCCGGTATGAAGATGAAAGGCCAGCAGACATTTCTTATATGAGATAATAATCCTTAACAGAGAACGATTTGGCACCAATGAGATGCCAAGTATTGACAAAAATGGCCAGTTCATGCTTCATAGAAGTGACTCGAAATTAGAACAGTATAATTACCTAACAATAATGCTAAGAGCACCCATCGGGGTAACAAGAATCGCTGGTGCAAATGCATATGCAGCAAAATTAGCTATTTCACCTCCTATCACTGCACAGAAACACAAAATATTAACATCTAGTTTTGGACAGTTCATGGAAGATTTGCAACTAATTTCATTATCAATTATGCATCTTTTTTTTTGTTCGTGAAGAGGTGTTATTCCACAAACGGGTGGTTTGCAGAAGACTAGCAAATCTTGCTAGAAATGTATTGCTTTAGTAAACTTAAAGAAAGTCAATTCCTACCGAAAGGTATCATTAGCCGGATCTAGAAAGCTATTCTATAAATTAGTAAACTAAGACTATAATATTCCAATATTCCAATATTCTAACAGCATACAAGTTTTGATAGATAACTTTTCCCCAACAGAGCTATAATTAGTATAGCTTTTTCCTATTTTAATAGAATATATTATTCTTTTATTAAAAAAAGAAAAAAAACAGAATATATTATTCTTCCTCCAAACTCTGATTCTCTACTTCGTTAAAAACTTTGACAAAGTTAATCCCAAAATTTGTCCTAAATCAGCTATAAAAGTTCAGCTTCAATGAAAATAGAAAATTAGATCTACTTTTGTGAGAGTCCTGGAGAGCTGGACCATGTCAGACCTAATTGGCTTGATTAATTGTCTATGGTTCTTCCTTATGTGATCTCTTATGTTGTTTTAAGACAGAAATTGCATTGGCTACAGCTAAACTGAATAATTTTCTAACCATTATAATATATAACACTGAAAAAAGATTGTGGCCTCTATGCACTAAAAGCTCCTTTGGCTATCTATTTCTTTGCACTTGTATGTTTCAATTACAAATCAAATTCATGTGTGTAGGAACAAATTGTCAGTAGTTATTTTCTCTGGATATAAGTTCACTACTCTCCCGATGTCAGTAGGAACAAATTGTTCAGGCAATTCACTTGTAGAGAATCTAACAACACCATAAATTATGAAAGAAAAACTTGATTACATTAAGAGCACATGGGTTGGTACAACATAAAACCAAGACTGCACCTATGAAAAGCTGGAAATTCCCTTGCTGTTAACTTGGAAGCAATGCACTGCAAACAGCTAAAAAGGTACCCTCCTTATTGCTTTCAATTAGATCTAATCCCATATTCAAATGTATACATTCTCAATTTCAAGCTAACTATGGGTTGGAATAGAACATGTCAAACAGCGTCCTATGCACATTACTTGCATTGTACTATACACATTGACATAGTGAATAAAATAAAACATACTCTTTTAGTAAAATAATAATAAATGATTAAATAAAGAAAAGACATTCCTCCATGAATGATTGAATGTACTTACTAGTAATCATTCCGATCCACCATAAAGGCTCATGTAAGTATGAGAAACCACCTGAACCTGAAATAAAGAAAACCCAAATAAGCAAATACATCCTATTTCCCAACTAAAACAAAAAATTACTAATAATAATCGAACAATATACATATCCAAAAAATTCGCACATCGTGTAATAATGTCCATAAATAAACTAATAAAGCGATTCCAATTTCTCGATAATTTGTAATCACAAATACAGCGCCCAAACTAAAACAAAAGTGGATCTTTCAAATCAGAACTATTGGAACAAAATTGAACCTGCTCGCATGCCAGAAAGTGCGGCCTTTCGATGGCCGACCTTCTTTATTACGAAGCTCGAACCGATAAAAAAGCTTGATGAAACCGCCAGCGCCAATCCCCTCGCATTATCCTTCGACATCCCCATGTCTCCTTCAAATCAAGAAATACACTCGGGTGTATTAGCAAATCATACCCAGAACAAAACTGTAGAGAAATTGGGGGAGAAGGAGCTAGTACTTCAGTTTAATTTGAAGTAGAGAGAATATCGGTTAATGAAGCGATGGCACAGCCATCGGATTCCAGAGAGAGAAGGGAAGAGAGAGAGAGAGAGGTGAGGTCGCATCCCCGCATGTGAAACCCCACTGGGTATTAATGGAGTTCGAATCTTCTGAGGTACCTCGTATTTTATGTTACCGACGTGTCGGGTACCTTTGAGCTTTGAGATTCGTGTTAAACGTATTTGAACGGTTGAAATTTTCCAAAAAGTCACCCAACATATGAGGTGTCTCAGAGGATGCGAATTCGGATTTATGAGGGCGGGAGTTCGCTTGGGATCTCTTGTGGTTTATAATTGGTGTATCGGTGTGTTCAACTTGGATTAAGAAGTTACCATTAAATTCGAGAAGGCTCCAAGGCTTCAAGTGGTCAAGCCTCCAAGTCCAACTTAATTATTATATACATAATTTATTAATTTGGAAAACTAAAATATTAATATGTAATATATAGTATATAAATTATAAATTTTCCAATTTATATCTCCTATGTTCTATCATAAAAATAGGTTCTTTTAACAATTTACAAGTCAATTTCGTCTCAAACATGTTCATTAATATATATAGATATATATGTATATGTCGCATGTGCGAACTACATATAAAATATTCTAATAAATTTATAACATGTTCGAAAATATTTTGTCATAATTTATACTTTTCTAAATATTTTGTACAAGATTGAATTTTTTTCAAATACATATTTTAACATATTATTATGAAATTAGTTTTTGAAGTCTTACATAAAATACATCATGTATATATATTTATATTTATGATCTTCAACATTTAAAAAAATATTTACTCCATTTTTATCGTACATCAAGCATACTTATTACATGATATAGTGAATTTTATTGAGATTATATAACTGTTGACAATTTATTTAATTCTAAATTAATCATTTTGACAATTGAAGCTCATAGGCATTGATTAAATTTAAATGTCCAACTACCACAATGATACATGTCTAAACTTCTAAAACAAATTCTATAAATGTAAACTAAATTACTTCTCTAAACTAGGCAATTCTGTTGGAACATGAATTATGTAGAATTTGTTCATAGAAGATCCCTACGCTTCCAAAAAGAGCCTAAACCTTGGTGGGTCCCGCCGCTCTGGACCGAAAGAAGGGACACGCTCTTTTTCATTTGGGTACAATTACTCCACCTGGAACCTTTTTCTGTGGCATCACGGCCACCTGTCGACCGTCGGACATGTGATCAACGGTCGAAATATTTGTGGATGTAGAGTTTCCAGGTATATAATAAAAGAATATACCAAATCAAATTCTAGCTTACGGTGGGAGGTTTTTTTATCTATAGAAATTATTAAATTGATATATACGAAAATAGAAAGAGTATATTGTTTTTAATAAATATAGAAAAATTTGACTTATTGAGTCAGATTCAAAATTTGAATCGGACTCAATAGTCCATATCCACTGTTATTTTTTCTTCTTCTAAACAACAGAAAAAGAGAATATGGATGCCACTAGAGAAGGAAATTTGTCATAGCGTGACTAGTCATGTCATGTCACGGTATAAATATAGAGTATTAAACTTTTTTTATATGTATAGAGTATTCATGTTTTTCTTTTAGTGTAGATTTAGTAATACTAATTTTTATTTTCTCTAGTTTAGTTGAATAAATGTTTGTAATTAAAATTTTTAAAGTAATGTCAGATACCAAACTGTCTTTTCTCAACAAAAAAAAAATTTGCAACATTATTTACTTATTTTAGATTTTTTTTTCATATTTTTTCATATATATTTTTTCTAAATTTTCAACAATTTAAATTAAAATATAAAAAAAAATTGACGTGACTAATTTACGTCACGACACGTCACATCACATCACGTATGGTCACGGCGTGATTACACGTGACGTGACCATCCGCTACCATTTTGGTCACGTCACGTGAAAAAAAATATTGATCACGTCATGTCACATCACATGACCAAATCACGGCGTATTTGTTACATCACGTCACGGCGTGTCACGTATTTCTTTCTCTAGATGCCACATTTAATTAATTCAGAACTGAATATGACTCATTAAGTCTGATCCAACTTTCTTTTTAAAATTTTTTTTGGTTATTTCCACTGTTTTTATGGAATTTAAAATAAAAAAAAACCCAACTTGAATCGGACCCAATAAGACAGGTTCAATTCTCACTTGATTTTCTCTGATAGTCATATTTTAGATTTTTCCATCAGTACCTATTTTAAAACAAATAAATAATAATAACAACAAATCTAAACTATTGAGTCAAAATTTTCTATATTTCTTGAAGACGAAATACTCTTTCTATTTTTCTACATCTCAATTTAATAATTTCTATATATAAAAAATTTCCCTTTCCGATGCTGTCGGTGATTGGGTGCATGATTAGCGCTGGCACCTTATTAGTCTCCGGATACCTGTTCTTCTAAATTTCGTATGCCACGCAATATTATGGTTCTACATGTTGCAATATATTAATATAAGAAAGATACCAAAAAAAACAAAAAAAAACTATAAGATATTAATTTCAAAAATCATCAATGTTAGTTGAGGGATCCGAATCTGCTGTAATTCCAGATTCATGAAAAGTGATTATGAAATGAGATTCGGTAATTCCAGATTCATGAAAAGTGATTATGAAATTCTTGTAATCCGAATTCAGTTGTCGAACTGTTTTAAGCTGTGTGTATGGAAAAATCAGCTGTTTCGAGATACGTTCTCGAAAAAAAATTAACGGCTAGATTTGAAATTGCATGAATTTCAGGATACTATTCATTGAATCCGAGATTGCAACAGATTTATTTTCTTAGTTGAGTGCACATGAATTTATCTCGTATGCAAACTTTATGTTAATGTAGAACAAATTCATATTGTCTGATCTGCATCATTGATATGAATATTAAAGAGACCTCGTGCATTACAGATGTGGGCCGGATTAATTCAGATTCTGATCGAATCAGAGGCGAATCAGACTTTCAAATTATAAAAATTAAACGTGAATGAGATTATCATATAAATTTTCATACTATGAATGTGATCGATTTCATAATATCCATACTATATTATTCTAAACTATATAAAAAAAATCTTATATAAATACATAAATTTTGAAAAATAAATTAAAGTTAATCGATCTCATTCAATACTTGTAGATCCGATCCTAAATCAAACCGTCGATATTTTAATCCTAAAATCTAAATTAATGTAGAGGTTATGGACTCATCCTGAACAGAAAAGAGGGGAAAAAAGAAGAAGAGAAAATACGAAGAAAATTACGGGATCGTGTTGTACGGTTGTGGTGGATTTAAAATTCACGGGCCTAGCTAGGTCCATAGCATATATGGGCCAATTTCTTTTCAGTGCTATTAATTTAATGGAGAAACATTCTATACTGTTTGCTGCAAATCATCCATCCAAAATCGTATGATCCAAATTTGATCATATAATGATAATTGCCACTCAAATAAATTTCTGAGCGCGCTATTTAAGTATTTAATGTCTAATTTTTATTTTCAACACTCAAATCTAAACTTTTACAACTCTGTTTATAATCTTTTACAATGCTATTTACAATAATTTAAACTTCTATCTGCAAGAATTTAAATTCTAAATCTAAGTAGTGGAAAAGTAGGTTAAGTAAAAGATGGAATACAAAAAATCCTGTTCTCCTGTTACCTCCTTGCCAATATATAGCCATTTTGGTGTCTTGGGAAGCAATTCAACAAAATCTGGCATCAAATTTGAGAAGATATCGTGAAATGAAGTAAGATTGGCATTGGTGTGACCAACCGTGCTGGCTAGTCAAAATTTCATGTGGCCTGTGCAAATTTCGTGCGGATTACAGCAGTTATGAAGGAAATGTGATTTTGTGTGGGCTGTTGTGCGGCTGAAGGCACCCACACAAAAAGAATCATGCGGCCCACATAAAATAGAGAGCTCTTGAATTTTCACTTCGATTTTATTTCGTGTGGCCCGCACCAGCAAAATTTGGAGGTAGGCACAATTCGTATTCAAGTTATTAACAGGTAGCTACATGGCTTTGAATCCGCCACCGCACACGTTCTAATTTCTTGTCTAATAAATTTTGCACGTAGTGTATTTTTTTAAACGTATTAAAATTCTATATTGAATTTATGCTTATATTGATTGAAATGAATTGTTAACAAATATCAACTATGCATTTTGATACCGTGTGCACGAAATTTGATGCATCGAAAATGGTTAATTCGGTACAAAATTTTATTGTCTAAACAGATAAACTATATACAAATTACAATTGTACATAATTTATATTTTTTCTGTATTGAAGTTCATAATTGTACATAATTGTACATGAAAATTCGCATCAACACACTCAGGCCGAGGAATATGTGATTGCTTCCTGACAATCTTGTAATATTTCATGAGAGCCTTCAAATTTTTTGTTTGTAATAAATGACTTTCAGATTTTTATTTTTGGACAAATATTTTTTCGAACTTTCTAATGTGATAATTGGTCTGTTAATTATGAATTTAAATTAATTTTAGATATGAAATGCCTATAATATCATTAAGAGATTCAAATTTTAGTCTAATGCTTGAGATAATATTTTTCATATGGAATCCGCAAGTTCAATATAGAAAGAGGTATTTCTATTTTCTTTTAACAAATTAAAAAATCATAAAACATAAATATTTCCAATATTTCATTATTCATGTTAAAAATTTGCGCGAAAATATATCAGATCTAGCACATCTTTATGAAGAAACTTGTAATATATTTAAATGTTGTTTCCAGAAAGAAAGCATCAGCTAGCATTTAATTTACTGGGAATTATGGTACCAAAAGCTCCATTACAAAAGCACCAACTTAACAAGGTATATTAACTTGATTTGGTATCATAGAGCAAGGGATCCATAGAGCATAATCAAACCCATAGAAAAAAAAAACAAGAAGAAGAGCGAATTACATCAAACTGTACTTATCTTTCAGATAAAATGACGGGGATATCATGTTTTGAGCCTCTCGGATAACTTTTCACCGGACAACAACTTGATAACTTCACTTTTCTTATCACCTGTTTGAAGGTTTGAAAAATGTGCATGCATTCTGTTGTCATTAGAGTTCCGCGGGAGTTTAGAATGCCAAACTTCAGGCGCCCAACAATACCGTTGATAGTCAGACGGTCCCTCCTATTAAAATATAAAATATATAGTTCTGTTATTCTGTGGCACCAAACAAGCAATGCCTTCCACTATGATAAAATGCCAATAGTACCCATTGTTTTTATTCATATTAAAACTTCTTTTTTATGTTCTTTTTTTTTCTTTTCGATTGGGGATGGGCAAAAATGTAGCATTACTCTAAGTACAGAAAACACATAACACGAGAGAAAGTTAGCTAAATGAAAATGTATATGTAAGATTACCACATGAATTAGGTGTAGAGAATCGATAACAGGGGAATGATGAAGCAAACAAATTAGGTCTTGTATGGCATTTTCGTAGAAACACATTGAGAGTTTGAGACTTCTCAAATTAGGAAACATCAGCATATCTTTTCCTGGCTCCACCAACGGGTGAAATAGATCAAAGCTATTCTGTACAAACATCAGTTCTAATTAGGCTCAAACTAAATAAAATCTACATATGCAATAATTAACGCTAATAGAAATCATAAAGATCAAATTAATATAAAAATACAAATAATCAGATTTGAGAGTAGATATGTCACAAAAAAACATTGTTTCTCAATGTCAGGTAAACAATTTACCTGCTATATTGTGGGTTTTAGATAAAGATGCGCAGGCTTATAAGCTACCAGAAACCCATCTAAGTATTGATGTACATAGTATATTATCAGAAAAAAATACTAAACCGGCATCTTTCTTTAGCAAAATATGAAAAACATACTAAACCCTATAATTATTTAGTGTTTAGGTGTAGCTCAAGTGTCGGTTGTGAAGTTGGAAGCCAAATTGATGTTATTCCATGAAGTAAAAAAAAATACCCATTCCTCCAAATTCTTCTTCAAAGAACCAGCAGAAAGTGACACAGTAACAAGTAGGGGTGAAACCGATTGGATACGGATCGTATAGTGGTAAAACCATATTTGTATCTATTTTTTTTTTCCCGGATACGGACCGGATATTAGACAGATACATGCAGATATGGATCGGATATCGGATATCTGTATATATATACTAAACTATATGATATATATCTACTATTTGGATACAGATAATTAAAATTCAAAACCATACCGTACCACTATCCACACGGATATTCGGATATCAAATATCCGTATCTAACTTTCGAATAAGGATCCGGATCCGAATTTGGTCAGATAATATCCGGCCTGTTTTGACTCCTAGTAACAAGCCCTTTTTTGTATTCTATATTTTTTTTGGCTATTTAAGTGAATTTAATTCAACTATGCCCTAGGTTGGATAGTAGGATATCTCACTGAATCATCTAAAATAAACTAAGAGAGAAATAAATGATAAAATGCAAGGAAACTATGTTTACTATTCAACATTCTTCTTTAACTTCTAAGAGGATATTGAGCATGATACCAATATCATTTTCCCCTTACATCCTCACATATATGTCCAATTTACTATATAAAGAGCAAATAGACTAGTGTAGAAAACAACTTACCAGTTTCCGCAAACGGGTTGCTGAAGGTATACGCTTTGGGTAAGGCGTCCCTATATAAAGAGTCAACTCTGACACATTTGTAATAGATTTCAGAAGATCATATAAAATTGGTACGCGCTCTACCAGAAGTGATGAGGTTTTAACCAATGCCTTTCTCAATACAGGCATCTCTCCATGAAATTGCCCCAGTCCCATGCTGATGCTCAAGTCGAGAAACTCAAGTTTAGGAAAGGATAAATAAATCTTAGAACCTGTGAAATAAGAAAACTCGAATTTCAGAATCTTCACCGACTGCGAAGACAGATCAACATAATCACGGGCAGGAGGCTCAATCCATAAATATTCCAGATTTCTTTGCTCCATGATGAAAGTTTTCAAGTCAAAGCCATACATTTTTGCTCTGAAGTAGAGGTACTTGAGTTGAATTAGGGGGAAAGTGGGGGGAACAACAAGAGGTCGAAATGATAATATCCTGCCCGAGTCGGCACAATTGATGACAAGAGAGTGAAGAGATCCAAAAGATAGGATAAGTGGGAAAAGAGACTCAATGGTTTCAGTATGGATATGAAGGGAAAGATCTCGCATGCCTAGCGAATGAGCCCGATTGAGCCAGTTTGAGATGAATTTGATTGGAATAGGTCTATAGGAATTTGTCCTGAGACAAAATCTCACTAATGGAGCAGAAGGATCGCGAAGACGGAGACAGCGGGAGGTTACGTCGTTGAAGAGGCGACCCGGAGGGAAGTCGGAGTGGTCAAGCTCAAAAGAGGGGGAGGCGATCCAGAGACGGCGGTAGCGGCGAGCGAGGACGGATGTACGTACAGCAAATTTGGGGGGAAGGAAAGAGAGTATGTGTAGGAGGAGCGGCTCGGGAAGGTCGGATAACCGGTCGACCTTTCTCAGATTTGTGTTCGACATTGTTAATGGGGTTAAGAGTTACACGGAGGAGAAAGGGAGGAGGGTTTTAGAAGGTGAATGAATGGGTGGTATCGTAACTTTAAAAAGAAATTAGAAATAAAAGGAAGGGTCCGTATGTAAAGTGGCCAATTTTTTTGGGAGAGCTGAAGGCGCCAATTCTTATGCAGCCAGTCGGTTGCAAATTCGCATCCTCTGAGATATCTCAAATTTTGCGTGACTTTATGGAGAATCAAAACCGTTCAAATACGTTCTACGCAAATCTTGAAGCACAAATAATACTGCCCCATGCGCTGTCCCCGAATAACACCGGACACGTTGGTCACGCAAAAGTTGAGATATCTCAGAGGATACACACTCGTCGGTTGCATAATTGAAACTCCTTTTTTTTTAGTAAGAAATAGAATAGGAGACTTAAGCTTCTATTTTATTAATCGAAATGGTTACAATTATATTAGTTACATGGGTTCGAAGAGTTTTGAAATATAACTTGATTGAAGAAACAAAATGGTAAAAGATATAAAAATAAGAAAAAGAAAATACAAAAGAAGATTTTAAATGAAAATAATATATATATAGAGATTAATCCTGTGTCCTGGAAAGTGAACTATGTATAATTTTACATATACATAATTTATATTTTCTGTTTATTAAAATTTGTGCGCAAGAATTTAAAATAGCGTGTCAAAAGTCGCAACAAGCCCTGTGATAATAATTAAGGAGTCCATATAATTTGAGGTAACAAAATATTTCTGTTTTGATCAGGACCATTTGATCAGAATCCGGATCAATCCGTCTCAAAGGGAAATATATGGGGTTCCTTTAATATTTTATTTGTGGAACTCTGATTGGACGGTCCGGATCTAAATATTTTTAGTATCAGCATTGGTAAAAACATGGATAGAATTTTTGAAAAAGCTAAAATAAAATCATTTGAAGTCTCATTTTTAATTTAAAATCCATACTAACTAAAGTCAAAGGCGGAACTACAGTAACACAGGAGTGGGCAGTACGGAAAAGGGGAGTGTCCGATGCCCATCGGACCAGAACAGTGTTTGATGGGTAGTTTCTACCGTCCGATTCACTTCAAAATCTGTGCGCATCACTTTAATATCCGTGCGCACAGATTTTGAAGTGAATCGGACGGTAGAAACTACCCATCAAACACTGTTCTGGTCCGATGGGCATCGGACACCCTCCTCTCCCGGGCAGTACCCCTGGATTTTCATAATCAAGCTTAAATTCATATAAATTTTAGTTTTTGCCTACCCCAAATTATAAATTTCGCCTACCCCAGATTATAAATTCAGTGTTGACAATAATAAAACTTCTCCAAATAATAATTTTCACTAGCATCAACTAAATAAAATAAAATTATATATAAGCCTTGTGTCTACCAGCTTAGCACCATCTGTTATGTATAAATTAAAAAAAAAAAACTTCGGATTCCATTCACTTTCCTTCAAGTATTTAAATATCAGAACAAAAATATATAAAAAAAATAATTAAATATATAAAAGAATATCAGAACAAAAATAGCTCCATCTTGCAGACCAAATTTCCAAACCAGAATTTTTTTCAGCAAAATAGAAGATATGAAATTGTGGAATTGACAATAATATATAAGCTCGATCCCTTCTAGACTATATATATATAACGTTATAACTATAGTTCATTAAAGCTTAATCCCTTTTAGTAGCACTTAGGATAATTAGTCAATAGTTTAGATACTTAAACAATCATTTAAAAAAATGTGTAAGATAAATATGGAAACTTGTGTTAAATATATAATATTCTACTAGTATCATACACGTGCGTTATAACTGGAACATATTATAGGTGAACAAAATAAACTCATACAAAATGATATATTTTTATAATTTTCTTAACTAAATAACAAATAACATTTCTAAAACGACATCTACACGTAAATAAAATTCCTTAAATGACGTATATATTTTTTGTTTTTATCTTTTTGACATAATTTCATAAAAGAAATCTCAAACAAAATGCAAATTATATGACAAATAACATTCTTTAAAAGATATAAAAAAAAATGAAGACATGATCAATCAATTAAAAAATATCTTACATGACAATTAAAAAATAGAAATAAATCATGACCAACAAAAAATGATACAATTTGCATGTAGAGTGTATGTGTGTAAATAAATTTTGACTTCTACACGTAAAATAATATTAAAAAAGTTGCAAGAAATCAGAATATTTGATTGGAGTGTTGATATTCAATCAGAAATTTTATCTTTTAATCAAAATCGTTGGCGGATCAGGACATCTACGTGCTTAATATAAGAATGGAGATGTGCGTTCTTCTTATTATTGAGTAAAGGTTGAAAATCAAACCATCTAACTATTTAATATCCACAAATGATTGTTTATTTGGGTTTCAAACCTGCGACCTCCCACACAGAGAGCATTGTCTTTGCCACTAGACTAAAAACTGATTCTCTATTTTAACAGTTTTTTTTACCCTGCTAATGGTTTAATTGCTCCAATGATAAGTGATGAGAATGAAGAATGACAGAGAAGCTCATTTGGCAGTTGAGCTCTTCAGGGATGTACCCTGTCAAATCTTTTATATCAATTTCTGAATTTTGGGTATTAAGGAAATGTATGCTATGACATGGTGGACATTGAAAATTCCTCCCAAGATACAAGTTTTCATGTGGCTTCTTACTCATCATAAAGTTTTAACCAACTAATTTGGGAGAGGGCGCTGTCCGATGCCCATCGGACTGAGTTGGGTTCAATGGGTGGTTTCCACTATCCGATTCACTTCAAGATCTGTGTGTATCACTTTAATATTCGTACTGTTTACTTTAATATCCATGCGCACAGATCTTGACGTGAATCGGACGGTGGAAACCACCCATCGAACCCAACTCAGTCCGATGGGCATGGGACAGACTCCTCTCCCAACTAATTTAGCTAAACGTGGCTGGACCGGTCATTTTTGTTCGCAAGAAGAAATCCCAGACCATCTGTTTGTCAACTGTAGTAGAAGTAGACCATCTGTTTGTCAACTGTAGCTAAGGGCATTCACTTCAAAAGTAAAAAAGTACAAGCTTTTTTTTTTTTTAATTATGTATATGTAAAATTATACATAGTTCACTTTCCAGGATTAATCTTTTTTTTTTGTCAACTGTGTAAAATTAAATTTTGCACAGGATTAATCTTTTTTTTTTCTTGTACCATAATTGATAAAATATGGTCCAATTTCTAATAGTCCAGTCTGGTTTTACTATTTAGTTAAGCTACTATTGAATTAGCGATTTTCAATGTAGCTTAATAAATAGTAAAAATATTTCAAATAATATACAATTTCGTCTTCAAGTACATTTTAATATAGATATCACAATTAACGGTTTGAATCGACTCTTTGAATTTTAAAAATTAAAAAAACGACTTAGTTGCACAGGACTTGGAGAACAATCAATTTGATATTAGCCAACCCTTTTCTCTCTATATATATTCTTTCCATTTAAAATTTTCTTTTTCTTAATTTAATATCTTTTACCATTTTGTTTCTTCATCTGTAAATCAAGTTATATTTCAAAACTCTTCGAACCCATGTAACTAATATAATTGTAACCATTTCGGTTTAATAAAATAGAAGCTTAAGTCTCCTATTCTATTTCTTACTGAAAAGGAGTTTCAATTATGCAACCGACGAGTGTGTATCCTCTGAGATATCTCAACTTTTGCGTGACCGACGTGTCCGGTGTCTATTCGAGGATAGCGCATGGGGCAGTATTATTTGTGCTTCAAGATTTGCGTAGAACGTATTTGAACGGTTTTGATTTTCCATAAAGTCACGCAAGATTTGAGATATCTCAGAGAATGCGAATTCGCAACCGACTGGCTGCATAAGAATTGGCGCCTTCAGATCTCTCAAAAAAATTGCGAATCCATTTTTACAGCGCTGTAATCTGTGCGTACAGCGTTTACAGCGCTGTAATCTGTTCCTCTCTCTCTCCTCTCAAACGCTGTACGCACCAAAAACAGCGCTGTAAAAATGGGCTCTCAAAAAATTGGCCACTTTACATACGGACCCTTCCTTTTATTTATAATTTCTTTTTAGAAGTTACGGTATCACCCATTCATTCACCTTCTAAAACCCTCCCGCCTCCCTTTCTCCTCCGTCTATCTGTTAACCCCATTAACAATGTCGAACAGAAATCTGAGAAATGTCGACCGGTTATCCGACCTTCCCGAGCCGCTCCTTCTACACACACTCTCTTTCCTTCCCACCAAATTTGCTGTACGTACATCCGTTCTCGCTCGCCGCTACCGCCGTCTCTGGACCGCCTCCCCCTCTTTTGAGCTTGACCGCTCCGACTTCCCCCCGGGTCGCCTCTTCAACGACGTAACCTCCCGCTGTCTCCGTCTTCGCGATTCTTCTGCTCCATTAGTGAGATTTTGTCTCAGGACAAATTCCTATAGACCTATTCCAATCAAATTCATCTCAAACTGGCTCAACCGGGCTCATTCGCTAGGCATGCGAGATCTCTCCCTTCATATCCATACTGAAACCATTGAGTCTCTTTTCCCACTTATCCTATCTTTTGGATCTCTTGACTCTCTTGTCATCAATTGTGCGGACTCAGACAGGATATTCTCATTTCGACCTCCTGTTCCCCCCACTTTCCCCCTAATTCAACTCAAGTACCTCTACATTAGAGCCAGAATGTATGGCTCTGACTTGAAAACTTTCATCATGGAGCAAAGAAATCTGGAATATTTATGGATTGAGCCTCCTGTCCGTGATTATGTTGATCTGTCTTCGCAGTCGGCGAAGATTCTGAAATTCGAGTTTTCTTATTTCACAGATTCTAAGATTTATTTATCCTTTCCTAAACTTGAGTTTCTCGACTTGAGCATCAGCATGGGACTGGAGCAATTTCATGGAGAGATGCCTGTATTGAGAAAGGCATTGGTTAAAACCTCATCACTTCCGGAAGAGCGCGTGCCAATTTTATATGATCTTCTGAAATCTATTACAAATGTGTCAGAGTTGACTCTTTATATAGGGACGCCTTACCCAAAGCGTATACCTTCAGCAACCCGTTTGCGGAAACTGGTAAGTTGTTTTCTACACTAGTCTATTTGCTCTTTATATAGTAAATTGGATGTATATGTGAGGATGTAAGGGGAAAATGATACTGGTATCATGCTCACTATCCTCTTAGAAGTTAAAGAAGAATGTTGAATAGTAAACATAGTTTCCTTGCATTTTATCATTTATTTCTCTCTCTTAGTTTATTTTAGATGATTCAGTGAGATATCCTACTATCCAACCTAGGGCATAGTTGAATTAAATTCACTTAAATAGCCAAAAAAAATATAGAATACAAAAAAGGGCTTGTTACTAGGAGTCAAAACAGGTCGGATATTATCTGACCAAATTCGGATCCGGGTCCTTATTCGAAAGTTAGATATGTATATCCGATATCCAAATATCCGTGTGGATAGTGGTATGGTATGGTTTTGAATTTTAATTATCTGTATCCGAATAGTAGATACGTATCATATAGTTTAGTGTATATATATAGATATCCGATATCCGATATCCGATCCATATCTGTATGTATCTTTCTAATATCCGGTCTGTATCCGTATCCGGAAAAAAAAAACAATACAAATATGGTTTTACCACTATACAATCCGTATCCAATCGGTTTCACCCCTACTTGTTACTGTGTTACTTTCTGCTGGTTCTTTGAAGAAGAATTTGGAGGAATGGGTATTTTTTTTTACTTCATAGAATATCATCAATTTGACTTCCAACTTCACAACCGACACTTAAGCTACACCTAAACACTAAATAATTATAGGGTTTTGTATGCAGCATGAGTAGATTCGGTTATTCACTCCGAGATCGCACTTGCTCTACGTGGGGTTTCCAAAGGATCTTTTCATATTTTGCTAAAGAAAGATGCCGGTTTAGTATTTTATCTGATAATATGCAATGTATCAATACTTAGATGGGTTTCTGGTAGCTTATAAGCCTGCGCATCTTTATCTGAAACCCACAATATAGCAGGTAAATTGTTTACCTGACATTGAGAAACAATGTTTTTTTTGTTATATATCTACTCTCAAATCTGATTATTTGTATTTTTATCTTAATTTAATCTTTATGAATTCTATTAGAATTAATTATTGCATATGTGGATTTTATTTAGTTTGGGCCTAATTATAACTGATATTTGTACAGAATAGCTTTGATCTATTTCACCCGTTGGTGGAGCCAGGAAAAGATATGCTGATGTTTCCTAATTTGAGAAGTCTCAAACTGTCAATGTGTTTCTACGAAAATGCCATACAAGACCTAATTTGTTTGCTTCATCATTCCCCTGTTATTGATTCTCTACACCTAATTCATGTGGTAATCTTACATATACATTTTCAATTAGCTAACTTTCTCGTGTTATGTGTTTTCTGTACTTAGAGTAATGCTACATTTTTGCCCACCCCCAATCGAAAAGAAAAAAAAAGAACATAAAAAAGAAGTTTTAATATGAATAAAAACATGGGTACTATTGGCATTTTATCATAGTGGAAGGCATTGCTTGTTTGGTGCCACAGAATAACAGAACTATATATGTTGTATTTTAATAGGAGGGACCGTCTGACTATCAACGGTATCGTTGGGCGCCTGAAGTTTGGCATTCTAAACTCCCACGGAACTGTAATGACAACAGAATGCATGCACATTTTTCAAACCTTCAAACAGGTGATAAGAAAAATGAAGTTATCAAGTTGTTGTCCGGTGAAAAGTTATCCAAGAGGCTCAAAACATGATATCCCCGGTCATTTTATCTGAAAGATAAGTACAGTTTGATGTAATTCGCTCTTCTTCTTCTTTTTTTGATGGGTTGGATTATGCTCTATGGATAACTTGCTCTATGGTTGACGACAGTATGTTGGACTATGATACTAAATCAAGTTAATATTACCTTGTTAAGTTGGTGCTTTTGTAATGGAGCTTTATTTGAATACCATAATTCTCAGTAAATCAAATGCTAGCTGATGCTTCCTTTCTGGAAACAACATTTAAATATATTACAAGTTTCTTCATAAAGATGTGCTAGATCTGATACATTTTCACATAAATTTTTAACATGAATAATGAAATATTGGAAATATTTAAGTTTTATGATTTTTTTTTTAATTTGTTAAAAGAAATTAGAAATACCTCTCTTTCTATATTGAACTTGCGGATTCCATACGAAAAATATTGTCTCAACCATTAGACTAAAATTTGAATCTCTTAAAGATATTATAGGCATTTCATATCTAAAATTAATTTAAATTCGTAATTAACAGACCAATTATCACATTAGAGAGTTCGAAAAAATATTGGGCACAAAATAAAAATCTTAAAGCCATTTATTACCAAAAATAATAATTAAAGGCTGTCGTGAAATATTACAAGATGATTGTCAGGGAGCAATCACCTATTCCTCGGCCTGAGTGTGTTGATGCGAATTTTCATGTACAATTATGAACTTCAATACAGCAAAAATATAAATTATGTACAATTGTAATTTGTATATAGTTCATTTGTTAAGACAATAAAATTTTGTACCGAATTAACCTTTTTCAATGCATCAAATTTCATGCACACGGTATCAAAATGCATAATTGATATTTGTTAACAATTTGTTTCAATCTATATAAGCATAAATTCAATATAAAATTAATACGTTTAAAAAAATACACTACGTGCAAAATTTATTAGATAAGAAATTAGAACGTGTGCGGTTGCGGAGTCAAAACCATGTAGCTACCTGTATTAATAACTTGACTACTAATTCTTCACAGCTCTGTTCCTCATGAACCACGTACTAACACATGAAGTTATGTATACAAGAGGAATACATTGTGAGTTACAATGTGTATTGTGCGAGGCTTGTACATTGGAAACAGTGTACCACCTTATCTTTTGATGTACATATGCATCGTCAGTTTGGCGGATGGTGGAGCGAGACAAAGGAGTTGAAATAATGAAACTGGGGGACTCTGTTCAGGATACATGGGATAAATCATGGGAGACGGTGAGGCAAAATGGTGCCATAAGTAGAAGAGAATGGGCAACCCTATTCATGTGTGTAGTTTGGAATGTCTGGAAGCAGAGAAATGACAAGGTCTTTAGAAACAGAGTCAAGCCGCCGGTAGAGAAGGAAATACGTGACACGCCGTGACGTGACGTGACAAACACGCTGTGATTTGGTCACGTGACGTGACGTGACGTGATCAATTTTTTTTTTCACGTGACGTGACGTGACGTGACCAAAATGGTGTTGGATGGTCACGTCACGCGAATGGTCACGTCACGCGTAGTCACGCCGTGACCATACGTGACGTGATCACACGTGACGTGACGTGTCGTGACGTAAATTAGTCATGTCAATTTTTTTTATATCTTAATTTAAATTGTTGAAAATTTAGAAAAAAAGTTATAAAAAATTCTAAAATAAGTAAATAATATTGTAAAGATTATTTTTTTTAGAAAATGTTGGATCTCACATTACTTTAAAAATTTAAATTACAAATATTCATTACACTAACCTAAATAAAATAAAAATCAGTACTACATGAGTATCAATATCACTGAACTTACATTAAAATAAAAATCTGAATACTCTATACATATAAAAAAAGTTGAATACTCTATGTTTCATACCGTGACGTGACGTAACGTGACGTGATTGGTTCGCGTGACGTGACGTGACGTATATTTTCACTAGAATGTGGTCACGTCACGCGAATGATCACGTCACGCATCACGCGAGTCACGTTACGTAATCGACATACGTGACGTGACGTTAACGTGACGTAACGTTCCGTGACGTGACTAGTCACGCCGTGACAAATTTCCTTCTCTAGCCGCCGGTTGTATTAAGTCATGAAATCATACAAGAGGCTGGTCTCTGGATGGTTTACTGCAAGGGAATAGTTCACAGAGTAGGTATAGGCTAAAGAAAAAAAAAAGTGATTTAATTATGGACTAGCTAGAAGGTAGAATTCAGATGTACAGTCAGAATGTAAGGATGTATTAATTGGTAGCCACTGCCAATTCTATCAAAAAAAAAAAAAAACTTGAATACTAATTGTGCCTACCTCCAAATTTTGCTGGTTCGGGCTGCAGGATTTTTTGTGCAGGCCGCACGAATTCTGTGCAGGTCACACGAAATAAAATTGAAGAATAGAGTGAAGATTTAAGAGCTCTCTATTTTATGTGGGCTACACAATCTTTCTTGTGTGGGTTCCTTAAGTCGCACAACAGCCCACACAAAACCATATTTCCTTCATAATTGTCGTAAGCAACACGAAATTTCCACAAACCGCATAAAATTTTGACTAGCTTGCACGCTTGGTCACACCAATGCCGATCTTATCTTATTTCACAATATCTTTTCAAATTTGATGTCAGATTTTGTTGAATTGCTTCCCAAGACACCAAAATGGCTATATATTAGCAAGGAGGTAACAAGAGAAGAGGATTTTTTTTTATTCCATCTTTTACTTAACCTACTTTTCCACCACTTAGATTTAGAATTTAAATTCTTGCAGATAGAAGTTTACATTCTTGTAAATAGCATTATAAAAGGTTATAAACAGAGCTTTAAAAGTTTAGATTTGAGTCTTGAAAATAAAAATTAGATATTAAATACTTAAATAGAGCGCTCAAAAATTTATTTAAGTGGCAATTATCATTATATGATCAAATTTGGATCATACGATTTTGGATGGATGATTTGCAGCAAACAGTATAGAATGTTTCTCCATTAAATTAATAGCACTGAAAAGAAATTGGCCCATATATGCTATGGACCTAGCTAGGCCCGTGAATTTTAAATCCATCACAACCACACGATCCAGTAATTTTCTTCGTATTTTCTCTTTTTTTTTTTTACCCTCTTTTCTGTTCAGGATGAGTCCATAACCTCTATATTAATTTAGATTTTAGGATTAAAATATCGACGGTTTGATTTAGGATCGGATCTACAAGTATTGAATGAGATCGATTGACTTTAATTTATTTTTCAAAATTTACGTATTTATATAAGATTTTTTATATAGTTTAGAATAATATAGTATGGATATTATGAAATTGATCACATTCAGAGTATGAAAATTTATATGATAATCTCATTCACATTTAATTTTTATAATTTGAAAGTCTGATTCGCCTCTGATTCGATCAGAATCCGAATTAATCCGGCCCACATCTATAATTAATACACGAGGTCTCTTTAATATTCATATCAATGCGAATTAGACAATATGAATTTGTTCTACATTAACTTAAAGTTTGCATATGACATAAATTCGTGTGCACTCAACTAAGAAAATAAATCTGTTGCAATTGCGGATTTAATGAATAGTATCCTGAAATTCATGCAATTTCAAATCTAGCCGTTAATTTTTTTTTGAGAACGTATCTCGAAACAACTGATTTTTCCATACACACAGCTTAAAACAGTTCGACAGCTAAATTCAAATTACAAGAATTTCATAATCACTTTTCATTAATCTGGAATTACAGCAGATTCAGATCCCTCAACTAACATTGATGACTTTTGAAATTAATATCTTATATTAATATATTGTAACATGTAGAACCATAATATTACGTGGCATACGAGATAAATTCGTGTGCACTTAACTAAGAAAATAAATCTGTTTCAATCTCGGATTCAATGAATAGTATCTTGAAATTTGTGTAATTTCAAATCTAGATGTCCAATTTTTTCGAGAACGCATCTCGAAACATCAAATTTTTTTGTGTACGCATTTTGAAACAGTTTGACAACTAAATTCAGATTGTAAGAATTTCATAATCACTTTTCATTGGTGTGGAATTACAGCAAATTCGGATCCCTCAACTGACAGTGATTTTTAAGAGATTTTTTAGTCAATAATGAGGTTGATATTATTGGGATTCAGGAAACTAAAAAAATTGATTTTAAAGAACGACTACTTACCTGCTTTAAGTAGAAATATTACTAAGTGGGTTCATCTTCCAGCTTTGGGCACAGTAGGAGGTATTCTAGTAGGGATTAATGAAAATAAATTTTCTGTTTTAAATGAATATTTGGGGGAATTTTCAGTTGGCATTCATTTAAAAAATAAGATAAATAATTTTGAATGGCTGTTTGTTAATGTTTATGGGCCTACTGTAGCTAATAGAAGGGATAATTTTTTACATGAGTTAAGAGATTTACAATCTTTAGGTATTCATCATTTTTAATTTGTGGAGATTTTAATATGGTTAGGAGAAGGAGTGAGAGAGTAGGCAATTCTTATAACCAAGTAGTTAGCAACCGTTTTAATAAGTTAATTTCTGATTTGCAACTGATGGAAATTTTGTTAAGCAATAGGCAATTTACATGAGCTAGATCATTCAATTCCAAATTCTTAGCTCTCTTGGACAGATTTTTTTGTACTATAGATTGGGGTACACAGTTTAACCGCACATCATTGACCTCCTTCCCTAGAATATACTCAGATCACTCCCCGTTAATTTTAAAAGTTGGTTTGGACAATCAGCGAAAGGAGTATATGTTTAGATTTGATAGGAATTGGTTAAAGGAAGAAGGATTTTTAGAACTGTTGGAAAAATGGTGGACCGACTATGTGATTTTAAATGATATCGGTAATAAGTGGAAAATAAAATTGCAAAAAAATGAGACAAAAACTTAGAGGTTGGTATTGTAATTTGTTAGGTGAAAAGAAACGTCTTAAAGCAGGATTGTTGGATGAAATTGGGTTTTTGGAGAAGAAACATGAGTCTGATCACTTAGAGAGGGATGACTTAGATAGATGGGTTACTTGTCAGTTGAAGTTTAAGGAAATTATGAGTGAGGAAGAGTCTTATTGGCAAACTAAATCTAGATTACAATGGTTTCTAGAGGGGGACTTAAACACGAAGTTCTTTCATGTTTGTGCTTCTAATAGGAAAAGAAAAAAATACCATTTTATCTCTAGAACATGAAGGTGTTCTAATAACATATCCTAGAGCTTTAAAACAACATGTGACTATTAATGATTTAACTTTAGCGGAGGGTTTATGGAGTGATGTAGAGATGTTAGATGGTTCTCAACGTCAAGACTTAGAAACTTTTTTTTACTTTGGAGGAGATTAAGACTACTTTATTTAATTGTAATGCTTCTAAAGCACAGGGCTAGATGGATTTTCTTTTGCATTTTATCAAGCATGTTGGGATTTTGTTAAATCAGATATGTATAAACTTTTTGCTTCTTTTTATTTCCATGACCTTGATATTTCCAAATTGAACCTAGCTTACGTATGTCTAATCCCTAAAAAAGAAGTAGCACCTTCTATTTCTAACTATAGGTCAATTAGCCTAATTAATTGTAGTTTTAAACTTATTACAAAGCTGTTGGCTGATAGGTTAGCTAGGGTTATAGATTTTTTAATTGATGATAAACAAACAGCTTTTATAAAAGGAAGAAACATAATGGATAATGTTGTTGTTGCTACATAAGTTTTACATCAAGTTAGGGTTACAAAGAGACAAGGACTTTTTTTTAAATTGGATTTTGAGAAGGCCTATGACATTATTAATTGGGATTTTTTGATTGATGTTTTGAAAGCAAGAGGTTTTGGGCTGACTTTTCAACGATGGATATATGAAATATTGTCTGGTAGTAGAACTTGTATTAGTGTGAATGGCTCCTTAGGTGATTATTTTAGTTGTAGAAGAGGATTATACCAAGGGGATCTTTTATGCCCTTTTTTATTTGATATTGTAGCGGATTCTTTAAATAAGATTTTAAGTAATGCTAAACAGCCTGATTATTTGAAAGGATTAGGTAACTTTGAAGGAGTTGGGGATATTTTAAATTTACATTTTGCAGACGACACTCTTTTGTTTTTAGAAGCCAAAGATAACATGGTTGAAGCTTTTAAACTCCTACATTCCGGTTTTGAAAACATGACTGGTCTTAAGATTAATTATCATAAAAGTGTGCTGATTCCTCTGAACATAGATGATTTGGAATGTACTAGATTAGCGAATATTTCCGGTTGTACTGTTTCACAGCTTCCAATTACTTATTTGGAGGTTCCTATTCACATATCAGGTTTTACGTACGTAATATCCAAATATCTTAAATAAAAACAAATTTCAGTGGTTTTTAGTCATCTATATTTATTTAGAAGATATTCACAGTGAGTTATCTGAAGATGAATTTGCCGCAGAAGTCATCGTATTGATTAAAATAGGATAATTAAAAATGCAAAAAATTTGGCCTTTGTCAGGGGTGGACCCAAGTCTATCCGGGGGGGGGGGGGGGGGGGGGGGGGGCAGGGGGCAGCTGCTCCCTCCCCTGGATTTTGCATTTTAGTGGAAGTCGGGACGTTTCGATCGACTCTGCCTATCTCTGGAAATCCCCCCGCCCCCCTCCCCCCCCCACCGCTGGATATTTAATTTGTAGTTCGGATTAAATTTAGGGTTAAAATTAAAGTAAATTTCTTCAATTATGATTAATAATTAGAATTATAGATTGAAATATTAGAAATTACAAGTCAGAGCATTGAAAAGTATAAACTAAAGCATTATTTTTTTATTAAATACTTAATTAGTTAATGGATTTGGATCTGTTTAGTTATTTAAATCCGATTCGATATTTGTTTGCCCCCCTGACGAAAATTGTGGATCCACTCCTGACTTTTGTACTAACCAATCAAATCATCTAAGCAACATTAAGATCAATGGATCGAGTTGTTTCATCTGTACAGCAAAATCTGAAAAGTGCAGGACCTCTCAATCCGTCAAAAAGGAGAATCGAATTCCCACCTTTTATTGTTGCGAAGTAAAAAAACAATATTAAAACAGAACAAAAGAAGACCACGTTGACGTCCGGGCCTTTCAATCGAACAAAAAATATTAAGAAAATGAATCGATTCAAACCACACCGAATTTCCAGAGATGATTTCGCATCGCATTTCCTCGTCCTTCACTTGCGGTCTCCCTCCGCGCCTTAATTTGTTCATATGAATCATAACACAACCCTAACCCTAGCCTTAGCGCAATACAACATTACAACTACTCTCTATAATTCTCTCCCTTTTCCATCTCCGCTGTCTCGGCGCCTTTGTTCATATAACAACCCTAACCCTAGCCCTAGCGCGATACATCTACTTTTATAATTATCTACCTTCCCCATCTTCACGGATGAAATGCAGACTGAAGTACCTCATCGAAAGGAGGATGAACGTAAGGATGTCGTGGGAAAAGAACAGGTTACGGAGGTGGGTTTGCCATCCACAATCAACAAGGCAGAGGGGGCAGGAACCAATGACAAAGGCATCGAGCCTGTGTCAACAGAGATTCCTGACGAGTCTAAGCCACTAGGTGCATTTTTGGTGGAGGTTTCTAAATTAGATATCTTTATTAGGAAAGACCCAGATGTTAAGCACTATATCTATGGAGAGGTTTATGTACCGACCAGACGCAGAAATGTGATGCTTTTCAAACGCGGAAAGGAAAATCCAGTGAAAGTCGGACCTTATGTGAGCCACTCTACTCTTATTATGTTTGTAAATCTTGATGAATTTTCTTTTAATAACGAAAACAATTGCATCCATGTTTATAACATGTGATTTCTTTGAATTGGAGATAATAGGGTGGTACACTGATGCTTGAGGGCCCGCAATATCCTCTTAAAGGTTATGATAGAGTAATCTTCATGGTAGATTTGTGGGAAGATGGAAAACAGGTGCTCAAAGGGTTTATAGAATGGTTTGGTATGTGCAGCAAACAACAAATGAAACTGTTGAACACTTGGCAATGTCTAGATTTAAAAGAGAATAAGGCATGGTTAAAGTTGCACATGGTGGTTTACTCTAATGCAATTATTGCAAATGTTGAATTCAAACTCATAAAGCGCTCGAAAAAGAACAACACTAGTATACACAACATCCACGGGATGATCTTGCTTCAACCTGCAAGAATCCTGATATTGACATTATGCTCTTTGATAAGAACAATGATAAATCCATCCAAGTTGGTCACGGCGACCTCATTCCCCTAATGAGGTCTATGATAGCTGTGCCTTGTAATACCTGCCTTGAATTTGGTGCTCATGCAAGGATTATGGAGTTGACGTAAAAAGGATGTTAGGAAGATATGGTAAGATTGAAGTAGCTGTCACCTGGGAGAGCCTCTGGGGTTATTCTTTTCGAACTGGGAATTTTAAGCGTGAATTGGACACTGGAGTGGACTCTCAATGGTACTCTGATTAGTTTTCGATGACATTTTGGGTTCAGGTGTTTAAATGAAACAATGGTTCAATTGACTATGAAACTGTTGTTGTTTGTCTTGTTTCATTTTCATGTTTTCATCAATGTTGTTCCTTTAATTTGATTTTATTCTGGTATTAATTGGTGTGATTTCGTGTGATTATTGTGATGAAACAGTATTCAGTTGACTATTAACTTTGTTGTCTGTATGGTTCCATTTTGCGTTGTTATCAATAATGTTGCTCATCTGATTTGATGCAGGTATTAATTGTTTGTTGTGGGATACGTCTGATTGTGTAATGAAGGTATTCTCTTTTCTAGTCTGTTATCTCTCAGGTTTCTCTTACCTTCTGATTGTGTAATTAATTAATGGGTTATAAAATGGTCCACTGGAGCAAACGTCTTTTTTTCTCGGAGTTATTTTTTTGTAAAATCCAAATCAATAGTACCTGTGCGGATCGGTGGAGTCGTTTTTTTTGTAGAATTCAAATCAATAGTGCTTCTGCGGATCGGTGGAGTTATTTTTTGTGGAATCTAAATCAATAGTGTTTGTTTCGCTTAAAATATTAAATTTGATCCTATTTAAAAAAAATAAAAAATCAAAGATGGGTCCTCCAGTTCGACTTTTCTAGGTTGTTTTCTTGGTGAAGACATCGTAGTTCACCAAATAATAAAACATTTCTAGGTTCTTTTCTTGGTGAAGACATCGTAGCTAGGTTCTTTTCTTGTTGACAATAATAAAACTTGACCAAATAATAATTTTCACTAGCATCAACTAAATAAAATTAAATTATAAGCCTTGTGTCTACCAGCTTAGCACCATGTGTTATGTATAAATTAAAAAAATAGAACTTCGGGTTCCATTCACTTTCCTTCAAGTCTTTTAGTAGCACTTAGGATAATTAGTCAATAGTTTAGATACTTAGACAATCATTTTTCAAAAAAAAAATTATGGAAGATAAACTTGGAAACTTGTGTTATATATAATATTCTCTTAGTATCGTACACGTGAGTTGCAATTGGAACATATTATAGGTGAAAAAAATAAACTCATACAAAATGATATATTTTTATAATTTTCTTAACTAAATAACAAATAACATTTCTAAAAATGGCATCTACACGTAAATAAAATTCCTTAAATGACATATATATTTTTTGTTTTTATCTTTTTGACATAATTTCATAAAAGAAATCTGAAACAAAATGCAAATTAAATGACAAATAACATTCTTTAAATGATATAAAAAATAAAAAAATAAAGACATGATCAATCAATTAAAAAATATCTTATATGAAATTTAAAAAATAGAAATAAATCATGACCAATAAAAAATGATACAATTTGTATGTAAATAAATTTTGACTTATACACGTAAAATAATATAAAAAAGATGCAAGAAATCCGAATATTGATCAGAGAGTTCATACTCAATATGAAATTTCATCTTTTAATCAAAGTTGTTGGCTGATTCTCTATTTTAATAGGGTTTTTTTTACCCTGCAAATGGTTTAATTGCTCCAATGATAAGTGTTGAGAATGAAAAATGACAGAGAATTGGCCTCAGAATATAATTAAGTACATACCAAATTAGCTAGGAAGGATAACAGCTAGAATTGGACTCAAATAGCCGATATAAGCTAAATTGATAACACAGCCTTAAGTTTCCATATATAATCAATCAATTTTCTAAATTCAGAACATTTAAAAATAGTCAACCTGTAAAACAGATCATGTTTAGATATAAATACTGATGTATAGTCTCAAGATTACAACACAAAAATATAATTTATTCGCCATTCCTAAAATTATAATAGTAAAACATTAGGACGAGCTAGGTCAGAGCCATAGGTTCAAGCATCAATGGAAACCAGACATGGATTTAGTATTGGTGAGTCATTTTCATTTAACTAAAAAGCGTATGTTTGACACTAACTATATTTGTTCCTCAATATGTAATGTAATTCTTTTTATCTTTTGTTTTTGCGTGATAGGTATTAAAACCAAGGTAATAAAATGCGGTTCTATGCGGCGCATATGCGGCCGCATAAAATCCGACTATACGGATCTAATATGCGGATTTTGCGGATCGGATTTCAGAATTAACCAAAACCGCAACCCACTTAAAATATTTTATTAATTAAACTCAAAATCCGAACCCATTATCTGAGTTGGATTTAAACCCATTCTTGAGTCCAAACCCATTAAATGAGCCCGGACCCGCACAGGTACTCCCTCAGCGCCTCATGGTTTGTTTTATAGGGGAGGGAGCGGTATGATTTTTGTTTGTTAGAATTGTAGGACTAAGGTAGTAGAAGCAATTATTGACCGGAAACATTTCAAATTGGGCCGCTGCTAGTTTTGGGCCAATGCACTATATTTATATTCAATTCGTTTAATGCATATAGCCTGGCTGCTATGAGCCTATGAGTCCCTTTAAATATTAATATATCCCGTATTTGCATGATTATGAATCTGGCTGCTATGAGTCTCTGAATTTATCCACAGAAACACTGAAAGCATATTAAATATTTAATTAAATTGAGCATGTCATATTAATAATTTACAAAAGAATCCGCATATATAAGTCCGCATGAAAATCCGCATATGCGGTCGCATACCGTATATGCGGTATGCGGTGGCTTTCCGCATACCGCATGAAAACCGCATTTTAGAACACTGATTAAAACCCTCTTATTTTGCATCTTTTCTGTTGTTGCCATGACTAATATGGCTACTGCCTTTCGTTGGCTCCATGAACCGAACTCAACAGTACAAGTCTTAAAGGCACCAACCGACTTCCTTCTTTCATCCCCTATCCAATCTGTTCCTGCTTACAATGCCACAGACTTCCTCCATGCCACGCTCATCCCATATCCAATCGCAATGCTTCTACTGCAGAGGGGCCAATTTTTCAATCCTATAAATCCTGCGTTGTTTGAACAGGAGCACGAGGGACCAGTTTTAAAAGTAGATGAATAACTTCAATTATAGAAACAAGGCACCAGTTGCAAAAATATACCTAAGCCTATATGGATGTTAATTTGTTTATGAATAAATATTTGTAACATATGTGAAGTACTTTTGCTGGAAAATTAAAAGAAAATCTTTGTAAGTAATATAACTTTTTGGAATGTTCTTTAATTAGTTTCTGACGGTACTGGTATGGAAACTTTCATTGTCTTTAAAGAAATTAATAATTACATTATTTTTTTTCTTACAAAATATTCGCTCCTGATTGTGATATGCATGCTTATATCTTTTTGTTTTATTTATGCCCACAACTTTTTATTTCTCCCAGTAACGATTTTACTCTTGTTAATCTCAGCTATTTGTGACCAGTTTAATCTCTAACGCAGTTTCTTTTACAGGATTGAAATTCTAACGCAATCCGTCTAATATTCTATATTATTTTAATATAATCTAATACTTAAAAAAAGTATCCCTCTGTTTTGTCAAAAAATAAAAAATAAAGAGACAAAAGTTAAATTCACATATATATGAGGTTATACGTACGTAATATCCTAATATCTTAAATAAATTCAAATTTCAGTGTTTTTTTTAGATGAATTTGCCGCAGAAGCCATCGATTGATTAAAATAGGATAATTAAAAATACGAAAAAGTCAGCCTTTGTATTGATCTGTAGCGTGAAATTGGGAGCTGCTGAAAAGTGCAGGACTCTCAATCAATACGTCCAAAAAGGAGAATCGAATTCCAACTTTTTTTGTTGCGAAATAAAAAAGTAAATATTAAACAGACAAAAGAAAGACCACGGGCCTTTCAACCGAACAAAAAATATTAAGAAAATTAATCGATTCAAACCACACCGAATTTGAATTTCCAGAGATGGTTTCGCATCGCATTTCCTCGTCCTTCACTTGCGGTCTCCCTCCGCGCCTTAATTTGTTCATATGAATCATAACACAACCCTAGCCCTAGCCCTAGCGCAATACAACATTACAACTACTCTTTTATAATTCTCTCCCTTTCCCATCTTTGCGGTCTCGGCGACTTTGTTCATATCACAACCCTAATCCTAACCCTAGCGCGATACATCTACTTTTATAATTATCTACCTTCCCCATCTTCACGGATCTGAAATGCAGACTGAAGTACCTCATCGAAAGGAGGATGAACGTAAGGATGTCGTGGGAAAAGAACAGGCTACGGAGGTGGGTTTGCCATCTACAATCAACAAGGCAGAGGGGGCAGGAACCAATGACAAAGGCATCGAGCCTGTGTCAACAGCGATTCCTATGGAGTCTAAGCCACTAGGTGCATTTTTGGTAGAGGTTTCTAAATTAGTTATCTTGTTAAGGAAATATCCAGATGTTGACCGCTATATCTATGGAGAGGTTTATGTACCGATCAGACACATAAATGTGATGCTTTTCAAATGCGAAAAGGAAAATCCACAGAAAGTCAATCCTTTTGTGAGCCACTCTACTCTTATTATGTTTGTAAATCTTGATGAATTTTATTTTAATAACGAAAACAATTGCATATAACATATGATTTGTTTGAAATGGAGATAATAGGGTGGTAGACTGATGCTTGAGGGCCCGCAATATCCTCTTAAAGGTTATGATAGATTAATCTTCATGGTAGATTTGTGGGAAGATGGAAAACAGGTGCTCAAAGGATTTATAGAATGGTTTGGTATGTGCAGCAAACAACAAATGAAACTGTTAAACACTTGGCAATGTCTAGATTTAAAAGAGAATAATTCATGGTTAAAGTTGCACATGGTGGCTTACTCTAATGCAATTCTTGCAAATGTTGAATTCAAACTCATAAAGCGCTCGAAAAAGAACAACACTAGTATACACAACATCCACGGGATGATCTTTGCTTCAACCAGCAAGAATCCTAATGTCAGCATTATGCTCTTTAATAAGAATGATGATGAATCCATTCAAGTTTGTCACGGTGACCTCATTCCCCTGACGAGGTCTATGATAGCTGTGCCTTTGAATACCTGCCTTGAATTTGGTGCTCATCTGCCTCTCCTCTCAGACGAGTCCCTGTTTTGCGAGATGATGGCATGCAAGGATTATGGAGTTGACATAAAAAGGATGTCAGGACAATATGGTAAGATTGAAGTAGCTGTCACTTGGGAGAGCCTCTGGGGTTATTCTCTTCGAACTGGGAATTTTAACATCGAATTGGACACTGGAGTGGACTCTCAATGGTACTCTGATTAGTTTTTGGTGACATTTTGGGTTCAGGTGTTTAAATGAAATAATGGTTCAATTGACTATGAAACTGTTGTTGCTTGTCTTGTTTCATTTTCATGATTTCATCAATGTCGTTCCTTTGATTTCATTCATGTATTAATTGGTGTGATTATTGTGATGAAACAGTGTTCAGTTGACTATTAACTTTGTTGTCTGTATGGTTCCATTTTACGTTGTGATCAATAAAGTTGCTCATCTGATTTGATGCAGGTATTAAATATTAATTGTTTGTTGTGTGATACGTCTGATTGTGTAATGAAGGTATTCTCTTTTTTGTAGTCTGTTATCTCTCAGGTTTTTCTTACCTTCTGATTGTGTAATAAATGAGTCTTAAAATGGTTCGCTGGTGCAAACGTCTTTGTGCCTCAAATTATTTTTTTGTAGAATTCAAATCAATAATGCTTGTGTGGATCGGTAGAATCGTTTTTGATAGAATCCAAATCAATAGTGCTTCCGCGGATCGGTGGAGTTGTTTTTTCTAGAATCTAAATCGATAGTATTTGTTTCGTTTAAAACATTAAATTTGATTCTATTTAAAAAAAATCGAAGATGGGTCCTCCAGTTCAACCTTTTCGGGTTCTTTTCTTACTGAAGACATCGTTTTTTATAGAATCCAAATCAATAGTGCTTCTGCGGATCGGTGGAGTTGTTTTTTCTAGAATCTAAATCAATAGTATTTGTTTCGTTTAAAACTTTAAATTGATTCTATTTAAAAAAAATCGAAGATGGGTCCTCCAGTTCAACCTTTTCAGGTTCTTTTCTTACTGAAGACATCGTAGTTCAGTGTTGACAATAATAAAACTTCTCCAAATAATAATTTCCTGTGTACCAGCTTAGCACCTTCTGTTATGTATCAATTAAAAAAATGGAACTTCGGGTTCCATTCACTTTCCTTCAAGTCTTTAAATATCAGAACAAAAGTATTTTTTCAAAAAATAATTAAATATTTCAAAAAAATATCAGAACAAAAATAGCTCCATCTTGCAGAGAAAATTTCCAAACCATAATATTTTTCAGCAAAATAGAAAATATGAAATTGTCGAATTGACAATAATATATAAGCTAGATCCCTTCTAGACTATATATAACATTACAACTATAGTTCAATAAAGCTTAACCTATTTAGTAGCACTTAGGATAATTAGTCAATAGATTAGATACTTAAACAATCATTTTTTAAAAAAAATTGTGTAAGATAAATATGGAAACTTGTGTTATATATAATATTCTACTAGTATTGTGCACATGCATTGCAACTGGAACATATTATAGGTGAACAAAAATAAATTCATACAAAATGATATATTTTTATAATTTTCTTAAATAAATAACAAATCTTAACATTTTTAAAACGACATCTACATGTAAATAAAATTCCTTAAATTATGACATATATATTATGTTTTTATCTTTTTGACATAATTTCATAAAAGAAATCTCAAACAAAATGCAAATTAAATGACAAATAACATTCTTTAAATGATATAAAAAATTAAAAAAAATGAAGACATGATCAATCAATTAAAAATATCTTACATGACATTTAAAAAATAGAAATAAATCATGAGTAATAAAAAATGATACAATTTGCATGTAGAGAGTACGTGTGTAAATAAATTTTTACTTCTACACATAAAATAACATAAAAGATTCAAGAAATCGGAATATTTGATCGGAGGGTTGATGTTCAATCTGAAATTTCATCTTTTAATCAAAATCGTCGGCAGATCAGGACTTCTACGTGCTTAATATAAGAATAGAGATGTGCGTTAATTCTCCTTATTGTTGAATAAAAGTTGAAGATCAAACCATTAAACTATTTAATATCCACAAAGAATTGTTCCTTTAGTTTCGAACCTACAACCGCTTCCACACAGAGAGCATTGTCTTTGCCTAGAATAAAAACTGATTCTCTGTTTTAACATTTTTTTTTACCCTGCGAATGGTTTAATTGCTCCAATGATAAGTGTTGAGAATCAACAATGACAGAGAATTGGCCTCAAAATATAATTAAGTACATACCAAATTAGCTAGGAAGGATAATAACTAGAATTGGACTCAAATAGCTGATATAGGCTAAATTGATATACGCATGCAGCCTTAATTTTTGATCCATATATAATTAATCAAATTTCTATACTCGGAACATTTAAAAATAGGCAACCGGTAAAATAGATCATGTTTGGAATTGGATATAAATACTGATGTATAGTCTCAATATTACAACACAAAAATATAATTTATTCGCCGTTCCTAAAATTCTAATAGAAAAATATTTGGACAAGGTCACAGCCATAGGTTCAAGCATCAATGGAAACCAGACATGGATTTAGTATTGGTGAGTCATTTTCATTTAACTAAAAAGCATATGTTTGGCACTAACTATATTTGTTCCTCAATATGTAATGTAATTTTTTTTATCTTTTGTTTTTGCGTGATAGGTATTAAAACCCTCTTATTTTGCATCTTTTCTGTTGTTGCCATGACTAACATGGCTGCTGCCTTTCGTTGGCTCCATGAACCGAACTCAACAATACAAATCTTGAAGGCACCAACTGACTTCCTTGCTTCATCCCCTATCCAATCTGTTCCTGCTTACAATGCCACAGACTTCCTCCATGCCACGCTCATCCCATATCCAATCGCAATGCTTCTACAGAAGAGGGCCAATTTTTCAATCATGTAAATCCTGCGTTGTTTGAAGTTTGAACAGGAGCACTGTTAAGATAAGAAAATGAGACAATATCAGAAGAAATAGAAGGAGATTGTAAAGGGAACTAAGAATCAAGAGAAACTCCAGATGTATATCAACCTCTTTAAAAGTAGATGAATACCTTCAATATAGAAACAAGGCATGCACCAGTTGCAGAAAATATATATATATCGAAGACCATGCATATGGATATTAATTTGTTTATGAATAAATATTTGTAATATATGTGAAGTACTTTTGCTAGAAAATTAAAAGAAAATATATTGTAAGCAATTTAATTTTCTGGAATTTTCTTTAATTAGTTTCTGACGATACTGATATGGAAACTTTCATTAATTGTCTTTAAAAAAAATATAATTATATGATTTTTTCCAGCAAAAGTAATTTTACTTCCTTATTACCTCTAATTACATCCCATATCCAATCACGATGCTTCCGCAGAAGGGGGACCAGTTCTTAACTTCTGTGTTGGTAGTAGGTGTCGAGTTTGAAAGGAGCAAGGCCGATAGATTGATATTCCGTAGGAAAATCAATGATGCTATCAGAGCACTGATGGCCAAAGAGGAATGTCAAGATAAGAAGATGAGACAAATGGAAGGAGTTTGTAACGAAATAAAGGTGGATGAAAAATTCAAGATGGAGTTTGTAAAGAGGAAGAATATATGAATTGAATTACCTTCAGTAATAGAAACAAGGCACTGGTTAAAAAAATTACATATTGAGAACCAAGTTTATATGGAACTTCGATGAATACTTATTTGTAGCTTACTTGCAAGCATTGTTTCTTTTTTGGGATCTTCTTTAGTGTCTGACGTACGGTGATGAAAACTCTCATTGTAATAATTAGATGAATTTTCCTTGTAAAATAGTTTGCTCCTGATTGTGGTATGCGTCACATCCTCTCTGAGCTACCCAAAATCTGAGCTACCATGGCTCGACGTTTGCATTATATTATGAACATTGATAACAATAACGACTGTTGCTTAAATTTTTTATTTTATTTTTTTTCTTTGGGGAACATATTTCCGGTCAATTGGAATACCAAATTGGGCCCCATGAGTAACGTTGGTTTCTTTTTCTGAGAAACCTGGCAAACATGGATTCTTGGAAGGATCTAACATACAAAATAATAATTTCTCATTAATCGTACCATATATCAATACAAACATGAAAAATTGAGAATGAGAGACTTCAATTTCAATTTGATCATTCTTATATTAACTACTCATCCAATCGATAGAGCAAGGGGGATTCATCAAAATAGTGAGTGCAGTGACGTAGGCCACCAATCTTCCTTAGAGACTTGTATACACAATTCATTGAGAACCTCTCTTCAGGGAGACCAGATAAACAACCAACTGCAACCTTATAATACTGTAAAATCTCATGGTCGTATCCTTTCCCACGGAGCGAACTATCAACTACATCAATTGTCCTTCCCTCTTCTTCTAGGTGGTTAAGCCAGTAAACCAAATCTAAGTTTAAACATGTGTCTAATCCATCATCATCCATTACATCAGTAGGCTCCTTCCCTGTCAGTAACTCAAGCATCACCATCCCAAAATCGTACACGTCAGATTTGGTACTGTATTCTCCAACATACCCAGATGCACTAATCTCTGCTAAGCAATAGTTTGTCAGTCTAGGCTCAAAATCATCATCAAGGAGGATCGACTCAGAACTGATGTTTTCATGGACAAATGGTATTACTAAGCCGTGATGTAGCCAGGCGACACCATGAGCAACGCCTATTGAGATCTTGAGCCTAGCAGGCCAATCTAACAAACAAGGATCAGCATGAATTAAATCAAATAGAGGACCACCTGGAATGTGCTTGTATATGAGTAGCCGGTCACTCCCTTTAGTACAGAACCCTAAGAGAGAAACAAGATTGGGATGGCGTAACCGACCCAATAGATCCATCTCACAGTTGAAGGTCGCGTCGTCCAGTGGACAGGATTGGAGGCGCTTGACAGCAAGCTCGGAGCCATCTGTAAGAATTGCCTTATAGGTGGTTAAATTCAGCGTGTCTCCAGCCATTATGATAAGATCAGGATTGAAATTGCCAACTGCTGCCACCAGGCTGCGAACAGTCAATGGGACAAGTGGTTTCTCAAACAGGGTAACAGCTTCCTCCCCTTCTACCTTGCTGCTCCTACGAAAGAAATAAACCAAAAGAAGGAAACTGCATGCAAAACCAAACACACCAGCAATGATATTTATGGAAATAAATTTGGTTAAACTGATAGAAAGGGGATTGCAGTGATGACAAAGCAATAATGGATTTCCCTGGAAAGAATTTGGAAATGAATAATATAATGGATCAGGTATAATACCAGATAAATTATTGTATGATAAATCAATGAAATCGAGGCGATCCAAACGATCAGGTATAGAACCAGATAAATTATTGTACGATAAATCAATGATTTTGAGGCGATCCAAACGAAATAGTGTTGAAGGGATAGAGCCTGAGAAGAGGTTGGATGAAAGCTTCAGATGGTAGAGGTATTGGCAGTTCGCAAGCTCTGAAGGTATGCTTCCAGACAAAGCATTGGAGGAAAGGTCAAGGGAGTAAAGGAATGGGAGCCAATCACAAAGAGCAGGTGGGATGAAACCTGAAATCTGATTAGATGATAAATTTAGGAAACTAATAGAGCTACAAAACTGCAGTGATGGTGGCAATGAAACGATCAGGGAATAGCTCGGAAGGTTTAAAGCTAATACACGGTTCTCATTATTATTCCAACATGAGACACCATTAAAGTAGCATATAAAACCATCTGTAGTATTGGTGAAGATCCAAGAGCTCAATTGACCTCCAAGGTCTTGAAGGCTGTCCTTCAAACCAAGGATACATCTACTGTCGTCTTCTCCAGTAAGTATATACGCTGCGGAATTTGGTGCTGTTACTAAGATGGAAAATATGATCAAGAAAATGCCCAGGCCATGCTTCATGTTGACAGCTAGTGAATTGTTCCTTCCGTAAAAATTTAGATTAGTTTCTAGTGGTTTTTTTGGAGAAGTTTAACAGGGGGCTGTTTGGTACACTTTCAGCATAAAGAATTTCTATGTTTGGAATGAAGACTGGTCAACTTGGGAATTGGATCTGCTGCGATCCGAATGTTATGAACAGTAATTCTAAAATCCCTGCTTTTTGCCAAATCCAACTGTCCAATAATTTTTGTGCACGTATCTCAAAACAGCTGATTTTTCTATACACGAATCTCGAAATAATTTAACAGTTGGATTTGAAAAAACAGAAATTATGGGGTACTGTTTTTGAATAAATAATCGCAGCAGATTCGGATCCATCAACTTGAGGCCATAAATCATTTGTAAGTTTGGAATGACTTAGCTCCTGACTTGTACATTGACTTCTCATTAGGAAGGAAGACTGGATAACACTAGGACTTGGACAATGACTGCTCAGAACAACTACTAATAATAGACTTAGTCCTTGATTTCCAATTATATATATTTTTTTTAAATATGGGTTGGGGGTCAAGCCATCCAACACATTTCAAACCCCTATATATTAATATAGAGAATTTCTCCACTTTGTGAGTTTCGAACCACGCAATTATATTATTTTTTATTTTAAACTAATAGGCTTATGAACCTCATATTCTTCATATTAGTAATTTCGGCCCTAGATTCATCATTTGTCTTTGTATTTTCTTTTCCTTTCAGAATAGGGGACATTAAAGGTGCCTACCAAGTACCTAGAGTAATTAACATCCATTGTGCCTATCCGTTGAAAGAAAAAAAAAACTTTTAAAATATTATAAAGTATGAATGAGAAAATTACTAATTTATATTTATGAGGTGGCTTAACCAACCCTGGGCTCCCTTTAAATCTGCCCCTTTTTCTAATAATATTTGTCAGTCCAAATCCATTAAAAAAAAGAGAGGTTATAATTTTCAGCACCTTCAACACAAAAGTTAAATTAAAAAAAGAGTAAGATCAAAATTGGTACTTTGAGCGGTCATAGCCGCGCATGAAGTTTATGACAAAGATGAAAACTGAAATTGTCAAAAGCCCATGACTGTAAACAGAGGCAGAGCTACATACAATGAATGGGCAAAGACCCCATTCATTTGGATTTTTTTTTATTTATACTATATTTTTAATATAATTTAAACTAAAATATTATGAATGATGTGAAATTGATCTCCATTTGTAGTAGAAATTTTTTATATGTTTGACCTCCATTTATGTTTGACTCCCATAGCCTGAAAATCTAACTCCGCCCCTGACTGTAATACCCCTTATAATTTCTAAAGGAATCCCCCATGAAATTCAGTTCAAAATAAGATCTGCCTTAGCAAAATAAGCAAACATACACGTGCACCATAAAATGCTTCAATTTCATAATTTTATTCAATACAAGATACTAATGTTGCAAACTGTCAAATATGATGCCAGAAAATGTGGGATGAAAGATGCTAACAAAAACCCCACATTGTAATTAATTAGAAATAAAACAATAATATTAACATTTAAAAATTGAAGATGGAAACGTGAAATTAACACTACGGACCTACGGTGCAATACAAAATCGCTGGAACGAAGGGCAGCACCTCCAACAGATAAGTAGCAGTAAATTAAGAAAACGATTTGCGAAACAGAAAACCTTCACTAGATTGGGGAGTCGGGAAGGAGAGAGATGCAAGAAACAGAAGCTCTTTTCTAAATAACTGTTAACATAATTTTAGAAATTTCAGACTCTCTGAATTTCTAAATCTCTACATCTCTGAAATTAAAATTAGAGTTTCTTAATTGTCACATTAGCATTTAATTAAAATAATATTAAAAATTGAGCGAATAAGAATTGATTATTTTGCCATGTCAGAGTTTTGAAACAGTTTCACATTTTGAAACTATCGAACAAAATTGCTAAATATGAAATCTATCTACATCCTTGAAACTGATTTAGAAACTGCCAAGTCAATTTTGAAACTCCAAGAGTTTTCGGCTTTTATATTAGGCTTGATGAAAATCTTGTTTCGGCCCATTACTAGCTCAAGTGGTACTAAAGTAAGCCTAGTGCTTGTTGATTTTATTTCCATAACGCACAAGGGTAATACCGTAATCTAAAAAAGGCCCATTTTTAAAATGAGAAAGGATCCACTTATAATATTTGTAAGTTACAATATTGTATAATAATTCGATTTTGTAATTTTAAAAATTTAAATAGTCAATTTAAACTGTTCAACATGATAATTATATTAAAATATACTTGGAGATAAAATTTTATAGTTTTTAAAACTTTTTATTATTTATTAAGTATTTTATAAAAGTGTTGTTTTTCTGTTATTTAGAATTGTCTAAAAATAACATTTTTATAAAACACTTAATAAATAGTAAAAAAATATAAAAATATAAAATTTTACCTCCAAATACATTTTAATATCAATATCATGTTAAACATTTTGAATTGACAATTTGAACTTTTAAAATCACAAAATTTAATTGTTGTAAGATATTATAACTTATAAATATTATAATTGGATCCCTCCTCTTTCAAAATTTACTGATCATGTGGATTGATGTTTTTCGTAAAGAAATTAGATGAGCAGCGTCGATTGGTGAATGTCAACCGGCACTTCCAATTTTACCCGAGTGAGTCTGAGGTACTGACAGATCAAAATCAATTCGATTAAAATATAGAAAGTCTATCCACTTTGAAATTCAAGTCAGGTTAAAATGGACGTCTCAGATCTCATTCTACACGGTCAAGTATTGCACTGTATCTGAAAACCACATAACTTATTAGAAAATACACGAGCAAACAGCAGAATACAGCAGAATTTCTTGCTGAGCCAGTGTTTTAACTCCATTTTCTCGGTTAACCTTATTTTAAGAATAAAAATTATTGATAACTTCATTTTCTTTTTCATTTTTTGCAGGTTAATTAAAAGGCGAAGTGCATGCAGGTTAAACATTCAATATATTTGTTAAAAGAGTTGAATGATTATCACATACATAATTTTTGCCAAGTACCTTTTTTTCTTTACTATATAATAGTTTTTATTAACTGTTCAATTACATTAATGAAATGATTCAACAGAAAAGCTTCTGGAAGATTAATCTGAAATTACTGTATCAGAAAAATACCACATTGATCTCCTAATTAAATTGAGTGGGCAATGGTAGCGTATTAATACATACACAGGATTTTCTACCAAAATCTGATGAATGTGTAGAATTAGCGTTCGATGAACAAAAACACATGATATTGTTCTAGTCCGTTGGATGGCAACTTGCCTTTAAAGTTTAAACCGATGAGGAAGTTTTTTTTTTTTTTTTTTTTTTTTTGTGTGTAACCCAGCTTGGTGATGGTAGTATATTTATAAAACTCAGGAACACAAGTTTAATTGTTTAAATGTCGGTGTTTTCCTATTTCATTGGATATTCTCTTATGGACATGCAGTTTCAGATCAAGAGTAATATCACGCACGGACACAAGAACACACACATATATATGGTTTGTGTGTGTGTGTATTCTATCATATTTTAAAAAAGTACATAATAAAATCTCTCACATCATCGTGCATATACGGAATTGGTAAGCCTAAGGGATTCGTTGTTTAAAACCAACACGATAGTTTTTTGAAATTGTGTTCACAAAATTCTCTTAGTGAGCACAACATACCCTAATTTTGCTCTGTATGAGTTTAATCACTCATCACTTAGTTGGTGTTGGGGTAAATTTTCAGATCAATTTGGATATTTAAATAAATTAATAAATCAAATAAATCAAGTTGAAAAGATAATACCTGGATCGTGTACCAGACACTATCCTTAAGATAGAACCGCAATCAAAATACTCCATAGTTATTGTTTCTTAGGCACAAGTATGGAAGCGACTGACGATAACTTCATAATATTCATAATTAATCAGAATTTAATCAATTGAGATAAATAGAAAATGGTTTGTGGGGTTGAGAAAAATAATTTTTTTTTTCACAGTACAAACAAAGAGAAGAGAGAGTGAATTAGGATGGTTTTTATTTCTATTTTTCTCTTCTAGTACTGATCTAAGAGAGAGAGGGCAGTTATTATATAGCAATTCATTTTATAAGATAAGAATCAAATAAGAAACAAATTAAAAAGATGAGGAAAAACACATCATAAAGGTGCGGTAAAGAGATGCAACGGTTAAATTGTGAGTTTTTCTGAAATCAAGTTTCAACAGTTGGGTATTTAATTTCATCGGTACCACCACTAGCTAATATATAGTTATGAGTATTTGTGTTAGGCTACTTATTGATTGATGGGTTGAGATTTATTATATGGTTTCATTTGTATTCTTATGTTAGTGTTATTGTGTATATTGATTCTGAATTTCTGATACATTATCTGCAGTATATTTCATAGATAATATATGTGGCGGATTGTCACCTTTAGATTTGGGGTGTGACAATATTCTAGTTAATTCAACTTTAGATAAAAAATAAAAAAATCCAACATAGAGCTATTTATAAATTTAAATGAATATTTGAAATTTTAAACAAATGTCTCGTCCCAACATGGAGATCTTCATTTTAAAAAAATCCAACATGGAGCTCTTCTAATATCTATTTTCTTTTTCTAAATATGTCTCGTCCCATCTAATTTCTTCAAATAAATTTAAGGCATTCTAAGTTTTTGCCCTCTTTTTTGTATTTGGCAAGTGAGAATTACAAATGTGAATTCCATATTTTTAAATACATTAAATATTTTTTTACTTTCAAACAAATGAAATGTATTTTCATATAATAATCTTAAGTTTATGAAAATTGAGCCTTTTCTATTCTTGGAAATAAATATGCTGCAATTATGCAGCAATTCTAATTAATCACAGAAAGCTTGTTTTTCTAAATCCGACTGTTTATCTGTTTTGAGATTCATGCATAAAAATCAATTACTTTTGAGATTCGTGCATTTCAAAAAAATTAATAGTTGGATTTTGAAAAGCAAACTCCATGCGATTCTTTGGAATCACAGTAGATTAATTTCCCCTGTTCTTGTTACATGTGAATTTCTTTATATTTTTTTATGGTCAGTATAGAATTTGACATAAATAACATCATGCATGATTTAAATTTGAATTCGATATTAAGAAGTTATGCATAGAAAGAAGCTTTGCATGATCTATCATGCATGTTTTGTTTTCTCCTTGAATAAATATCTCATCAATTATATAAACGACACTATTTATTATTGTCATGTATAGAAAATGAGTAAAAAGTGGTTTTAAATGTCCATTTCTTCTCATCATAATTTGATAAAAACATGGTTTAATTTAATTATATTTATGTTTTCATATTATTTTAATATCGCAATAAGAAATCAGAGAAAATCAACCAACATTATATCTTTTTATCCTTTTTTTTGCTTTTTCTTTGCAAATAACATTTGTGAGATTAAAATAACACTGAAGAGAAACGGGTTATTTGCTTCCTTGTTGTACGCGATAAATTATTTGCTTCCTTGGAGCTCTAGATTTGCACAACTTTTCAATCTTGTCTAGAAAGACATTACTACCACCATAGCGTTTTACCAGGTAGATCCTCAACGTATTTATTTACCAATGGACTACCCAATGCTTTGCATATAGCTTCTAAATTGAAGTGAAATTTTTAGAAGTAGCTAGTTCAAGTGTATTACGCTGGAGGTAATTCTCTTGGTCAATTAGATTAGAAACTTCCTCATCACAATTAAGAAGAGAGTCCGTGCCCCATTACTTTAGGACTATATTTTGGCATTCTATCATTTTATCTACCTCAGTGTCAATTATAAAAGTAATTTCTTTTCTAGCCATTGACGCTTTGCGTTGATATGTTTTTTCATAACTGGGTTTTTTTTATCTTCTTGAGCTCTTTATCTTCATCTAACTTGATACACACAGAGTAACTTGCCCATTGATGAACCAATTCAACCAAAGATCCTACTCGGACCTCATTTTCTGCTATCTTACTACTAATGTAGGAATTGACTTTCTTGTAAATTCTATTGAACCTTGCTGAATCAGGTACTACTACGAGCATTGTTAATAACCACCGGCAACTATTTTATCTGTCCCCTTATCATATCTACTCCATACTCTAATGGCATTACATATTGAGTTGTATCCTATATTACTATAGGAATTTGATTCATAGCATGGTCCCAAGCGTTGGTCATTGATTGATAACTATGTTTAAAAGTTAAAAATCTTGCAGCATATTTGGTTGTGGACTAAACAGGGGAATAAGAGCTTTAAGTCTCAATTATTCCACCAAACAAACATTAAATAGGCTGGCCTAACTAAGCGTAAGTCTAAAATTAAACTAGCATAAACGTGCCTAAACTAAACCACCTATTGAGATGCCTTAACTTTATGGAGGCTTAAATTAGAGTTATGAGCTTATGGCAAAGATTTGGAAATTTCACCTTTCCATTTCTATCGTCATCATTCTATATTATAGACCGTCCCTCCATTTTTGAATAATATATGGTTTTCATTGAATATGTACATACTTGGAATACATATAAGAATATATTTTTTTCACTTCCAAATAATGTATATTTGATATTCTTTCTTTCACGTTTAAGTATACGTGTTTCCGATATGCAATTTTATTGAAGTGATTTTTTCTTTTTTGTTTGAGAAAATCATCTTTATGTTTTATCAAATAGTTACAATTTTAATATAAAAACAAAAAAAGTATGTCTTAAGCCCCAAACTCTTGCCAAGCAAAGAATTGCTCAAGTCAAGTTATAAATTTAGTCATTAATCAAATATAATTAATTTAGACCGGCTTAAATTAGAATAATCAATTTAGACTTCCTTAGCTTTAGCCCACAACCAAACCCCATCTTGAAGATTTATCTATTATGTCCTCTTCTTTTCCTGACTCCGGAATAAATTTAAAAAATCCGTACCTAATTACAAAGCTAACAACATAAAAATCATCTCTCATACCCTCAACTTCATCCAGTCCACCTCGTATATTAAAATGATTTACTGGATGGCCTTTCTCTTTTCTTGGTCCAATAAAAGGCGCAGAGCCTATATTTTTAGTTGCCAGATTTTTTATGCAAGCTGAAATAATTTCTTTGTGGCTGGATTCCTCCCCAAACTACCATGTGACCCATCTATTTATCATATACAAAAAATAAGAAACAATGAAAAAAAGAGTAAATATAAATCAGTAAACAAATAAAAAAAAAGATATATTTCATTCATTTCATTTTTTTTATTTCCAAATACAAAAACGGATCAATATAACGATGTCTTGGAAAAGAAATCAACATAACCATCCTCTACATTTTAGTCTTAATCACCCTCACTTAACTTTTTGTAATTCCAAAAAACAAAACTAGCGGACTCAATTCAATTACCTTTTTGTATATCAATATATCAATGCAACTTTTTCCGTAATTCAAAAATCAATGGGAACAAGACGTGGATTTGATATTTGTGAGTCTTTTTATTTAATAGAGAAGCATCTTTTTGGCACGAACTCTTTGTTCCTCAATATGTAAGAGAATTTTTTTTAATTTTGTTCTGTATGATATATAGGTATCAAAACGCTCTTATTTTTTTTATTTTATTTTTTGTCTTTTCTGCTGTTGCAATGACTTATAAGAGCATCTCCAATGGTTATTGTTTTCTGGTTTGTAATTTGATGTGGCAATTGTTTTTTAGCATGCTGGGTTGTGAGAGAGTTTATAAATTAGCAAATTTTCTTTAAAAGCAAACCTTTGCTTATTGACACGTGGTGAATTGATTGGCTCAGATTCTTTATGAGCCTCTTTAATTGCAATTGCTGTGATGGAGTGATATAAATTATGAGTCTCTTTAATTGCTAAATTTAGTGACGTGGCCAATTTTAATTGCTAAGCGTTTGTTGGAATGGAGATGCTCTAAGCATGACTGTTGTCTCTCGTCCGCTCTATGAACCAAACCCAACAATGCAATACTTGATGAAGGAACCAGCTGACTTCTCTGCTTCATCCCCTATCCAATAAGATAGGAGTAGGTCCGATGGACATCGGACCTAATTAGCTATAACACCGTACAATCTTTATCACTAAGATCTGTGTGCACCGAAATTGAAACAGACCTTCACAGATTTTAATGTAGTTCGTACGAATCTTAATACAGATCTAATGGTCATTACACCCATCGAACCAAAATAGGTCCGATGGGCATCGGACCTACTCTGACTTCCTTATTACCTCTAATTACATCCCATATCCAATCATGATGCTTCTGCAGAAGGGCACCGGTTCTTAACTTTTGTGTTGGGAGTAAGTGTCGAGTTTGAAAGGAGCAAGGCAGATAGATTAATATTCCGTAGGAAAATCAATGATGCTATCAGAGCACTGATGGCCAAAGAGGAATGTCAAGTTAAGAAGATGAGACAAATGGAAGGAGTTTGTAACGAGTAAAGGTGGATCACTGGATGAAAAATTCAAGATGGAGTTTGTCAAGAGGAAGAATATATGAATTGAATTACCTTCAGTAATAGAAACATGGCACTGGTTGAAAAAATTACATATTGAGAACCAAGTTCATATGGAAATTTGGTTATGAATACTTATTTGTAGCCTACTTGCAATCATTGTTTCTTTTTTGGGATCTTTTAGTCTCTGACGGTTATGGAAACTCCCATTGTCTTTAATGAGATTAATTATTAGATGATTTTTCCTTGTAAAATATTTTGCTCTTGACTGTGATATGCGCTATATCATTTTTTTTTCTATGCCTACAAATTTCTCTCCCTGTCGACGTTTTTTACCCACGCTGAACAATCTTGCTACCCTTTTGGAGCTTCCCCAAAATCTGAGCCACCATGGCTAGACGTTTGCATTATATTATGAACATTGATAACATTAACTACTGTTCTTCTTCTTTCCTTTGACAGCTTTTTTTTTTTTTTGGATCCTTGGAAAGATCTAACATACAAAATAATCATTTCTCATTAAATCGTACCATATATTAATACAAAGATGAAAAATTGAGAATGAAAGACTTCAATTTCAATTTGATCATTCTTATATTAACTACTCATCCAATCGATAGAGCAAGGGGGATTCATCAAAATAGTGAGTGCAGTGACGTAGGCCCCCAATCTTCCTTAGAGACTTGTATACACAATTCATTGAGAACCTCTCTTCAGGGAGACCAGATAAACAACCAACTGCAACCTTATAATACTGTAAAATCTCATGGTCATATCCTTTCCCACGGAGCGAACTATCAACTGCATCGATTGTCCTTCCCTCCTCTTCTAGGCGGTTAACCCAGTCAACCAAATCCAAGTTTAAACATGTGTCTAATCCATCATCATCGATTACATCAGTAGGCTTCTTCCCTGTCAGTAACTCAAGCATCACCATCCCAAAATCGTACACGTCAGATTTGGTACTGTATTCTCCAGCATACACATATGCACTAATCTCTGCTAAGCAATAGTTTGTTAGTCTAGGTTCAAAATCATCATCAAGGAGGATCGACTTAGAACTGATGTTTTCATGGACAAATGGTCTTACTAAGCCATGATGTAGCCAGGCGACACCATAAGCAACGCCTATAGAGATCTTGAGCCTAGCAGGCCAATCTAACAAACAAGGATCAGCATGAATTAAATCAAATAGAGGACCACCTGGCATGTGCTTGTATATGAGTAGCCGGTCACTCCCTTTAGTACAGAACCCTAAGAGAGAAACAAGATTGGGATGGCGTAACCGACCCAATAGATACATCTCACAGTTGAAGGTTGCGTCATCTAGCGGACAGGATTGGAGGCGCTTGACAGCGAGCTCGGAGCCATCTGTAAGAATTGCCTTATATGTGGTTAAATTCAATGTGTCTCCAGCCTTTATGATAAGATCAGGATTGAATTTGCCAACAGCTGCCACCAGGCTGCGAACAGTCAATGGGACAAGTGGTTTCTCAAACAGGGTAACAGTTTCCTCCCCTTCTACCTTGCTGCTCCTACGAAAGAAATAAAGCAAAAGAAGGAAACTGCATGCAAAACCAAACACACCAGCAATGATATTTATGGAAATAAAGATGGTTAAACTGATAGAAAGGGGATTGCAGTGCTGACAAAGCAATGGATTTCCCTGGAAAGAATCTGGAAATGAATAATATAATGGATCAGGTATAGAACCAGATAAATTATTGTATGATAAATCAATGACTTGGAGGTGATCCAAACGAACTAGTGATGAAGGGATAGAGCCTGAGAGGTGGTTGGATGAAAGCTTCAGAGAGTTGAGGTATCGGCAGTTCGCAAGCTCTGAAGGTATGCTTCCAGACAAAGCATTGGAGGAGAGGTCAAGGGAGACGAGGAATGGGAGCCAATCACAGAGAGCAGGTGGGATGGAACCTGAAATCTGATTAGATGATAAATCTAGGGAAGTGATAGAACGACAAAACTGCAGTGATGGTGGCAATGAACCGATCAGGGAACAGCTCGCAAGATTTAAAGCTAATACACGGTTCTCATTATTATTCCAACATTCAACACCACCAAAGGAGCATACAAAACCATTTGTGGTATTGGTGAAAATCCAAGAGCTCAATCGATCTTCAGGGTCTTGTAGGCTGTCCTTCAAACTAAGGAGACATATCCTGTCGTCTTCTATAGTAGTTGAATCCACTGCCGAACTTGGTGCTGTCACTAAGATGGAAAATATGATCAAGAAAATGCCCAGGCCATGCTTCATGTTAACAGCTAGTGAATTGATCCTTCCGTAAAAATTTAGATTAGTTTCTAGGGTTTTTTTGGAGAAGTTTCACAGGGGGCTGTTTGGTACACTTTCAGCATAAAGAATTTGTAAGTTTGGAATGAAGACTGGTCAACTTGAGGCCATAAATCATTTGTAAGTTTGGAATGACTTAGCTCAATATGACTTGTGCATTGACTTCTCATTAGGAAGGAAGACTGGTCAAAATTAGGAGGACTTGGACAATGACTGCTCAGAACAACTACTAATAATAGACTTAGACCATGACTTCCAATTATATTATTTTACCTAGAGTAATATCCATTGTGCCTATTCGTTGAAAAGAAAAAAAAAAAATTGGAAAGCAACTACTTCAAGATGCATTATATTCATAAAATAATATGGAGTAAAGTATAAAGTTACCGGGTTTTTTTTTCTCCTTTACAACTAAAGATGCATTTCACCTTAAATTTTTATGAATCCCACCAGCATTGCTATTCTTTCAAAAAAATGCGACAGTACCATTTTAAGTAATGAATTTAAAAGATTTTAGTTAGTATTATTCATAAACAATTATGATTCACTATAACAGCAACTAATAGATTTCGCAATGCACTATGAAATAGAAATTCCAACGAAGGTTACTTGCAAAATATCCTTCATAAATCATAATTTTCAATTCTGCTTACTCAGTCTTCCACACATTATCTTGTTTCGAATACACAAGCCCATAAAATCACTAGAAAAGATTACAGAGAAAATAAAAAATAAAAAGGACAATTAATAATAAAATAAGATAAAATTATTTTTGTCTCCCATTAATAGCATATGTTGATTTGTAGTTTGTCATGATTATCTCCTTTGTGTGTGCTGTGTCGATCAATTGGCTTTGGCTTCTTCGGAGCCCTTAAAAGAAATGGTGGTCTTAATATGATTAGAAAGAATTTGTTTTATAAGCTCAAATCAACTGCCAAACAGGTTTCTAATCAGGGGCAGACCAAAAAATTGAAACAGTCACACATTTAGAATTTTATGAGATGAGCTAAACCATACAAACGCTTTTAAAATATTATAAAGTATGGTTGAGAAAATTACTAATTTGTATTTATGAGGTGGCTTAACCAACTCTGGGCTCCCTTTAAATCTGCCCCTTTTTCTAATAATATTTGTCAGTCCAAATCCATTAAAACCTAACTAACAATTAACAATGACATTTTGTCACAGATAGATGTTTTAAGTGGAATATATGTAAAAAAAGAGAAGTTATAATTTTCAGCACCTTAAACACAAAAGTTAAATTAGAAAAAGAGTAAGATCAAACTTGGTACTTTGAGAGGTCATAGCCGCGCATGAAGCTTATGACAAAGATGAAAACTGAAATTGTCAAAACCCCATGACTGTAATACCCCTTATAATTTCTAAAGGAATCCCCCATGAAATTCAGTTCAAAATAAGCAAACGTACACGTACACCATAAAATGCATCAATTTCATAATTTTATTCAATACAAGATACTAATGTTGCAAACTGTCAAATATGATGCCAGAAAATGTGGGATGATAGATGATAACAAAAATCTCACATTGCAATTAATTAGAAATAAAATAATAATATTAACATTTAAAATTGAAGATGGAAACGTGAAATTTACACTACGGTGCAATACAAAATTGCTGCAACGAAGGTGAGCTCCTGCAACAGATAAGTAGCAGTAAATTAAGAAAACGATTTGCGAAACAGAAAACCTTAACTAGATTGGGGAGTCGGGAAGGAGAGAAATGAAGGAAACGCGAATCCCTTCAACCTTACCACCATGTCCAGATAGGTGGATTGGTAATGGTGAAGGAGCGCGAATCGCGATGCAGGAAAGCGATTCCCTTCGACCTTGCCGCCATGTCCAGATCGGTGGCTTCGGCCTAGTTTTAACGTGAGCAATTAGCGGGATCAGAGAAGAGAACAAAGTGGTCCATTGGAAACAAGAGTATTGGGCTTTTATATTAGGCTTGATGAAAATCTTGTTTCGGCCCATTACTAGGTCTCAAGTGGTACTAGAGTAAGCCCAGTTCTTTTTTATTTTATTTCCATAACGCACAAGGTAATACCGTAATCTAAAAAAGGCCCATTTTCAAAATGAGGACCGATCCACTCACAATATTTATTAGTTACAATATCTCACAATAATCCAGTTTTATAATTTTAAAAGTCTAAACAGTCGATTCAAATCGTTCCATATAATATCTATATTAAAATACACTTGGAGATAAAATTTTATATTTTTTTTTACTTTTTTATTATTTATTAAGTATTTACAAAAATATTGTTTTTTAGTGGTCCAGAATTTTCTAAAAACAGTAATTTTCTAAAATACTTAATAAATACTAAAAAAATAAAAATATAATTTTTTTATCTCAAAGTACATTTTAATATAAATATCATGTTAAACGATTTAAATCTTTTGAACTTTTAAAATTGCTAAACCAAATTATTGTAAAACATTTGTAATTAAATCCCTCCTCTTTCAAAATTTACAGATCATGGATTGATGTTTCTCGTAAAGAAATTAGATGACCAGCGTCGATTGGTGAATGTCAACCGGCACTTCCAATTTTACCCGAGTTCAATATATTTGTTAAAAGAGTTGTATGATTATCGCGTACAGAAGTTTCGCCAAGTACCTTTTTTTCTTTAATATATAATATAATAGTTTTTATGAACTGTTCAATTACATAAATGAAATGATTCAACAAAAAAGCTTCTCAAAGATTAACATCAAATTACTGTATCAGAAAAATACCATATTGATCTCCTAATTAAGTTGAGTGGGCAATGATAGCGTATTAATATATATATATACACAGGATTTTCTACCAAAATATGTTGAATGTGTAGAATTAGCGTTCGATGAACAAAAACACATGATATTGTTCTTGTCCGTTGGATGGCAACTTGCCTTTAAAGTTTAAACTGACGAGGAGGTATTTTTGTGTGTGTAACTCAGCTTGGTGATAGAGTAGTATATAAAACTCAAGAACACAAGTTTAATTGTTTAAATGTCGGTGTTTTCCTATTTCATTGGATATTCTCTTTATGGACATGCAGTTTCAGATCAAGAGTAATATTACGCACGGACACAAGAACACACACGTATATATGGTTTATATATATTCTATCATATTTAAAAAAAAAATCCAAATTAAATAAATAATAAAATTGCTCACATCATCATGCATATACGGAACTAGAAAGCCAAAGGGATTCATTGTTTAAAACCAACATGATGGTTTTTTGGAATTGTGTTCATCAAATTTTCTTAGTGAGCACAACACACTCTAGCTTTGCTATGTATGAGTCTAATCACTCATCGCTCAGTTGATGTTGGGGTAAATTTTCATATCAATTTGGATATTTAAATAAATTAATAAATCAAATAAATCAAGTTGAAAGATAATACATGGATCGTGTACGAGACACTGTCTTTAAACGTATTTTGTCTCATCGTCTACCATCAATCTAAGTTCCTATTGTTACTAGTGCAACGACCAGTTTTGAGACTGTATGGCTCAATCTAGAGGTGCAAGTGATGATGTTAATTACAGAAAAAGCTGCATTGATATATTGATATACAAAAAGGTAATTGAATCGAGTCTGCTAATTTTGTTTTTGGAATTACAAAATGCTAAGTGAGAGTGATTAAGACTAAAATGTAAAGGATGGTTATGTTGGTTTCTTCTTCAAGACATCGTTTTATTGATACGTTTTTGTATTTCGAAAGAAATGAAAATATGAAATGAATGAAATATATCTTTTTTTTATTTGTTTACTGATTTATATTTTTTTTTCATTGTTTCTTATTTTTTGTATATGATAAATAGATAGGGTCACATGGCAGTTTGGGTGGAATCCAGCCACAAGGAAATGATTTGAGCTTGCATCAAGAATCTGGCAACAAAAAATATAGGCTCTACGCATTTTATTGGACATCCAAGAAAAGAGAAAGGGCAGCTAGTAAATCATCTTGATATCCATGCGAGTTACGAGGTGGAAAATGAGGTCCAAGTAAGATCTTTGGTTGAATTGGTTCATCAGTGGACAAGTTGCTCTGTGCGTATCAAGTTTGATGAAAAAAAAGAGCTTAAGAAGATTAAAAAAAAAAAAAAAAAAAAAAAAAACAGCTATGAAAAAACATATCGACGCAAAAGCGACAATGTCTAGAAAAGAAGTTACTCTTGGAATTGATACTGAAGTAGATGCAATAATAGAGTGTCAAAATATAGTCCTAATGTCATGGGGCACTGGCTCTCTTCTTAATTCTAATGAGAAAGTTTCTAATCTAATTAACCAAAATAATTATCTCCAGCGTAATACACTTGAGCTAGCTGCTTCTGAAAATTTCACTTCAGATACTATATGTGAGGCATTGGGTAGTCCATTGGTAAATAAATATGTTGGGGATATACCCGGTAAACGCTATGGTAGTGGTAATGTCTTTCTAGATAAGATTGAAAAGTTGTGCAAATCTAGAGCTTCAAGGAAGCAAATAATTTGTTTCTCTTCGGTGTTATTTTAATATCACAAATGTTATTTGCAAAAAAATGATAAAAAAATATAATGTTGGTTGATTTTCTCTGATTTCTTATTGCAAGATTAAAATAATATGAAAATATAAATATAATTAAATTAAACCATGTTTTTATCAAATTCTGACGGGAAGATATGGACATTTAAAACCACTTTTTTTACTTATTTTCTATACATGACAATAATAAATAGTGTCGTACTGTCGTTTATATAATTGATGAGATATTTATTCAAGGAGAAAACAAAACATGCATGATAGATCATGCAAAGCTTTTTTAACTTTTTAATATCGAATTCAAATTTAAATCATGCATGATGTTATATATGTCAAATTCTATACTGACCATAAAAAATATAAAGAAATTCACATGTAACAAGAATAGGGAAAATTAATCTACTGTGATTCCAAAAAATTGCATGGAGTTTGCTTTTCAAAATCTAACTATTAATTTTTTAAAATGCACGAATCTCAAAAACAATTGATTTTTATTCATGAATCTCAAAATAGATAAACAGTTGGATTTGAAAAAACAAACTTCCTGCGATTCTTTAGAATTGCAGCAGGTTTATTTCCAAGAATAGGAAAAGGCCCAATTTTTAAAAAACTTAAGATCATTATATAAGAATGCATTTCATTTGTTTGAAAGTAAAAAATCATTTAATGTATTTAAAAATATGGAATTCACAATTCTAATTCTCTCTTGCCAAATACAAAAAAAAGAGGGCAAAAACTTAGAATGCCTTAAATTTGAAGAAATTAAATGGTACGAGACATATTTAGAAAAAGAAAATAGATATTAGAAGAGCTCCATGTTGGATTTTTTTTATCTCCATGTTGGGACGAGACATTTGTTTAAAATTTCGAATATTCATTTAAATTTATAAATAGCTCCATGTTGGATGTTTTTTTATCTAAAGTTGAATTAACTAGAATATTGTCACACCCCAAATCTAAAAGTGACAATCCGCCACATATATTATTTATAAATTATATTGCAGATCTTGTATCAGAATCAATATACACATTACACAATAACAGTAACATAAAAATACAAATGAAATCATATAATAAATCTCAACCCAACAATCAATAAGTAGCCTAACACAAATACTCATAACTATATATTAGCTCGTGGTGGTACCGATGGAATTAAATACCCAACTGTTGAAACTTGATTTCAGAAAAACTCACAATTTAAAGAATAAGATTTGGTCCAAATAGTTTTGGACCGGACACCGTCCAAAGCCGATCTAAAACTCGTACGACTAAAGTCTGAATAGTCAATCCGAACCGTTCAACTTGATTTTCATATTAAAATATGTTTAGAGATCAAATTTTATATTTTTAGAAATTATTTACTATTTTTTTAGATACGTACAACGTCACTGTTTTTTACTGGTCGAAAAATAGTGATTTTGTATGTATCTAAAAAAATAGTAAAAAAATTTCAAAAAATATAAAATTTGGTCTCTGGACATATTTTAATATGAAAATCATGTTGAATAGTTCGAATCGATTGTTTGGATTTTAATCGTACGGTTTTTAGAGACTTTGGACAATTTCCGTCCAAAGCCATTTGGACCAAACCTCATCCCACAATTTAACCGTTGCATATCTTTACCGCACCTTTATGATGCGTTTCTCCTTATCCTTTTAATTTGTTTCTTATTTGATTCTTATCTTATAAATGAATTGCTAAAACCATCCTAATTCACTCTCTTTTTTCTTTGTTTGTACCGTGAAAGAAAAAATATATATTTTTCTTAGTTCAACCCCACAAACCATTTTCTATTTATTTCAATTGATTAAATTCTGATTAGTTCTAAATATTATGAAACTATCGTTAGTTGTTTCCATAATTGTGCCTAAGAAACGATAACTATGGAGTATTTTGATTACGGTTCTATATGCATCTTGAAGTAGATTTTTTCATAGTTTGAAAAATCGGCCGAGTCAGAACGGTATCGGTCATGTCCGAGCTGATATTCACCTGATTTTCTCGCCCGGCTGATTTTTGTACGAAAATTCATCGCCATCAAATTAGGTTGAGCGGACCTAAATTTACGATGAATCTCTTGCATCTAGAGCAAAATTACGCAATTTCGGTAAATCAATCGACTCAATTTTGTATTTCTGAATGGATTGTCGAAAGAATTTGGGGGCAGAAATGGGATGCGACTCAGAGAAGGAGGAGATCAACGCATTAAATTTTTTAAATAGACATGGTTTAAATATGGTGTACTGTTATATTTTGAGGATATAACTTGATACATAGTGGACCCATCACCCATATCATTTACTAAAGGGACGCGAATACGCGATGTTCTTTTTATCTTGATTCGTTTCTGTGTCAAATAAAATTTCTGTTTGATATGGGTTAAGACTTAAGAATCATTGACCAGTACTGGATTTGGAAATATAAGTTATTATTATGTATTCTAAATTGTCAATTAAATACGTAATATTTATTTTCGATTAAGCACGTAATATTTTAATTAATATTATTCTATTATATTTGGAAATTAAGTGTGACTATATATTTTATTTTGAATGTTTGTATTATATTTTATTAGTGTATTATAGAAGTGTAATTTGTTATCTTAACATCACTTATATAAGAAGTAATTATTTGTTTACAATTTTTCTCTGTATTTTTAATACAATATAAGCTTCTTTTGAAAAAAAAACTAAGTTTCCGAGTTGACTCGGACAATTCCATCCAATTCCGAATCCATGATCCACAAACCGATACCGATTCCTATTCTGATTTTCAGAACTATGGTTTCTTTCCAATTATTTTGTTTTCTTTTCAACGGATAGGCACAATTGATATTACTACGTAACGTAGGCACATTTGTTTCCTTTTCTGAAAGGAAAAGAAAATACAAAGACAAATGTTGAATCTAGGGCCAAAATTACTAATATGAACAATATGAGGTCTATGTTGGGTATTGTTCACGTGCATGAATTTATTAGAGATTAGACATAGGATTTGTATAAAGTTGACTTTAGTCAACTATTGTCTATTCATGTACTGTAGCGACCTCTATATATAGAGGGATGTATCCCCTGTGACATAGAATGAAATACAGAAATCATTTAACAATTCAATCTCTCTCTCTCTCTCTGTCTCTATTCTTCTTCTCATCTGTACAGTCTTGAACTGTTATATGGTATCAGAGCTTGATCCTTAGATCAAGATTACATCTTTTCTTCTCCATGGCTTCTGTAACTCCTCAATCCTCCCAATCTGACCCTCCCTCCTCTCAATTCTCTGATCCGGTGGTGCAAATCACTATACCGGTCTCCACCAAACTTGATCGACAGAATTTCCTCACCTGGAAGTCTCAAATAGAACCAATTATTGATGGTTTCGGCTTGGCTCAGTTTCTTAGCACTTCTTCTTCTCCACCATCTCGCCATATTACAATTGACGGCAAGACCACTGATAACCCGGCCTATCAGCCATGGCATCGTCAAGACCGTTTCTTGCTTGGTTGGCTCAGGTCTACTATCACGGGTCCGGTGCTGTCTCAGTACATTTCTTGTCAGACATCAAGAGATCTGTGGTTATCTCTTCACACAGTTTATTCGGCCGTGTCCTCCGCTCGTGTCATGGAGCTGCGTCGCTTACTTCAATCGTCTACTCGTGGTGGCCTTCCCTGTAATGACTACTTTGAGAAGATGCGTGGTATTGCTGACCAACTAGCTGCTGCCGGTGAGCCCGTTTCCGATCAAGATCTGGTGCGCTACATTCTTAGTGGTTTGGGATCGGACTTCAACTCCTTTGTGGTGGCCTTGACAACTCGATCTGAGCAAGTGAGTTTACCCAAGCTACATGCCTTTCTCCTCTCTCATGAGTCTTTGATTTCTTCTCAGCACTCCTCCCTGGCTGTCTCTCACACCGATCCCTCTGCGATGTATGCTTCATCTGGTAGAGGGAGAGGCAGAGGAAGAGGCAGAGGCCGAAATTCCAAGGGCCCAAATCAGTATTCTTCCTCAGGCCCATCTCTTCCTCCTTTGTTGCCCACTCCAGGCCGTGGCAGATCTGGCCCATCTCAATAAGTCTCCAACAGAGGTGCTAATTCCAACAGAGGGGCTTCAAGTCATGTTACTGTTCCTGGTTCGGATGCTGATCTTCCCATCTGTCAAATTTGCAATAAAAGGGGACATAGTGCTGTGATTTGTTGGTATCGTTATGATGATTACTCGGCTGAACCGCAAGCTCAAGCATTGGTCAACACCACTACCACTACACCTCAAGAAGGTTGGTTTCTTGATTCCGACGCCACTCACCATGTCACGTCCGACATTAACAATCTCTCTTCTTTTACTCCGTATGTTGGTCATGACCAACTTCAAGTAGGTAATGGATCTAATTTATCTATTTCTCATCTTGGTCATTGTATGTTACCTTTACCTCATGGTCAATTGCATCTTAATGAGGTCTTACATGTTCCCCAAATAACCAAAAATCTTATTAGTATCTCACGGTTTACCAAAGACAATGATGTGATTATGGAATTTCATCCATCGTTTTGTATTGTTAAGGACCGCCTCACATTGAGACCGCTTCTTCGAGCGCACCTCAATAGTGGACTATATCATTTTTCTCCTACACCTATTGCTTTACTTGGTGAGCGAGCATCAGCCGATTTATGGCACGCAAGATTGGGACATCCCTCATCTTCTACGACTCTTAGAATAATAAAATCTCATGATTTACCTATTTTTTCAAATAAATTGAACTCTTGTGTAGATTGTTCTAAAGCAAAGGCACATGTTTTGCCATTTCCTATTTCTAAATCACTTGTTTCTTGTCCTTTAGAGGTGGTTCACTCCGACTTGTGGGGTCCATCTCCTATTACTTCTACTAGTGGTTTTAGGTACTATGTACATTTTATTGATGAATTTTCGAGATTCTCTTGGATTTACTTTTTGCGTACAAAGGATGAATTAGTGGATGCTTTTGCTAAATTTAAAATTCAAGTAGAAAATTTACTCTCTACTTCTATTAAAACTCTTCAATCCGATGGAGGATCCGAATATAAACCACTTGCTCGACTTTATCCGCAAATTGTTCATCTCACTTCGTGTCCATATACACCACAACAAAACGGCTTAGCGGAAAGAAAACATAGACACATTGTGGAACTTAGTCTAGCTATTATGTCACATGCTTCGATTCCTTCTCATCTTTGGGACCATGTGTTTCAAAGTGTCGTCTTTCTTATAAATAGAATACCCTCTTCTTCTTCTCCCTATCTTTCCCCATTTAAATGCCTTTTTAATAAAGATCCGGACTACACATTTTTCAAAGTTATTGGTTGTAGGTGCTTTCCCTTCTTACGCCCTTACAATTCTCATAAACTACAATTTAGATCTTTATCGTGTGTTTTCTTGGGGTATTGTCAAACTCAAAAGGGATATAAATGTCTTCACTTGCCTACTAACAAAATTTATGTGAGTCGTAATGTCAAGTTCGATGAACATGTCTTTCCCTTTGCCATTGATGCTATCTCTCGGGTACCAAATGATGAGTCCCTGGAGCCTTTTTACAATCAGCACATGTCTCAGCTTCCTCTCTACTCAGCTCCTGCTCAGCCTCAAAATCCACCTCCAGCTTCTCTGCCCTCTATTCGGCCTGCTACTAATTCTCCTACTCGGCCCACTCCCCTTCCCTCTACTCGGCCTGCTACCTCTCTTCTTCCTTCTACTCGGCCTTCAATAACCCGGCCTGCTACACCTCCAACAGATGGGCCTACCTCTCCTCCTTCTCCCATTTCTTCACGGGCTACTCCCATGAGCCCAGTTCGGCCTTCTTCTTTTACTCCTGCTCAGCCTCTTTCTATTCCCTCCATTCCAGAGGCGCCTCAGACTAGACCTGCACATACAACCTCCAATTCTTTGCCTTCTCCAGTCACAGAATTGGTTCCTATTCCTCCTCCCAGTCAACACCAGATGCTTACTCGATCGAAAACTAATACTCGGCGACCTAAACTATTTCCGGATCATGTTTCTCTTATCACTTCTAAACATCCTCTACCTAATTTTACTCTAGCCGAACCCTCTTCTTTTACTATTGCCAATAAAAGTCCCGAATGGAGATTAGCAATGGCAAATGAATTAAATGCCTTAGCTCAAAATAGTACATGGGAGCTCGTTCCGCCTCCAAATGATCGCAACATTATCGGTTGCAAATGGATTTTCAAAATCAAGAGGAAAGCGGATGGATCTATTGAGCGTCACAAGGCACGTCTTGTAGCAAAAGGGTACACGCAAGAGGAAGGGTTTGACTATCATGAGACCTTTAGCCCCGTTGTCAAACCAACCACCATTCAACTTGTTCTTTCTATTGCGGTGTCACAACATTGGGATATTCGACAACTTGATGTCAACAATGCGTTTCTCCATGGCGACCTTGATGAGTGTGTCTATATGTCGCAACCACCTGGCTTTGTGGACCCGTATTTTCCTCAACATGTGTGTCGACTTAAGAAGACGTTGTATGGCCTCAAGCAAGCTCCACGTGCATGGTTCCACAAACTTGCCTCGACACTTGCTTCCCTTGGTTTCAAACCGTCTCATTCCGACCCATCCCTTTTTATTCGTGACTCCAAATCCGCTCTCACTATTGTCCTTGTGTACGTTGATGACATCATCATCACGGGTTCAAACAAGGTATTAGTAACTGACCTTATTTCTTCTCTTGCTTCTTCTTTTGCTCTCAAGGATTTGGGGTTCTTGCATTTCTTTTTAGGTATCAAGGTTACTCGTCTTGCTCATGGACTTCATTTGTCTCAACCAAACTATGTTCATGATCTTCTTCTCCGCTCCAAGATGGATGGCGCCAAACCTTCTACTTCTCCTATTTCGGCCAATGAAGCACCTTCCAAGCATAGTGGTTCTCCTATGGCTGATCCTACCCAATATAGGAGTATTGTGGGAGCATTGCAATATGCCACTATTACCCGCCCCGACATTACATATGCGGTTAACAAAGTGTCTCAATTCATGCATGCTCCTACAAATGAGCATTGGGAGGTTGTCAAACGTATCTTGCGCTATCTTAAGGGCACCATTACTCATGGCATCACCATCAACTCTCGATCTTCTCTTGATCTTCATGCTTACACGGACTCCGATTGGGCGGGTTGCCCCGACGATCGTCGCTCCACATCGGGATTTTGCGTGTTCTTAGGGTCGAATCTCTTATCTTGGGGTTCCAAAAAGCAACAAACCGTCTCTCGCTCAAGCACCGAAGCGGAATATAGAAGTATGGCTATTGCTTGCATGGAACTTATTTGGCTTCAACATCTTTTTCAAGAACTTCACATTCCTCTTACTTCCAAACCGACCTTGTGGTGCGATAACCTTGGAGCAACATTCCTTGCTACGAATCCGGTCTTCCATGCTCGAACTAAGCATATAGAAATAGATTATCACTTTGTACGAGAGAAGGTTGCCTCGAAGGACTTGTTGGTCAAGTTTATTTGCTCCAAAGATCAACTAGCCGACATATTTACTAAAGGCTTACCTGCTCCACGGCTTAGGTTTCTCTGCTCCAAGCTGCACATTACTGCTGGTTCCGCTTGAGGGGGGGTATTAGAGATTAGACATAGGATTTGTATAAAGTTGACTTTAGTCAACTATTGTCTATTCATGTACTGAAGCGACCTCTATATATAGAGGGATGTATGCCCTGTGACATAGAATGAAATACAGAAATCATTTTACAATTCAATCTCTCTCTCTCTCTCTCTGTCTCTATTCTTCTTCTCATCTGTACAGTCTTGAACTGTTATAGAATTGCATGGTGAATGGGATAATTTTTTTTTCTTTTTTTTTAATTTTCTTTTTTATATAGGCTGGTAGCTTCTACCAAGCTTTTCAAAAAAAAAAAGAACAATATGAGGTCTATAAGTCTATTAGTTTAAAATAAAAAATAATATAATTGGAAGTCAATGCACGGAAATTGAAACATACCTATTTTGATTCGATGGGTGTAATGACCATTAGATCTGTATTAAGATTCATACGAACTATAATAAAATCCGTGCATGTCTATTTCAATTTCCGTACGCACAGATCTTATTGATCATTATACGGTATTAAAGCTGACCTAAAAGTAGGTCCGATTCCCATCTCATTGGATAGGGGATGAAGCAGAAAAGTCAGCTGGATCCTTCATCAAGTATTGCATTGTTGGGTTTGGTTCATAGAGATTACGAGAAACAACAGTCATAGGCCATTGCAACAGCAGAAAAGACAAAAAAATAAAAAATAAGAGCGTTTTGATACCTATATATCAGACACAACAAAATTTAAAAAAATTCCCTTACATATTGACGAACAAAATTGTTAGTGCCAAAAACATTTGTTTCTTGAATCCAGGTCTTGTTCCCATTGATTCTTGAATCTATGATCTCGTCCTAATGTTTTACTATAAGAATTTTATAAAGGGTGAGTAAAGTATATTTCTTTGTGGTAATCTCCACAGAAAAAAAAAACATTAGTAATCATATATGGAGTATTAATTAAGGATGGGTACTAATTCACTGCATCGGCTATTTAAGGATGCTAGTTTTAAATATCGTTCCTAATTTAATCTATAATGATCCCAACACTAACCATTGGAGCAAGTAAACCATTTGCAGTGCCAAAAAAGAAGCTGTCAAAAGTAACAGCTAGCACTGAGGAGTACGCACAAATAGGGGTGTCAATGGTACCTTTTTAGCCGTTTACCCGACCCGTATCGTATTCGATAAGACGGGTATGGATAAGATTTTTTTTTCGTTAGTTTATTGGGTATGGGTATGGGTAAGAATTTTTTTTCGTTAACCAAATAGGTATGGGTATGAGTAATGAATTTTTCATATAGATATTCATGCTTTTCAATTTTCTTGTTTTATACAAAATAATTTAGTTGGAATTGATTGCATACATATTTATTTTTATTTTTATTTTTATTAGCAATGCAATTATATATATGTGAAATGGATTAGTTTTTTATGTCCTTTTTGTAAAATATAATAAAATTAATTATTATATTAGTATTATCCGTTATTCACCCGCTACCGTTTTGTTACCCAATAATATTAACGGGTATGGGTAGGGTAGGGTACGGTCAATTTTTAATGGGTAAGGGTAGGGTATGGGTAAGATCAATTTTAATGGGTATGGGTATGAAAATGCCTCCACCCGATCCGTACCGTACCCATTGACACCCGTACGCACAAAGATTATTATGTATAACCAAAAAAAAAAATATATCTTAAAGGATGTTTTTTTTTTTTGGAAAAATATTTTTAAGATATCTTAACTATGACTAATTATAGGTGCTACTAAAAATAAGAGGTTTTAAGTATTATTGAACTATATTTATATGTATTTCAGACATGGATCTTTTTATGGTCAATTCCTCAATTTCATATTTTCTAATTAATGTGGATATTGTTTCTGGTTTGAAAATTTTCTCTGCAAGATGGAGCTCTTTTTGTTCTCATAATGGAGCAAGGAAAGAGAATATGTAAGTCGAAAGTCTATTTTCATCACAACGTGAAATAACAGAACTTAATATATATGCATCTTGTGCTAAGCCGTTAGAAACAATTTTTTTTTATAAACCATAATTAAAAAAAATTAGGAAACTAATATGATTACTTTTTTTTTTACAAAAACCAGAAGAACCGAGTTGGCAACTTGGTCCGAAATTTTTTTTTATCAGGAACCGAATTGGCATCTCATGCCTCGAGTTGTTTTACAGTTTTATGAAGAACATCAAACCGAGTTGCCAACTCGGCCCGCATTAACTAGACTAGAAAATAATTTATAAGCAAACCCTAAAAAAACAGTTGGCACCGAATTGGCAATTCAGTCCTGGCTGAAAAAACTCAAAAACAAGGTGTTACACCAATGGCTATACAGTTTTTTTTGTAAAAATAGAAAAACAAGGCGGGACGAGTTGCTAATTTGGTCCCTGATAAAAAAAAATTCAGACCGAGTTGCCAACTAGGTTTTTATGGTTTTGTAAAAAAAAAAGGTAATCATATTGGTTTCCTAAAAAAAATTTAATGGTTTACAAAATAAATTTTTAGAAACACGGATAATTTAATCTAAAACATTATTATTTTGTGGAAAGTATTATTTGTAAACAACGAAGTCTTCAGTAAGAAAAGAACCAAAAAAATGGAACTGGTGAACCATCTTTGATAACAAAATAAATTTGGCACCATCCTTCGAAAAATCTTAATTAATCGAATATATATAATTCAATGAAGAACTTGAATAGTTAGAGTAAAATTAGGGTGCTCTTGAGTTCACCAAGCAACTTTGTAAACTTAACTCTAAAATTTATCGGAATAATTATTAAATGATGAATCCAAACTATTGAAAGTCTTATGTCCTACAAGCTGAAGGAACTAGCTAAAGGTTCTAGTACAAAATTGATCATATGTGATGGCATAACATATCCAAAAGATTATTATGAAAATTTTACAAGGATTGCTGATAAGTGCAGTGCCTAATTGCTTTATAATTTGCCGCATATAAGTCGCATATTGTTCTTACAACAATAAGAAAATTTTAGTTAGTATTCTTATCGAATATTTTACAGCAACTAACTGTACTTGTTGGAACATGTATTGTCCCCAAGAAATAGGGATGGAAATTTATTTTGTCCTTTATTAAAATTGTCAATCTCATGACTTGTGTGTTTTGCATGGATCATAAACGTCTACATTTTTTATATCATTTACTTTGACCATGTAGAATAGAACAATTACACGAGACAGTGTGCATGCTTTGTAAAGTAGTGGAGGATGTTTTTCTCGAAGTTATAATATCCAGTATACTAACTATTGATATTTAAAATAATATTTTATAGCACTATAATTCAACCAAATTGTTTTATTAGATATGTGATAACTTAAATTGGACATATAAACTTAACTATAGTTATTGTTGTCATGTTTGTTTTGAAAGTGAATAATAAGTTCGAGTACTGCGATGTAGTGACAACGAAAACCCATAAGAGTCTTCGAGGCCCTATCCACTATGATCTTCTATCAAGAAGATGTATAGTTTGAGACTGACTTAATATCTACTGGAAGCAAGATCAACGAAACAATCTTTCCAACTCTACAAGATGCGCCCCATGAAAATCAAATTAGAAATTTGGTTGTTTTCCTTAAACAATAGTTAAGTTTCCTAAATTTCGATTCCCGGTATGATTTTAAATTGAGGCTGTGGTTATGCTATTTTAACAGTTTTTTTTAAGTTTTATAGTTTATTATGCTCGTATTATATGTATCATTTTTAAGTTAATTTTTTTGGCATTTTGACTTTTTGCTTCCATACATACATACATGTTTGTCAAAATCAGTCATTGTGGAATCGTATATGGTAAATAAAAAAACTATAAATAATACATAGTTTGTATGTTAACATAATATCACATAAACAAAGAAAAGATCCACAAGTTGAGAAGCAACATTGGGATGTCTACCAATCCCTGAAGTTGAGAATCAACAAGAAGATATCTAAACAAGTAATAGCACATATTGCAACAATTAAGTTGGCGTGCGGCCCACCTTGCAGGGAGGGAGAGACAAAGGAGTTGATTATGTCATCATAGTTACACACTCCATTTACATTCCTCGGATTCTTTAAGTCTTTCCGATAGAAGATCACGCATGACTGCGGCCTTGCAGAATCATGTTAGTAGGGGCTATCACCACATCGTAGTGATCAAATAGCGTACGCGCTTCCTAAAAAGCAGCAAATCAATATTAAGATTGAAATGTAGCAATAAACTCATGTATATAATGCATTCTTTTTCTACTCATACAGTTGCATTCTTTTAAATAGTCAATAACATCATGCTGAACAATGTTTATCATCCAGTACATGAGTTTAAAATATGCAAAATTCAAAAGGACATTTCTAGAACCTTAAATTACAAATTATGAATATCCAAATATCATATTTATTTAAGCACAACAGCTCTGATTAACCTCTTCTAAATTCTCAACATATTATGTCTCTTTGTCAAATATATTTAATCCACCCAAGATCACAAATTACAAATTCATTTATTCATTTACAAACAGTGCCAAATATAAAACCTTCTAAAATCTTAACATTCCAAAAATTTCATTTAACCTTCTCAATATCTTATAACATATTATGTATCACCTAATATAACCAACAATATCAGTAATCACTACATAAGAGAAGTTCCTTAACAGTACCAAGACCACTCAAATGTCCCATATCACAGAGTAATAGTGCTTTGCAATTGTTGGCTATTGATCGAAATCTCGCATAATCCCAATCCTTTGAATATGCATTACCGCCACAAATGATAAGTTTCAGCTTCAATTTAATTACTTCTTTCTTCAACCTGTCATAATCAACATCTCATGTTTTGGGCTTATTTTATAAGACAAACTTGAGAAATATATCGAAGCAGCAGATATCTTCTCAGAATTTGTACAATATCTATATAGTATAAAAATAGTTTTAGTCTACAAAACACACTTAATTAAGAAAAAAAATCACATGTTTTAGAAAGACATACCCATAGCTAACATTGCCCCCAGAGGAGCACATCAAGTCTCATAATGTGATTGTTTGGCTCAAGAAGAGCCATGTACAAAGCAAAATTAGCACAACTTGAATAATACGGCTGCACATTAACATTCCATTGTGCATAATTAAGGACAAATAAGTCTAGAACTATACATATGCATAAATTTTCAATCTTGTCTATAAAGACATTACCACCACCATAGCGTTTACCGGATATACCCCCAATGTATTTATTTACCAATGGACTACCCAATGCCTCACATATAGCTTCTGAAGTGAAATTTTCAGAGAAAGCTAGCTAGAGTGTATTAAGCTGGAGATAGTTCCCTTCGTCAATTAGATTAGAAAATTTCCTCATCACAATTAAGAAGAGGGTCAGTGCCTTATGACATTAGGACTATATTTTTGGCATTCTATCATTACATCTACCGCAGTGTCAGTTCCAAGAGTAATTTTTTTTCTAGCCATTGTCGAATCTGCTTTGATATGATTTCTCATAACTGAATTTTCTATCTTCTCAAGCTCTTTATCTTCAGCTAACTTGATATCCACGGAGTAATAAATCCATTCATGAACCAATTCAACCAAATATCATATTCGGACCTCATTTTCCGTCTTACTACTAATGGAGGAATTGACTTTCATGTAAATTTTACTTAACCTTGTTAATTCAAGTACCACTATGAGCATTGTTAATAACTATGATCATCTCTTGGGACTCAATTTGTCATCCAGTGGAAATTTCGATTCCCGGTATGGTTTTAAATTGAGGATGTGATTATGTTATTTTAATAGTTTTTTTAAATTTGGTCGTTTATTATGCTCATATTATATATATCATTTTTTAAGAAAAAAAATTTGGTATTTTGGCTTTTTGCTTCCATACATAAATAGAGGTTACTCATACAGTTGCATTCTTTTTAAATAGTCAATAACATCATGCTAAACAATGTTTATCATCATGTACATGAACTTAAAATATGCAAAATTCAAAAGGATATTTCTAGAATTTTATATTACAAATTATGAATATCCAAATATCATATTTATTTAAGCACGACAGCTCTCGTTTAACCTCTTCTAAATTCTCAACATATTATGTATCCTTATCAAATATATTTAATCCACCCAAGATCTCAAATTGCAAACTCATTTATTCATTTACAAACAGTGCCAAATATAAAACCTTCTAAAATCTTATTTAACCTTCCAAAAACTTCATTTAACTTTCTCAATATCTTATAACATATTATGTATCACCTGGTATAACAAACAATATTAGTAAATCACTTCATAAGAGAAGTTATTTCCTTAGCAGCACCAAGACCACTCAAATATCTCATATCACAAAGCAATAGTGCTTTGCAATTGTTGGCCATTGATCGAAACATAATCAACATCTCAAATGTCCCATATCACTCAAATGTCTCGTATAATTCCAAACTCTTGGATATGCATTGTGGCCACAAATGAAAAGTTTAGGCTTCAATTTCATTGCTTCTTTCTCCAGCTCGTCATAATCAACATCTCATATTTTTGGGCTTATTTTATAAGACAAATTCGAGAAGTATATCGAAGAAGCAGATACATTCTCAGAATTTGTACAATATCTATCTATATAGTAGAAAAACAATTTTAGTTTACAAAACACACTTAATTAAGAAAAAAGTCACATGTTTTAGAAAGACATATCCATGGCTAACATTGACCCCAGAGAACACATCAAGTCCCATTATGTGATTGTTTGGCTCAAGAAGAGTCATGTAAAAAAAAAATTAGCACAACTTGAAAAATACAGTTGCGCATTAACACTACATTGAGAAAAATTAAGTTCAAATAAGTCCAGAGCTTTAGATATGCACAAATTTTCAATCTTGTCTATAAAGACATTACCACCACCATAGCATTTACCGAGCATACTCCCAATATATTTATTTACCAAGGAAATACCCAATGCCTCACATATAGCTTCTGAAGTGAAATTTTCAGAAGCAGTTAGCTCAAGTGTATTAAGCTAGAGGTAGTTTCCTTGGTTAATTAGATTAGAAAAATTCCTCATCACAATTAAGAAGATGGTCAGTGACTATGATCTTAAGACTATATTTTGGCATTCTATCATTGCATCTATCTCGGTGTCAATTCCAAAAGTAATTTCTTTTCTAGCCATTGCCGCATCTACTTTGATATGATTTCTCATAACTGGGTTTTCTATCTTCTCAAGCTCTTTATCTTCAGCTAACTTGATATCCACGGAGTAATATGCCCATTCAAGAACTAATTCAACCAAATACATCCTATTCGGACCTCATTTTCTATCTTACTACAAATAGAGAAATTGATTTTCTTGTAAATTCTACTAAACATTGTTGATTCAGATACCACTATGAGCATTGTTAAAAACTACGTTCGTATCTTGGGACTCAATCTGTCATGCCGTAAAAATTTTGATTTCCGGTATGGTTCTAAATTGAGGATGTGGTTGTGTTGTTTTAATAATTTTTTGAAGTTTGATCGTTTATTATGCTCGTATTATATGTATCGTTTTTAAGTTAATTTTTTTTATATTTTATCTTTTTGCTTCTATACATAGATAGATGTTAGTCAAAATCAGTTATTGTATAATCATGTATGTCAAATAAAAAACTGTAAATAATAAATAGTTCGTATGTTAACAAAATATCACCTAAACAAAGAAAAGATCCACAAGTTGAGAAGCAACATTGGGATGTCTACCAATCTTTCAAGTGGAGAACCAACAAGGAGATAACTAAACAAATAATAGATGATGTTTATTTACCAATGTATTTTTATACCCCCAATGTATTTATTTACCAATTAACTACCCAATGCCTCACATATAGCTTCTGGAGTGAAATTTTCAGAAGCACCTAGCACAAGTGTATTAAGGTAGAGGTAGTTCTTTTGGTCATTAGATTAGAAAATTCTCTAAACACAATTATGAAAAGGGTCAGTGCCCCATGACCTTAGGACTATATTTTGGCATTATATCATTGTATCTATTTCAGTATCAATTCCAAGGGTAATTTTTTTTCGAGCTATTGCTGCATCTGCTTTGATATGATTTTTCATAGCTGGATTTTCTATGTTCTCAAGCTCTTTATCTTCACCTAACTTGATATCCACGGAGTAATATGCCCATTCAGGAACCAATTTAACCAAATATCATATTCGGACCTCATTTTTCATCTTATTACTAATAGAGGAATTGACTTTCTTCAAAATTATACTGAAACTTGTTGATTCAGGTACCACTATGAGCATTGTTAATAACAACGATCGTATCTTAGGACTAAATTTGTCATCTCGTAAAAATTTCGATTCTTGGTATGGTTTTAAATTGATAATGTGGTTACTTATGTCATTTTAACATTTTTTTTTAAGTTTGATCGTTCTTTTGGCATTTTGTCATTTTGGATTTTTGGTTCTATACATACATAGAGGTTAGTCAAAATCAGTTATTTTGGGATCGTGTATGGCAAATAAAAAGCTGTAAATAATATATAGTTTGTATGTTAACAAAATATCACCTAAACAAAGAAAAAATCCACAAGTTGAGAAGCAACATTGGGATGTCTATCAATCCTTCATGTTGAGAACAACAAGGGGATATCTAAACAAGTAATATCAGAATTGTTTGTCAAGATAGTTTCTATTGCAAAGTTATAAAAGACTAAACAAAAACTAAAACTAGACCAGACAGGCCGTGATCTAAAGTTCTGCAGAATTGCTATCAAAGGAAGAACTAGTATCAGTCGTTATTAGATCGGAGGAAGGAATAAGAATTGCATCCAAAGCATCTATGTCAGCACGATCACTGAGGTAATCAAAGAAGTCTGAACCCTCTAATTCAAGTGTTGGATCTTCCTCTGAGACCAATTGAGAAGATAAGCATAATTCAAGGATGGTCTTTCTCAATTTAGTTAAGTCATGATTTTCTTTTACTGACACCGACTTCTAATTCTCACCCTTCTTCTTCAAAACTCTACAAATTTTCACAGTCTCGTGAAGAAACTTACATATGTACATTAAAGCTTTCTCATCCAGACCTCTTGAGGCCATGGCTACGTCAATTATATATGAACTTTTAGTATCCATTTTTCATGTTGATTTTTTATTAAAAAAATCTCTACATGCTTTAGATATGATTTCTGATGATAATGACATGATATTTATTGTTAAATTTATTTTAATTTCCATATTGAAGGAAACAATATCAAGCGATATGTAGGTTCATAAATATTTATGCAAAAATGGAGTTAATAAATTTTATTTTATTTACAAACAAGAATAAAATAATAACGAACTGAAAGTCACAAATTTTTTTCATGACATACATACAAATTAGGACGCCCCCAAGAGGAAGTGTCCGGATCCCCTAAAGTAACCCATTTTTTTGGTTTTGGATCAAAATCGTCCGATTCGAATCCGTCACTCCAAATCGTCTCGGGATTCGAATTCATTCTCAGGATGTGTGCGCTCCAGATCCGGATAGATTGTCTCGGATTTGAATCGGACGATTCTTATTTAAAACTCAAAAGTTGGGTTACTTCACTGGATCTGAATTGCAAAAGGAATGGGGTTTCGATCTCCAACAGTGGATATTTCTTCAATGAAATATTGTACATGCACAGGCCACAAATGTGCGTCACATCATCCCCTATAACAAATGTATACCAAGAGCCATTATGTCGCATGCCCATTTTCAATTACCTTTTCTACTGTTATTAGGTCTAATTTAGATTTTTTATAATTCACATTAAGGTTTGTTCTACTGGTATGTATAATTGCATGGAGTTGGACACGTAACAGTATAAGCTATAATATATGGAACTTATATTTTAAGTCCTAATTGCACTTGGGCAGTGTTTATTAAATTAGTCTGCACATTGCTCAACTAATGGGAAATTAAGAGAACCTAGGTTAAATTGATACATATGGCCAAGAAAATATGGTGTATAAATGAAGTATATATAAGAGCATCTCAGGCAGCCAGATTATTAATAATATGAAACTGTTTGATAGTATTCAGGTTTCTCTATGACTTCAAAGAGGCATACCTGTAAAGCCAAGGGGTCGGAGGTCCCAAAGTAGAATAGCACTATATGTGCCTTCGGTAACTAGTCGATATCCTTTTGCCTGTAAATGTTGTCCCAAAGCCATACTGTTCACTTTAACCTATTCAAAATAAAAGAATTGCAACTATATGGATTTATAAAGCAAGCATGTAATATATAATACATGTGGAGTAAACTTGGTTTAGACGATGATATGAAAATTTCTTAAGGCAATTAGTCGTCTTTTGCTTGACAAATGTATGCAAAATTATGGTGTATACTCTCAGTTTCATAGGTGCACATTTTGGGGGCATACTCTTAGTCGATTTGTGAGATAGTTGGTAACACCTCTGCGAATAAGAACTCATAAAGAATATTATATAAAAATTATTGTGACACAACAATTGTCCTTAATAAAATTGAAGAGTTATGTGAATCTAGGGCTCTTAAGACATTTTATCTCGATTCAATTGAGTAGAGCGTGAATGTGTAGCCATATTATGATATCTCATCAAACTTTGGAGTATCCACTTTGCTACTTCAAGCCCATGATCGTATCTTGGGACTTCATATGTCATTTCGTGGAAATTTCGATTCTCGGTATGGTTTTAAATTTAGGATGTGGTTATGTTATTTTAATAATTTTTTGAAGTTTGATTATTTATTATGTTTGTAATATATGTATCGTTTTTTAAGTGAATTTTTTTTGGCATTTTGGATATTTGCTTCCATACATACATTGAGGTTAGTCTAAATTATTTGTTGCGGAATCGTGTATTGCAAATAAAAAGCTATAAATCATACATAGTTCGTATGTTAGTTACATTTTAAGAAATAAGTATATGGTACGATTGCGTCTGGATTGCTAGTAATTTTTTGAAATTGTACCTGCTAGCTTAGACTATTTCCCAACAGTCTTTCCAATCCTAAAAGATGCACTCCATAAAAAACAAATTGTAAGTTTGGTTGTTTCCCGCAAACAAGTCACGCAGGTTTTTTTGTCTGGTTTTTCTCTCTCTATAGAAAAAGAAATCAAAAGTTAGCTTTTTGTGAAAACTGAGCGAAACCAGCCGACTCAACTTCTCTCAATAAGGTGTTAAGTGTCCATCTCTCTTTTTCCAACAATTTCAAAGATATGTAATATGATTTTCATAATGCAAGAGAGAAATGAGAGATAGTACGGTTGGCTAGGAAAAAAAGTTATAGGATTATTGGTTATTTAAAAGTCGAGAGATCGATTGCTCCTCATGACTTTGTAGCTTCTGCGAAGATTTACAAAAAAAAAAATTCATAATGCAAAGCAATTTAAATCTGTGAATATTCTTGCTCTGATCAGATTATAAGCTCGAAATTGGCGTCTGGAATCCAAATTACAATTATTTGGGTAAATCTTGATGATGCCAATTAATACTCAATTGAACAATTATGATCCAATCACAAACTTAAGTCACTACAATAATTTGTTTTAAAATGGTAAAAAAAAATTACTGTTAGAGAAATGTGACGCTAAGTTAATTAAATTTTAAGTGATGCTTCTATGGACATAAGGACCTATTTGTAAAATGAACATATTTTTATTTTCAAAGTTCAAACAGTCGATCCGAACCGTTCATCTTGTTCTCCATATTAATATGTGCTTGGAGACCAAATTTTACATTTTTCTGAAATTTTTTACTATTTATTAAGATGGGTACAAAAAATATCAAATTCAGACCATTGAATTTTGTACCCATCTTAATAAATAGTAAAAAAATTCAAAAAAATGTAAAATTTGGTATCCAAGCACATATTAATATGGAGAACAAGATGAACGGTTCGGATCGACTGTTTGAATTTTGAAAATAAAAATATGTTCATTTTACAAATAGGTCCTTATGTCCATAGAAGCATTTGCCAAATTTTAAATGTACTTTTTCTGGATTTGTAAAGCTGAAAATTTAGAGAACCAATCTGTAAAGACGATATTTTTCCTACAAAATGTTCATAAATATCAATCTTATACAAGTTTAAATTTATGAATCATTTATACTTGCCAAAATAAATTTATAAGAAATTTAAAGTAACGAACTAACTAAAAGCCCATCAGGCCAGATCACCGCTCCTCTTGTCTGGTAGGTCATCTCAAGATGAAATAACGAATCAGGACAGTCACAAATCCACATTAACATAAAATACGATTTTTTTTTTTAAAAAAAACTTTTCAACTTGCATTTATTATATGAGGAGGGTTAAAATGTATCATGATTTTGTGCTCCAATTATGGTCCATATCTTTATCTCCGTTTTTTAAATCTGAATAGTCGATCCGAACCGTTCAAAATAATTATTACAATAAAATATGCTTGGAGACCAAATTTTACATTTTTTAAAATTTGTTTACTATTTTTTTTTGTTGGTACAAAATCTCAGTTTTCAGAAGATCCTGAACCATCCAAAAAAGCTATATTGTACCTACAAAAAAATAGTAAACAAATTCTAAGAAAATGAAAAATTTAGTCTCCAAGCATATTTTATTGTATAATTATTTTGAGCGTTTCGGATTTTGAAAACAGAAATAAAGATATGAAGCATAATTGGAGCACAAAACTAAATACATTTGAACCTCCCTTTTATTTATATATACTAACATATTATATCTTAATTCAGAGTTATTTAAACTTAATAAATAAAGCCAGTCAAACATTTTTTTACACCTTTTAGTAGATATTATCATATAGATCTATTTTTTATTGCATAAGATGAGAATGAAAGTTTTTGAATCAGTCCACATTAAATTTTGAATTTGCTTCTCACGTGGAGGATACTACTTTAGATTAAAAAAAAAAATCAGCGTTATGGACAACACCAAAATATAAATCTCGTCCGATCTCACATTAGACTTAGTTACAAGCTTGCATCTTAAAAATTTGTTCTTGTTGTTAAAATTTAAAATGTACATACGGCGAATTGATGGGCGAGAATTAGGCAATCAGATCTTTGACGATAACAGATATTAATTGTTTACAAATTGTCTCTTCTGCTCTTTGGAACTCACACGCTGATCAATACAAACACATACTAGTTATGTTTGACGTTGATTAACGACAAAATATATTGATTTCTGATTTATAAAAATAGAAAAGTACAAATACACTTTTGTAATGACATGTAATTAAAATAGTGTGTCATATCACAAGTACAAACACATTTGTGTAATGACATATAAATAAAATAGTGTGACATATCACAATATTTATATGAACTTAACTATTTTGAAAGAGTTATATATTTATGAATTATAATTCAATAGTATATGGTGGAACCAAATAAAATAATAATAATAATAAGATATTGGAGAAAACCAATATATTTACAATAATACTTTTACACACCTGTTTAATATTAAACAGATTTTATCCACATTTGTAAATAGTAATATCAAGAAATACCGCAACCCATACGAATCTCCGGGGCCAAAACCCATTTGTCTACTGCGATGTAGTAACAACTACAACTCAAACGATGTCAATGTTCCATGGCAACTCTTCAAATGTGGCTCTATTCTCCGGTGACCAATTAAGAATGTCATTCTTGCTGGCTATGACATTTACCTAGTTTGTTCATAGAAAATTATCAATACCAGAATAAACCCTAAGTTCTAAATCCTAAACTCTAAATCTCATAGAAAATTATTAATACCAGAATAAACCCTAAACCCTAAACAAACTAACTAATTTACATGTTTTTATGAATTTTCTCATTAGACAACTATTATTTGGCGTTAGAATATATATTACCAGTAATCAAATTCCAACAAAATATTGATAATACTTTAAAATTCTAAGTTTCAACACTTTTGAAATACTTAAAAGTTAATTAAGTTCAAACCCATATAGTAAAAAAAAAGAAGATAAAGTCAAACATCCAAATTTAAAATCAAAAGTTTGTCTCACCTTTTCGGAACAATTTTCTTTGATAACCCTCCTCTTAACGGGGGCATCATCTATTGAACATGATTGTCTTTTTTCATGCGCCTTCTCAATATTCATACCTTGGTTAAAAAAAAAAAATTATCTCCATTATTGCGAGAGAGAGAAGAGAGCGAGATAGAAGAGAATAGGGTGAAAATTATAGAATATATTGAGATAAGAGACATGGAGGAACTAAAAAAAATAACATATTATTTTTATTCCGATTTTATATTTCCAACATTGAGACTATATATGGGTACATGATTAGTTTTATTTATGATTATGAATATGATTAGATATATTAAAAAATAAAATAGACCTCGATGAGCATATTTTACATATTCTATAATATATTAAAATAAGTATTTGAGAGACATATATCATGGAAATTTGTTGAATGTCTCATATTAAAAAAAATTAAGTGAATATATATTAGATCATGTCACAATAGAAAATAAATTTGATTCAAGAAGTATACACACACACACACACACTTTTGACAACAATAAAATTTGGAGAGTGAAATTTTAAGAACGATAATTATAGGACATCAATTTATTTACTTTAATTTAAAACTCTTCATAGATTTTGCTATATATAAAAGTAAGCGCATAGCTAAAAATTAGAACTAAATGGATCAAAAGTTAAAAATATATTATTTTATTATTTCTATTGCATAAAAGAATAAAAAAAATTATTATTTTAGTCCTGTGAAATAAGTATCTGATGACTCGGTAAGAATCAACCGAGTCATATTGGAAACTCAAATATTCTTCAAAAAACTTTGTTTTATGCTAAGAAAAAAAAATTATAAAAATTATTATTTTTGAAAATTATGCTAATTATATTGAACACGAAATAGTTTAATGTAATGCAATAATAAAAATAAAAAGATGAGGACCTAATTGAATTAATTATGAGTTTTAAAGACAAATAGCCCTGTTTGCCAAGATTTCAAACGAAAAAAAGATAAATACAAATAAAATATTGTCTTTATACTTGATAAATGATCTAATTAGACTTTTTGATGAAATTTTATTGAAAGTTATATCAAAAATAAAGTAACATGAAGAACATATTTGTATAATTAGAAATAATATTGTACTTATTAAGTCCCTTGAGTATTCATAAAAGTGAGCTAATTCATAAAAGATAAATAAAGAAAAGTGAGCTAATTTATAAAAGTGAAATAATTTTTTATTGCATTAGTAGAAAACTGAGTTAATTCATAAAAGACAAACAAAGAATAGTTGGTAGCCATTGGTTCAAATGTGAGTAGCTTAAAAAATTAGTACTATTTTTGAATTAGCTATATCCTTGCTACAAAAAAATGTATGTAAGTTCTCGTTGTTAGATCTGCAAGCAAGATGTGTTACTGATACTTAATTAATTTATAAAACTATTAAATTTTTCTATAATTGAAAACAAAATAATATAGATTTTCAAAAAAAAATATTAGTCCAAAATAAATAAAAGAAAAGAAAGTAAATAAGAATTGACCTCACAAACTTTAATCGCTAAAAAAAACATCCACCTTTCGAATAATCGGTTAAAAAACAAATTTAATTTGAAATTCTAATTACTAAATTACAAATACACGAGAAAGGGGAAATAGTGCATTTGGCTTAAAAAAAGTCCTAAAATTATTGTTTATCTAAAGGTCGAAGGTTCAATTTCCTCTTACGATTTTACATTCTTTGAGAAGATTTTCCAAAAAAATGTTACAAATACACATTTGATATTTCATAAGAAGATTAGAGACCTCAGATATGCATATCTTAATTCGGAGTTATTTATATATACTAACATATTATATCTTAATTCGGAGTTATTTAAACTTAATAAATAAAGCGAGTCAAACATTTTTTTACACCTTTTAGTAGATATTATCATATATATCTATTTTGTATTGCATAAGATGAGAATGAAAGTTTTTGAATCAGTCCACATTAAATTTTGAATTTGTTTCTCACGTGGAGGATACTACTATAGATAAAATTAAAAAAAATCAGTGTTATGGACAACACCAAAATATAAATCTCGTCCGATCTCACATTAGACTTGGTTACAAGCTTACGGACAGCATCTTAAAAATTTGTTCTTGTTGTTAAAATTTAAAATGTAGAATTGATGAGCGAGAATTAGGCAATCAGATCTTTGACGATAACAAATATTAATTGTTTACAAATTGTCCAATCGTTCAAAACTTATTGATTCTAATTGTCTCTTCTGCTCTTTGGAACTCACACGCTGATCAATACAAACACATACTAATTATGTTTGACATTGATTAACGACAAAATATATTGATTTCTGATTTATAAAAATAGAAAAGTACAAATTCACTTTTGTAATGACATGTAATTAAAATAGTGCCGATTTTTTTATTAATCGAAATAAAATAAAATAAATATTAAAAAAGATGATAGATCTCACTTTTTTTCGAAAAATAAATAGGACAGGATAAATTTCAACGTCCCTACGGACGGAAATAATTACACCATCCCCCCCCCCCCCCCCCCCCTATTCCAAAAAAATTACACCATCCCTATTAATCAACTAATGAAAGCATCTCTGTAACTAATTAAAAGGAATCAGTGACCCAAAAAAAATAAAAAATAAAATAGACCAGGGACGGATTGATCCCCACCGTCTCTGCTTGGACGTTTTAATCAACCATTATTGGACGCTTAGATGGACGTTTTAATAAAACCTGTCCCGGGGATCATGTATATACCAATGCATATCATGTACACCTCAAATGATGGGGAGAAGGTTCCACGTGGCCCCAAAATAATTGCAAAGGCACAGATACAAGGTTAACTAGAGGTGGGATGCACTTTTCCGACAATTAGTTCTTTCACGTTGCTCATGGAGACAAGTCTAGGCACAAAGATTATATTTGCAAAAGCAATTTATTAACACATTTATCAAGCTTTTAAAAAACATATTTAAACTGACTGTTAAACATTATACAGGTTGACCATGTTATGGACTCCCTAGCATTAAAACCTTCTCCCCACGTGGAACCTTCTCCTTTTTTTTCGCCATACGGACACATATATCTCCAACGTCCCTGCTTTATTTTATTTATTTATTTTTTGTCACGGACGGGTTAAACAACACCATTCTTCTTAAAAAAAAAACTCAGTGACTTTGGATTAGTTAGCGTACGCGGGATTAGGATTAAAAGGCACAGTGAAATTTTTTCCGTCCGTATGGATGTTGAATTTCACCCGGCTTACTCATTTTTAAAAAAAATATGAGATCTATCCTCTTTTTGATATTTTTTTATTTAATTTCGATTAATAAAAATCCCGGTAAAATAGTGTGTCTGTGTCATATCACAAGTACAAACACATTTGTGTAATGACATATAAATGAAATAGTGTGACATATCACAATATTTATATGAACTTAACTATTTTGAAAGAGTTATATATTTATGAATTATAATTCAATAGTGTATGGTGGAACCAAATGAAATAATAATAATAAGATATTGGAGAAAACTAATATATTTACAATAATATTTTTACACACTTCTCTAATAAGATTTTATCCACATTTGCAAATAATAAGTTTGGTTGTTATCCTAAAAGAAATCAAATTGCCTGAATTCCTCCTATACATACAACAGGTCGTAAAAAATCTAAAAAAAAAAATTCGACTGTATTTTATGTTTTGAATGTCAAATAATTTGAGCAGAATAGAATTGTATATTTATAGTAAAACTAGCTAATTGGTGAATTTAGAGTATATTATGGGGTGTTCTTGATCTCACCATGCTCTTTGGTGAACTTAATTCTAAAACTTTTTGTATTAATTTGATGAGTATTTTGTGTATAGGGTTTTGGCTATATTTTGTACTCAATTTTCTTTTAAATTTATAAACTTAAATACTCAAATATTGGTCGATTGCAAGCGCACAACCTATCAATATAGTATAAAAGGTATCGATCCAAGGGATAAGGGGAGACTTCAATTTTTGCTCTAAAGAATAATTTCAGAATTTTGGTTTGTTTCAAAATTTGTTTTAATGTTTGTTTACTAATAATCCTAAGGTTGGCGGGTTCAATACCCAAAGAGTTGAAGGTTTAAACAATAAAAACTAAGAAAGAGTAAAGCTAAGTTAGGGTTTAACAAAGATTGGAGAATTCTAGGGGCTTTCGGTCTACAATCCCTTATTTAATCCTATCTATTTGGTTTATTTAAATTCATGCTTGATTTGATGAGGTTTCTAACCTAATATATTAAAAAGGGTCACTTTCGTAAATTAATAACGTGCCTAGATAATTCGGACTTCACCGATCGGTCTATCACCCTAGCTACCTAGGTTATGAAGCTCTTGTTAGTCTATCCTATCCTTAGATATCGGTATTTCACCCTTAGGTTCTTCATACCGATATCCAATTCAATTCTAGATGTCCTAATTAGGGTTTGATTTCACTTTTGGGTCCATCACCAAATACCTAACTTTAATTTGTGTAGTTCCGGTTTAGATTAAAAGATAGTGTTTCTCTAACCTAAATCCTAATGGCTTTGTGACACAATTTATACTATCATATATAATCCTAAGCTACTTTGGAGTCTAAAAGACCTCAAGCGGGATAACTACAATTCAAGTACAAATCATGCGAACCACAAAGAATAAATCACCAAAAATTAACAATCAAATCAAACAATCATAATAAAAACAAAAAAAACCAAATAGAATAGAATTAAACAAGTTCATGCATTGACCTAAACCCCTAGAGAGAGAACTACTCCCTCTTGGAGAGATCCATTACAAAGTTTGGCAAAATAAAGAGAAATGAATTAAAGAAATAATTACACCCTTTGTTGAATCAAAAACCTCAATACTTGCCGGAATCTCCTTTGAATCTTCTCCTTCTCCTTCCTTGAAAAACACTTGGAACTTAGAGAATTGCTACAGAATTTTGGATGAAAAGAGCACCAAGAGATGATGAGAGAGATGAGAATTATTGATGGAGAGCTTGATCATTGAATTCCCTCTCAATAAGAATGAACTCCCCTTTTATAGCAAGAGACTAAGCCTAGCTTGAATATAGGAGTAGTGGGTTAGTGGGTGCTGTTTCCAGGATGCCATGATCAGAATTGGTTGTAGAAAACGTGTCCATGATGTGCTAAAAATAGAACCCATGCCAAAAATGTGAAATTATGGTTATCTGCGGGTTCACTGCGTCCGCACTGGTGGAGAGTGCGGGTGGACTCGGCCGCACCGACTCAAACTTTCCTTATTTAACATTCTGCGTAATGATCTGAGTGCGTCTGCACTGGATATGAATGCGGATGTATGACCCGCACTGGTGAACTCCTGTGTTGTTCTGAAAGCTGCCAAGTATTGAGTGCGGGTGGATCAGACGCATTGGGTTATGAGTGCGGACGCATTACGCTCGGACTTTTTCTGATATACTGAGTGCGGATGGCCGACCCGCATTGGATGGTGAGTGCGGACGCATTACGCTCGGACTTTTCATCTGGACTTCTGCGGTGGTGGAAATTTGGCTAAGTACTGAGTGCGTCCGCACTGGATGATACTGCGTCCGCATTGAGGGAATTTTTCTTCATTTTTCATCTTTTCCTGCATCATAAAGACAACGAACTGCAGTAACTTGATTCTAGGTGTATTTTATTAACTTTATATTCAAAATACAAGATATTTGGTGTTATTATATGATAAAAACTAGTTCGAATGTGTATATAATATATGCTTATCATAATTTCAAATGAAAAATTCAAACCATTGAAACCGATAATCATGAGTGACGCAATTTCATGTCAAATTCATAAATTGTGGAATTAATTTAGTATCAAGTCGAGTTGATTAAAAAAATATATAAGTTAATTTTAATACGTTCATTTGTCATTTTTTTTATTACTTGACTTTATATTAAATTAGTAAGTCAGGATAAGTAGTACAAATGTGTTATTTTATTTTTATTTACCTCCCTTACCGTTTCTCTCACCGGCATGGAAATAACTAAGGTGAATGGGTTTTTATGACTCACTGGCAACATAGCATACTGTTGTAAGATGTTTGATAGAGAACTCTAGTAAAACAGACTAATTTATCTGATCCGCAATTTTAGTTAATTTAAAAAATATTAATAAAATGTTTTAACAAATAGGTAAAGAAGAATACAAATGGTCTAGGATAATATGTGATAAAAAAATGATACAAGATCCTAACTGGTGGGACTACAATCACCTACTATTTTGAGAACTTGGTAATCTTGAATTGACTGGTATGTTTCCTTTTTGTTATTGTTGTGTAGTTTATTAAATATAAAATAAACAAAAAACTTTTTTAGTTTTGTATGACTTTTCATTGTGTTTTGAATTGAGTGGGTGTTTTGTTAATTACGTCTATGACTTGTGATATGTGCTTTTGGTTATAAAAACTCAACATACATTAGGTTATGGTATGAGCTATTTGGTACCATTTCTTTTTTTGCTTTAAATTAGTATCATCTTCACTTTTATAAAAAAAAAAAAAAAAAACATCTTAATATATTATGTAAGTGGCCTTTGCTGCCAAAAGTCTCTTGTTATTCATTGAATGCACCAGGTTGTTATGTATTTTGATGCCGGCACAAGTTACGTGTACTATTTCTAACTCCTTCAGTTTTACTAATATTATAGGAAGTTATTACGTGAAGGTTTGTGATATGTGCAATATCACGTTGAACGAACATGCTACTTCTAGCAGTGGATGTATCAGTTAATATCTCATACTTTTGATTTATTTATTTTTTTCATTTCAAAATTTAGTTTGTTTTTTTGTTGTTTTTTTGTTGTTGTCTCATCTTGAATTTAAAACTCGTTGAAAAGAGAAAAAAAGGGAATAGTTCAAATAATGTTTCCATACATATAAGAGGTTTGTGAAAACCCCTTCATGTGGGATTGTGGATGATAATTAAATAAAATAAAAAAATAAATAATATGATACAAATATTTAAATATCAATTTTTAATCAAACCTAAGTACCTAACTAATTAGTTTGTTGTTTTATTCAGGTACTTGCCATGACTTCTAGGGGTCTAACTGAGAAAGATTTTAAGAAAATTAGAGAGTTCCTTCATCAGGCTATAGATATACGTCGTGAGTGCAAGCCGAGCATGGGAAATTGCTTGAGAATTTCAATGAGTGTGGTGTTAACAGCGACAAAATAGAAAAGCTCAAAAGTTCGGTTGAAGATTTTGATTTCTTCTTTGAAATTCAGAATTTAATAAAAGTAGTTAGTAGATTTTAGTTTCAGGACTAATTAGTTTAGTTTTAGTCTAACACTCACAAAAGTTTTTCTTGAAGGTTGACACTCGCAAAATTTATTTTTATATATGTTGTTGGTTCATTTTTGTTGTATGGAGTGCACTTTGGTATGAGATACTATCAAGTACGATAATTAATTTGGAAAAATTTTGAACTTTGAAATTCGCCTATTAACACTGAAGATGGGCTAAACCTTCGATTTTTTTTCTATAATTGTTATATAGATAAATTATGCCACCAAAATAATGAGCAAATTATGCCAAGAAACTTCTGATATTAAGAAAATTTGTATTATTATATGATTAGTTGATTACCAAAGACACATTAAAACAAATGAGAATCATATCGCCGAGTTATCCTCTCAACCGAATAGCAGGATAAATTGCAACTCATATAAAATTCTGCACTAACAACATCAATCCGACCTGATAGTGATTCCCCCTATCAATTCTTATGAATTATCTATTAATAATATACAGTGATCCTGCATGTACCTAAATTATCTTTTACCCAAGATTAGTAAAAAGTAAAATTTTAGCAACCTCAGGTTGGTTCTATTTTTAGTTCTCGGCATCTCACCAATTTATATATTAAGCCACTTCCTCTTTCCCTCCTTTCATATTCTCATCCTCATCCAAATAATACAACTTCACTTTGGTTCTTTCACCATGGCTCTATTTGTAGAGAAAACCAGCTCAGGTCGCGAGCATAAGGTCAAAGATATCTCCCAAGCCGACTTTGGCCGGCTCGAGATCGAGCTAGCAGAGGTGGAGATGCCTGGTCTTATCTCGTGCCGCACCGAGTTTGGTCCATCAAAGCCTTTTGCTGGTGCCCGCATTTCCGGCTCACTCCACATGACAATTCAAACTGCTGTTCTGATCGAAACTTTGACTGAACTTGGTGCCGAGGTGCGCTGGTGCTCCTGTAATATCTTCTCAACTCAGGATCATGCTGCTGCGGCCATTGCACGAGATTCTGCAGCCGTGTTCGCATGGAAGGGAGAAACCCTTCAGGTATGTAATTTTAATTGCTAGATATATAGCCTTTTTTTCATTTTTCCATGTGGAAAATAAATGTTTGAATTCAAAGGCAACAAGAATTTAGACATATATAGCCATGACAGAATATCTCAACTGGTCAATGTTATTTAGTTATAATCTAAAACTATGGATTTAAAAAGGTAAATTCTGCATCTTTTCCCTTTTGTAACTTGAAAACATGCAATAATTAACAAGACCATACATAGGCAAGATCTATCTACATTTGTGTAAGAAGGCAATTTCACAATGATACTGACTATCAGAACTTTGGTTTCCAATACCAGGAGTACTGGTGGTGCACGGAGCGGTGCCTTGACTGGGGACCTCAAGGTGGTCCCGATCTAATCGTGGATGACGGCGGTGATGCCACACTTTTAATCCATGAGGGTGTTCGTGCCGAAGAGGAATTCGAGAAATCTGGCAAATTTCCTGACCCAGAGAACACCGACAATCCTGAATTCAAGATTGTCCTCGGTTTGGTTCGTGATAGTCTCAAAATTGACCCAAAGAAGTACCACAAAATGAAGGAGAGGCTTGTCGGTGTGTCAGAGGAAACCACCACAGGGGTTAAGAGGCTTTATCAGATGCAAAATGATGGAACTCTACTTTTCCCTGCAATTAATGTCAACGACGCTGTCACCAAGAGCAAGGTCAGATTTACTGATTATAGATTTGGCCATTTCAAAATTTAATTACAGATTGTCCTTATCATGATTTTTTCAACAGATAATTAGATATAACTTTTAATATACATCTCGGTATACGAATTGTAGTTTGACAACTTGTATGGGTGCCGCCACTCTCTCCCTGATGGTCTGATGCGTGCCACCGATGTAATGATTGCCGGAAAGGTTGCTGTTGTATGCGGTTATGGTGATGTCGGCAAGGGCTGTGCTGCTGCCTTGAAGCAAGCTGGGGCCCGCACAATCGTCACTGAGATTGATCCCATCTGTGCCCTCCAAGCCCTCATGGAAGGATTCCAGGTCCTTACTTTGGAAGATGTGGTCTCTGAGACTGACATTTTTGTCACAACCACTGGTAATTTGAAAAGTTACATTAAGCTAGCAGTTCCGGCCATGTAGATTATATTAATTAATTTAATAATTTATTAGTTACTAATTCAGGTTTTGAATTATCTGGCAGGTAACAAGGATATCATAATGGTTGACCACATGAAGAAAATGAAGAACAATGCGATCATTTGCAACATAGGTCACTTCGATAACGAGATCGACATGCTTGGGCTGGAGACATATCCAGGTATCAAGAGGATCACAATCAAGCCTCAGACGGACCGGTTTGTCTTTCCTGAAACCAACACTGGTATAATTGTCTTGGCCGAAGGACGGCTCATGAATCTCGGGTGTGCTACCGGCCATCCTAGCTTTGTCATGTCCTGCTCCTTCACTAACCAGGTTTGTCTGGAGAATGCAATCATTCAAAAAAAATAATCATGACAGATACAATTGTTTGTATAAATAATACCTATTACCATGGTACAAAATCATCTGGTACCAGTAAAATATGGTATGGTCGTATTACCATAAGATATTCAAAGGACTATGTCTGTGCTTTTTATTCTTTTCAGCGACAATCTTGATGTTTGAGACTCAAGTAAGTCTTAATTCAATCAGACAAAAAGATCAAATGAAAATATAATTTAAAGAAAGAACAAGATACCAACATTGGTAAGAAAACAATTACTGATTCTAAGCCTAGTTAGAACATCATCATTTGTTTTCAGGGAAAAAGAATGACTAGAATATTATCAAAATCAAACCATGATTTTTTTTCACTTTTTTTTTTCTGTTGTGCAGGTGATTGCACAGTTGGAGTTATGGAAGGAGAGAACTAGCGGGAAGTACGAGAAGAAGGTGTACGTTTTGCCGAAGCACCTTGATGAGAAGGTGGCAGCACTTCACCTCGGCAAACTTGGTGCCAAGCTAACAAAATTGAGCGAGTCTCAGGCGGACTACATCAGTGTCCCGGCTGAGGGCCCGTACAAGCCCGCTCACTACCGCTACTAATCATATTACTACCAGTATTATTGGTAGTGAAGTAATTTACCATAAACCTACCTCCTTGATATAGTTACGCTTGGGTATCTGTTTAGTTGGTGTTTTGGTTGTTCTCTCACTCTTTTTTATTTTGTTTTAGTAAAAGGACAAAATTGGGAGAGACCAAATGATGCCTTCTTTATCTGCTTATTTGATGTTTTAGCAGTTGTACTTTTAATTCCTACTTTCATGTTTTCCTTTCCAAGTAAAGAACAGTTTTGGGAGAAATCAATTGAGTTGAGGCCACATTTGGTTTGTCAGTTTAATTTGAATATGAACGAGGCTGTAAAGTTGTGATTTTCCTCCGTACAGGTAAATAACTGCTAGTCTTCTAAATTTTCATTTTATCTGAATCCACAGCAATCAGATTGGAAGGTTACATTTGCCAATCCAAATTATTGATCTATTAAGAGTAGAAGCAAAGACTAGAAAATTATATGAAGTCATATCCTATCAGGTACCTAAAACCAAAGCCAATGCTAAATCAATTCAGTGGCTCAGTGGTTGTGTAAAATATTTTTTACTGAAGGTCCATTTTGAGATTCGCAGTAGATTGAAATGGACTGAGATCTCATTCTACACTTTCACATTAAACAACAAGAAAATCTCAGATCAAGCTTGGAATGGCGCAGGAAGACAAAGGTGATCAAATCAGCGAAATCAGCCAACTATTTCTAAACAAGGTAAACCAAATTATGATTCGATAAACGACCCAACAATAAAGCTAAATAAGAACATTATTGAATCGCGAGATCAATTGATTCATCGCCAAACTATCATTTGAAAAGGCAAACAACAACAACGTTTCAAAATACCGTATCGGCAAAACACCACCGCCACTTGATAAAAACAAAGTACCAATTATTCCAAAACAAACCCAAAACCATCCTCACACCATCCAAATGAAGAACAAGTAACCTAACCTAAAACACCAGCCTCGAAGAACCAATGCAACTAGCATTAGAGGCGCAAGACCCGCATGGGTGATCAATAACGGTAGTGAATAGGCTTGTACGGGCCCTCCACTGGGACACTGATGTAGTCAGCCTGAGATTGGGTCAACTTCGTTAGCTTGACACCGAGTTTGCCAAGGTGAAGGGCAGCCACCTTCTCATCAAGTTGCTTCGGCAGCACGTAAACCTTCTTTTCATACTTGCCGCTCTTCCTCTCATTCCACAACTCCAACTGTGCAATCACCTACACGAACACAAACAAATTCAAATACAATGAGGATGATATTAAAACAAGAAAAAGAAAAAATGGAACTGCACACACAAAGAATGAAAGATAACCTGGTTGGTGAAGGAGCATGACATGACGAAACTGGGATGACCGGTGGCACACCCCAGGTTCATGAGACGTCCCTCGGCCAAGACAATGATGCCAGTGTTGGTCTCAGGGAAGACCCACCGGTCAGTTTGGGGCTTGATTGTGATTTTCTTGACACCTGGGTATGTCTCCAGACCGAGCATGTCAATCTCATTATCAAAGTGACCAATGTTGCAAATGATAGCATTGTTCTTCATTTTCCTCATGTGGTCAACCATGATGATATCCTTGTTACCTATCAAATGAGACAGCTTCAGTTAGTCCCTTATTATGTAATAATTACAAAGCTAAAAATCATAAGGATGTCAAGTTCAATACCAGTGGTGGTGACGAAAATGTCAGCCTGTGAGACAACATCTTCTAGGGTAAGGACCTGGAGGCCTTCCATGGTGGCTTGTAGGGCACAGATTGGGTCAATCTCAGTGACTATGACACGGGCCCCGGCTTGCTTCAAGGCAGCAGCACAACCCTTTCCGACATCTCCATAACCACAGACAACACCAACCTTGCCGGCAATCATGACATCAGTGGCACGCATCAGGCCATCAGGGAGAGAGTGGCGGCACCCATACAAGTTGTCAAACTAAATTTGGAAAACAATAAATCATAAGAATTGTAGGATGTTTTCATTTATATCATGTCGAACAAAGAAACTTTTCACAAAAAGCTAGAACTAATAGTCTAAACATCAATTTAAATATCTTCAGTTCATGAGCAATTTCCAACAGTTTGTCAAAAGAAGTTAATTTTTCTTTTGAAAGCATTACTTGGTTAGATTCCAAGCCAAAAGTCATAAGTAGGATTTGATACAACAGTTGTAGTTCATTATCTTATTATTAATAACAAATTCAGAGTAAATAAAATCAACAGTTACACAAGGAAAAGAAGATCTTGATAAAGCATATGACCAGTATTCCTATGTCAATCAACACAAAGGGTTACTGCAAAACTTGTCCCACATGGAAAAAACAGATCTATGAAAAAGGCCACTGCATAGACCATCTCAGGACCCACCATCAGTAACCAACCAAATAAACAGTGGCCATAGGCTCTCACAAGAGTTCAAACTAATATGAATTTTTTTTGAAGTTAGGTAAGATCCCATTGCCTCAAGTGAAAGCTACAGCCAGATCTAGATCAAAACCTAAATCCCAGTCAAATCAAACACCTAAAATACCAACTCCACCAACCACAAAACCATTGGTGCGTGATTAGTTATACCTAAAATGAACTGTTAAGTTGTAAATCCAGAAAAAAAAAATCTCACCTTGCTCTTGGTGACTGAATCATTCACATTAATTGCCGGGAAGAGAAGTGTGCCACTGTCTTGCATCTGGTACAACCTCTTGACACCGGTGGTGGTCTCCTCTGACACACCAACAAGTCTCTCCTTCATCTTACGGTACTTCTTTGGGTCTACCGCAAGGCCGTCTTTGATAATTCTAAGCACAATCTTGAACTCAGCATTGTCGGTGCTCTCAGGATCAGGCAGCTTGCCGGTCTTCTCATACTCCTCTTCAGCACGAACTCCCTCGTGGATTAGGAGTGTGGCATCACCACCATCATCAACAATTAGGTCGGGACCTCCTTCCGAGCCCCAGTCAAGGCACCTCTCTGTGCACCACCAGTACTCCTGATGGTCAGAAAATACAAAATGTACAGTTAGCGGTGACAATATTAAACTTCTGGCTATAGCCAGAACCAGAATGACAGTTCAATTACAAGGCAGTAAATGATTAACCCCAAGTAGTGTTTTTGCAAATGACAGCAATGAATAGTAACAGGTGATGAATACAAGCGGAAAGTTTGTACTTAAATCCTACTCAGATCTATGTTTAAATACGGTAAACAATGTAAAATTTCAAAATTACATTCTATACAGAGTAAAAAAAACGAAGAAAAAACATATCCTAGTCTCCGATTTGCGCGAATTCAACTCTTAAACAAAAACACCGACTAGATGAAGACCAGATCGAATTGAGAAAACAGTAGAAATAAAAAAAAATACCTCAAGAGTCTCTCCTTTCCAGGCGAAAACTGCGGCTGAATCCCTTGCAATGGCTGCGGCAGCGTGATCCTGAGTCGAGAAGATGTTGCAGGAGCACCAACGCACCTCTGCACCGAGCGCAGTCAAGGTCTCGATCAAAACCGCAGTCTGGATCGTCATGTGGAGAGATCCTGAGATGCGGGCCCCAGCGAAGGGCTGAGACGGCCCGAACTCGGTGCGGCAGGCCATTAAACCGGGCATCTCTACCTCGGCTAACTCGATCTCGAGCCGACCAAAGTCGGCTTGGGATAGATCCTTCACCTTATACTCCCGACCAGAGCTAGTCTTCTCGACAGAGAGAGCCATGGCTAAAGGGCAAAAGGGTTTGGATCTGAGATGTGATACGAGAGAGAGGAGATAAGAGTGGCGTAGTGAGAATTGGAGAGGAGGAGGGGAGAAAATATAAAGGGTTTGAGAGAAATCTGAGCCGTTGGATCTTGGGTTTTTGCAGGGGTTTGGGCGGTGGGAGTGATTAGTGAGATTTATCTTTATATTTTTGTGTGGTGGGTTGTTACTTCCTTCTTATCGACTCGCTATAATATTTAACAAAATAATTAGTTTCATAAGTGCTCAATCAGATCCGATGGGATGGGGGTTGGTGTGTGATATTATAGAGGGCCCACAACTGACAAGGAAGAGTGGAGCGGCGACGCATCGCGGAAATGGAAATTTAGGAGCATCCTAAGGTACCTGAGTGTGTATAATAATCACAACGGGTAAAAATCAATTCGGTGCCTATCTGAAATATGGGATCTGCTTTGAGATGCTTTCCAGAGTAAAATTGACGTCTCAGATCTCACTCTACTCAATCAGGTATTGCAGTAGATCTGAATTCGAAATTTATTGGGCAACTCGATCGTACCTGTGCAAGCGCCAAGCGTGAATTATTAGTACAACTGTACAAGTGAAACGAAGCTTAAAATATTCTTATTCCTTTTTTGGTGTTGGTTTTATTTCTTTCCCCCATTCTTCAATTTAGAAAGTAATAAGATATAATTTTGGGAAAAAAAAAATAAAGGTTGTTTCTTCATAACATTTATATCTTACTATTATGAATTAATCTTTATTTTTTAAAAATTAATAATTCAAAATTTAAATCATAAATGTCAAAATAAAACCGTTAGATGTGATTTTGCAACGTCTATAAATTATTCACATTAGTGAGATTTTGCAAGATCTTGATGACAATCAAAATAAAATTGAAATGTCATAATTTTTTACACGTTCATAATTAAAATAATGTAGATCATATTCAACAGTTTTATTTTGATTTTTATGTTTAAATATTGAGTTGTTAATGTTTTCAAAAACGAAAGTATGATGAAGGCAAAAAAAATAGAGGTATTTGAACCGTCTTCTATTATTATAGTTCATATTGTGTTAGTTTAAAATCCACTATGTTTTATGAACTTATGATTTTGTCTTGTATGTATTAACATTTAAAAATTGAAGGTTAACAACTCGCGATTGAAAATTATTCTAAATTTTGTATGATTAAAAAATTTATAGTTGTATGATTCATCAGAAAGGTCTGTAACTTAGCTAATTTAAAAGTCGTTTTTTTTTTAAGAATGTAGAAATGAAAACAAAAATGCACATTATATTTCTTTTCTGGATACTCTTAAACCTTGAGATTTTCAGAGCCAAAGCTGTGATTTAATCAAATTGTTATTAACAAAAAAAATTAATCTAATTTTTTTTGTCTAAGATAAGGGCATTTGCTTCCTTGTAATACAAAAATTCTGATTTTGTCGTGTTATATTAGTAATTTAGTAATTATTTTTCAAATTATTTTTAATATATTTTTCATTCCTACAGTTCATTCTAATTTATAATGGAGCCAATTGCATCTTTTATATTCAAATATTTTCTCTATGGATTAGTAGTTTGATTAATTTAATTTTAACGTCCTTACAATTTAATTGCAAACTAATTACAAATTATGATGTGGTGATTTTAGATATATTTTAAGTAAATCAATTGCATTAGTAGTTTGATTAATTTAATTTTAACATCCTTACAATTTAATTGCAAACTAATTACAAATTATGATGTGGTGATTTTAGATATATTTTAAGTAAATCAATTACAAATTATGATGTGGAAATGAAATTCATGGATTTGGATATTTATACGACATCGAGTGACGAGTGGGAGCAAACCGGAAAAAGAAAAGAAAAGAAAAGAAATTTTGCTTCCATTTGCATTAGGAATAAGGGGCAATAAATAAATAAAAAGAAAACGCATCACAATCGATTCAAATAAAGTACAAAAGAACGTATCAAATAAAAAATATAAAAGCAAGCATGGTTAATCAATTGCATTCAGCTAATTAGGAATGAAAGCACCTTGAAGCAAAATTTGCAATCGCTATCTTGTTCGGGACAGGGACATATTTACTCAGAGCAGTGCTCATGCATTTTGGGAATTTTTATTTATTTAGAATTTAAAAAAATAAAATATCTGAAAAAAACAAATTCTATTTTGAAGATTACACACAATAGTTTTCGATTAAATGTTTGGTCATAAACAATTTCAGACAAATATGTAATCAGCATGCTGAAAAAAAACGAGTTTGTGTCCCACTAGGTACCTGAGGTACAATTTCAAAAAACGGACGGCCCAGATTAATTTCAGCCGAACCAAACTCAATCAGGTAACGGTTCAAACTGTAGGGGGTGGTCTGCTTTGAAATTTGTGCCAAGTTAACAAAATAGTCTGGATTTAACACTTGCATCTTAGGTACCTGAAGTGATACGGATTCGAAAAAACTGAGACCGCCTCGATAAATTAACTATTCTCTTGCATTTTTGGCAGTGGCATAGCCAGGACTTGAGTCAAGAGTAGGCAGAAATCGAGTTCAGGTTCTTTTTTTTCTAAATGGGTTCGGATTCAAATCACCTTCATAACTCCTTTTCTGTCTCCTCTAGAGCCACCTACCAAATTGTCTCTGCCTATCAAATAAGTTGTAATTTCTAAATTACTGATTGGTACCAAAAATCCAAAATTACTCAACCATTACTTGTAATTTTTAAAACAATTGGTATCACTTAACAAACTAAATTGCATATTCACAATTAAAAAAAGAGTTACCTTAGCCACAGTGAGTACAGTTTAAATATTAATAACACTCATAATAATTAAATTTGTAATATAGTTACTTAAAAAATTAAAAAATTTCTAATTTTAAAATAAAATATACATTCCATATAATATTAGAAAGTTTGAATTATGTTCAAACAAAAAATAAAAGTTTAATTCCTACTTCTACATTTTCATAGCAATCAAATTTGTAGTCGAGTATTGTCCCATTCTTTACTTTAATCAAACAAAAAATAAATAAACAAACCACTATTTTGTTTTAAGTGAACAACCTTCATCAACAGCTGTGTACTTTTTCTTCACTTGAGTCAAATAAAAAAATAAATAACTTAAATGGTCACTTCGCAGGCTATAGGATACCAAATACGAAAAGTATTCATTAAACGGTAAGGTTTATCATGAACCACCAGAAATTCAATTTTTTTATAGTAGATAGTTATACACCAAGTCTAGCCACGGAAATAGTTAAAGATTATTCTTCCTTATATGGACTCTTTGACCTTTACAATTTTTTTCAATCACCATTAAAACATCTGCATCTCTAAAACGCTTGGAGTTTCTAAATAACTTGAATTTCTACTCTACATCTCTGAAATTAAAATTAGAATTTCTTAATTGCTACATTAACGTTTAATTAAAACAATATTAAAAATTGAGCAAATACGAGTCGATTATTTCTCCACGGCAGAGTTTTGAAACGGTTTCATGTTTAGAAACTACTGAACAAAATTGCTAAGTATGAAATCCATCTACATTTCTGAAACTGGTTTAGAAACTGCCAAGTCAATTTTGAAACTCTAAGAATTTCAAAAATGCAGATACTCTTGTAGTTTTTCAAAAGGTGCAAAATTGACTTAAATAATCTGAGTCGGAAATAAGCAGAATCAAATTCAGAGATAGACAAGACCCATTAAAAAATCTGGTTCAAACTAAATTTGGTTTGGTTTACAGCATCAGGAGACAAATCGAAAGAAAGAAAGTGAAAGACAGAAACAGATGGATTATGCGAAGGAAAGAGATGGAAGGTAGCAGGGTTACGTGCTGTGATGGTGAAGAAAATTATAAAGTAACATTCGTAATATAACAATGAAATAAGCTGAACTCGTCGACCATTTTAATTTTTTTTTTAAGAACCAAAAATTTAACTTTTTCGAAGTGGACTGATTATTAGGACGTGCTCGGATGGTAGGGGTGCAAACGGGTTGGATATTGTTTGAATTTGTATTCAAAAATTAAATACGATATCCGAATATTTATGCAGATACAGATACAGATACAGATATAGTTTTAAATTTTAATTATTTGTATATAAATAGTAGATATATAATATATAGTTTAATATTTATTATGAAAAATTTATGTATTCACTGTTATAAAAAATGGATATATGTATCCGTTCAATATCTGATCCGTATCCGTATACGTCTAATATCCGATCCGTATTTGTATTTAAAAATAAAACAGATACGAATATGATTTTACAACTATCCGTATTTGTACACAAATGCATGGGAAAGAAGTACGATGTTGAACTTGAATTTTTTTCTCACATGTCATTTCGTGCTTATTCTTCCTTTACATCTTATTAATTTGGTTTCATATTTTCATGACATATGTATTTTGTTAATTTCTTTATTTTATTTTATTATAAGCTTTTCATCGTCACTTTTACTTTACTATTTATTTCATCATCATTTTTTTTTACGACAACTTTTACATTTGTAAATTTTTGCACTATCATGTTTTAATTATTGTATTAGACTTTAGAATTGATCATAAATTTATCAATAATTATCAATAAAAAAAACAATTAGATAAGTCTTTTCTCAAATTAGAATTTTCTACCTCGTAACAACCGAATAGATCATAACAAATTGCTCTAGAGAGAATACAAGTTTTGTGAATTATTTAACCCCTAATTTGAAGAGTAGAGGAGGTAACTCGTTGGCCCTTTCATCCATTTATTTTCTTTTAATGAGACAGTCTAAGAGTCTCCTATTGAGAAAAGAAAAAAAGAAGAATAAAATAATACAAAGAATTGGTCTTATACTATAATTACAAACAAATATTAAGGGTGTGCTTCAGACAGTGAGACGCGGAAGAAAAAAAAGGGAGAATCACTGTGTGAGGTAGAGGCTCACTCCAGACTAACTTTGTCTGACAGTTTTACCTACTTTAGAAGAAAATGACCGGAGAGAGAGCGGAAGTAAAGGAGGAGAGAGGAAAAGTTTTGTGTGGTGTTGATTTTTTATGACAATCGTCACCGTTGATTCTGGGTGTAAAATTACCGTGTGGAGATTGTCTCACTCTCGATCTCTTCTCTTTTTTTCTTTTTTTTCTTCTTAATAAGAGGTTTACTCCTCTATTCTGGAGTACGCCCTAACAAAAAAAAATATTTTTTTTCAGTTCATCTATTCTATCATCATCTCTTATAATTTTAATTTAAAAGTAAAATATAGTTTCTCACTCCCCTTTCTTCATTTAACTATTCTACTCTAATTTCATTTTCTCTCTTGTTAATTTACCGATTGTACTCTAATTCAGAAGAACACGCTAAATCTATCTATTAAATTATAAGCCAAAAATAAGAATTATAAATTTAGTACGGCTGGTAGCAAATCTCGTTCTTTGAAGTGGTGTTTTTTTTTTTTTTGTAAGAAATATTTTAAAAAGAAAATATTTCGCTATTACTCCATGATTCAATTTATAATAAATGTCTTGATTATTTCCATTTATAAAATGTATAAGCGAGATCAATAAAATATCACATGGTTCTCAGATTAAGCAAAACAGAAAAAATAAAATCCACCATTTTGTGACTTTATTAATATAAGATCAACTACCTGCTTATTTGATTATTGATACTAACATATATCTGCCCACCTACTATAGAATAAATATATATTGCTTTACTTGAAATAAGACTAGTGTGTGCTATGCTTACAAAGAGAGTTTGGTGAGCTTAAATTTCAAAATTTATTGAATTGATTTCAAACAATAAATTCAAATTGTTAAAAACGATTTACTTCACGAATGATATGTGTACATACGAAATTTTAAAATTTTATTTAGTATAAAAATAAATGCATTAAAATAACTCTTAATTTATTTTTACCGCTTAACTTTGTACTAAATTAGTTAAAAAAATTAAAAAAAATTACACACACACACACTCGTGAAGTATATCAGTTTCAACAGTTTGGATTCAACGTTTGAAATCAATTCAATAGATTTTAAAATTATGCTGACCAAACTCTTTAATTAGTGAGCATAATGCACGCTAGCTCTACTCGGTTTATTCGGATCATGTATCAGGTGTCCGTGAAACTACTTATGAATATGATACATTATATAACATAACACGACGCATTGATATTATTTTTGAAATAATATGACGCATAAATATTTTTGAAATTATCTGGTTAAAATGCTGTGGAAAAAGTCAGGTTATGATGATAGATGATTTGCTGAATTCTGATATAAAATAGTTAGTACAGAAATTTAATTTTTTAATTTTGAAGTTCGTAAACATCTTTATTTTTCTGTACTTCTGGTGGCCACTGCCAAAGATTTCAAAAAATATATTATTTTGGAAATTTTCATCAAAATATGAGCGTCGTTATCACCTCAGCTACGAGCCTACAACTAAAATATGAACATGAAACGACTTTTTAGAAGCATTCATGCTACATAGTTGAACCATAAAGGTATCCACTTTAAACGGGTATGTAGATTGTAATTCAATTCCAAGTCCAATATTGATTGTATCAATTCCATAATTTAATACATATTCAGGGGCGGATCCAGTATATATCAGGAGGAGGCGGTGCCCCCCTTCTCCTAAATTTTGAGTTTTAGTGGAGATTCATTGGTTCTGACTGGCTTTGCTCTTTCTTGAATTTTTTTTCTGCTCCTCTCTAGATGTTTAATTGGTAATTCAGATTAAATTTATAGTTAAAAATTACATAATTTTTTTGAATTGTGATTGATAATTATAATTATAAGTCAAAACATCATAAATTACAAGTCAGAGCGTTATAAATTATGTTTTATCCAATACCCAATTAGTTAATAGATTTAAATCCGGTCAGCTATTTAAACCCGATCCGGTATTTTTTATCCCCTACATAAAGAAATAAACAAAAACAACAACATTATTTAAAACTTAGATCCGCTCCTGTACATACTTATATACTTATAATCTAAAAACGCTTGTAAAAATAAACAACAACAACAAGAAGAAGACAAAATTACATTGATCAAGAATGCATCAGGGGATCCGAGATTGACAATTCGAATCTGAAAAAAAAAGAAGAAGCAAGAATGGGTAAGAGGATCTGAGAATGACAATCCGAATCCGATAAAGAAATAGTAGGTCCAACAAGCCGAGGTTGGTGAGTTTGGTAAGTGGGACCAACAATCAACATCACCAACAACAACCCAACAATTACGAAACCGGAAAAGTAAATGAAAGATGCAGTCCACTATTAGTAGGTGGACAATAATTAATCATGGAGTAGGCAGCATTTTGGACCCGCTACCACACTACTTTATTATTCTACGCATACATCACAGATATTCATAGAAAAAAATTCCTCAATAAAATTTCTTTTTTTTTTCTTTGTTAACAATATGTCGTATTCTGAAAATGCAACTAATCACGTGCTTCAAAGGCGCCATGCATTGCCGTCTTACCGAGATACAGAGGACTTTTAATCAACTAGGACATGTTTGTCCCACAATTGTGGGGTTGAGATTTAGCTTGTGCAGGAAAGAGAGAATTATTGTGCGTGGGAGATGCTTATTTTAGACTGGATTTGTTCGACAGTTTTTTTTCTGCTCTGGAAGAGAAGAATCGGAGAGGGAGCGGACGTGAAGGAGCACTGTTCGAAGAGAAGAAAAACTTCGCGTGGTGTTGATTTTTTACGAGTTCTGTTATTCTCGATTTGGAGTGTAAAATTACTGTTCGGAGGTTGCTTCGCCCGGATCTCTCACCTTCTTTCTCTTTAATGAGAGATTTAGCCCTCTGCTCTGGAGTACAGCCTTGAAGATTTGAAAAACAACTAATTAATTAATTTATGAATATTTATATACATAATCTAAACGGACATGATTATGAAAATATGTTGAAAAATATTAGTTTGTACTATGAGATTAATTAAGAACTTGTTAGTTTATTTTGTACGAAAAAAAATAATGTGAGAATAATGTTGCGAAACTCCTTTAATTTTTTTTAAATCCGTGACAATAATCGTTTGTTTAAATCTAATCGTAATACAAATACAACATTTAATTGATATCCAAAAGTAATTCTTAATTTTCATTTGATTTTGTGCGAAATGCTCAGTCATTAAGATTACATGTTCGAAATTCGAATCAATTTCTTTTTACATAAATATTAAATAGTTGTGTGGAAGAATTTATCGAAACTAGAAATTAATCTTACCATACAGCTCTCTCTCTCTTTTGTTTTTAATTGTTCTTCCGAATAAAATTGAGACAGAGGTAGACAAGTAAGAGTGACATGCATATTTTAAAAAAACTCTCTGACTTTATTATTTTTATTCATCGTTTTACATTTCTTCAAAGTACATATGAAAAAGAAGTGGGGGATTATCCAAACAAAGCCAATAGAATAATATCCCAAATAATAAGGAATCCAATCTGTTTTCACAAAAAAAAAATACCATTCAAACATGTCGTAAATTAAAATAAAATAAATTATCTTTTTTTTTTCTCTTATATATTTGTCTTCCAAATTCATGAATCCAGATCACTCCAGTACCGCATGTTTAATTATTAAATTCAGACCATTTTTTAATTGTAACACAAATCTAAAAATCCCCTGTATTAAATAGTCACCAAATGCCAACCATTAAAATTAAAGTTAATCCTTACCTATTGAACTGAGTGCGGTACTGTATAAAATACAGACTCCAAATTCATCTACCCAAACTCCAATTTGATTTCACTTGGTGTTTTTCTTTTCTTTTTCCCTTTGTACTGGATCCGACACTGCTGCTCTCCAAATAGGAGAGTAGGATCCTGTTATTTCAAATTTAACCGTTGAATTTTTTTATGCACGAATCTCAACACAGATGAGTGATTATATTAGAAATAACAGGGTCCTGCTCTCCTATTTGGAGAACAACGGAGTTTTGACTCCGTGATTTTTATTAATATCCAACATTAAATAAAAAATGTCAAAATTGTCCAGAGATGCTAGGAAATTATAAATATGCCTAAACCGGCCAATTATTGGCCCGGTTCTTGGTTTTTTTTTTTAGAGATAGTTGATATATTAATTGTCCAATTTATATTAAGACACAAAATAAAGCATATTAATGCTCCAACAAATTCAATATGTTTCTATCCGTCAGAATGCATCTGTATTAATTTAGAAAATATGAAAAATATAGAAAACATTAATAAATGAATCTGAGTTATTGATTCCGGTTCAAAAGTCACTTCTAGGTAAATATAAAAAATACTTTGGTCTTTCTATTTTTGAAAAATAAAAATTCAATCTAACTTTTTGTCAATGTAATCATTTATTACAATTTTTTTTTTTTCAAAATAGGCACTAGAAGGGCTACAATATTTGGGCAGTCCACTATAATTTTTTTAGAGAGATGTTTAATGTGTATAGAATGAGATGTATTGTATATATATTGTATACAGCACAACCCAAGTACAGAGAATATATACTCTTCACAGATTTCTTTTATTTTTAAATCATTTTGTGTCATTTTTCATAAATCATAAAAAATAGTAAAAATTGGTATTCTACAAGTTCATTATATAATCAATTTATTGAGCTACTTATATTGAAAAATATAAATGAAAATCTTAATCGAAAACTTCAACTCAAGTTTTGAGACCCTTCTCTTAGTTTTTTTTGGCAATTCTGAATTTTAAAAAAATGGCATAACAATCTCTAACGCATGTTTATGGTCGTTTGAAGTTTCGTCATTGTTTTATATCTTCTCAATGAAGATATCGTCTCTCTTGCTTTATTTTTTGTCCTAGCCTCGTCTGTTTACGAGAGACGTCTTAGATAAATACATGTACAACACACAACTACTTTATATATGAGATAAGTGACTTAAAAAAATTAATACATATGGTTATAATTGAACGACACATATCGAATTTGTTGGAACATTGATATGCTTTATTTCATGTCTTAACATTGACAATTGATATATCAACTATCTCTTTAAAAAAAAAAAAAGAACGAGCCAATAATTACTCAGTTTGGACTCTTTTATAATTGTCTAGTATCTCTAGACAATTTTGATAATTTTTATTTAATGTTAGATATTAATAAAAATCTCGGATCAGATCTCTTTGTACCTACTTTCCTTAAGCATGTTCTCCTTTTCAACTTGGCAGTTGATACTTGACAACCCACTGACAAGATAATTAAAAAAAAATGAACATATTGCTTTCAATCCTGCACATTTTAAAAAATTCCTCTTCGCATCATTTATTTCCTATGTTATGGGAAATCTTTTTACAGGTTATTACTGTTCAAAACATGAAATTATTATATGGTCATGCACAGAGAAAATGTAAATTATTATATACACCGTACCACTGACTATAAACATCTATCTGTTGAAGTTTAAACAAAAGACAATTTAGGGTTAAACACATGATACCAGTCTTAAGCACCAGATCGTTTAAATTTAACATTTGACAGGGTTTAGGGTTCCATACTAAAATATGCTTGACAACCAAATTTTATAATTTTTATAATTTGTTTACTTTTTTTTTTAAGATAGATAGAAAATTACTGTTTACGCATACAAATTTAAATAATGAGAAAATATAAGTTTACGCATACAAATTTAAACATCGAACAATTTATATTAAAATACCTACAACTTAAAGTATAAACATCTGATTATTCAAGTTTAAATGTCAGAAAATTATAATTTAAACACCAAAAAATTTGAAGTATACACATCTTGTATTAAAATATTGATATTTAATTTAGCCTTACGCTGTCAAATGTTAATGCAAGATGACATGCACATTGCAGGCACGAGTGATTGAAAATACAGATACAAATAACCATCAAATATTAATGTTTGCGCACAGGGACGAATGTATAATTTCTGTCAGAAAGGGACAGGAATTAGGTTCAAATAGCTTATTGGGTTCAAACCTATTAACTAATCGAATACTGGATAAAAAAAAACAATCAACATAATAAAAAACTAAAAATAGCATACTCTTACATAATAAAAACAACAAAATAATATCATTTTACATATTAAAAAACAGAAAAGTTGATCTGGACCCGTAAATTTATATAAAATTTATATAAAAACAATAAAAAATTTCATTAATAGTGCTTTTGAATTGGTCTGACGGACTTTCCACATCTAAGAAGAGACAAAATAATTTTTAGGGAGGAGCAAAGTGGTACCGGTCTCGTATTTTTTCACTGAATTTGGAAATCTATGAGGGACCTATTTGTGCATCGTCGCGAGCTGGACGATTAACATTTCTCTAAATAAAAATTAATCACAAGACCAGTGCTGCAAATAGAGTTCAAATATTGTAAAGTAACCCAATTTTTTAGTTTAGATCCTGACCGCCTGATTAAAGAGTCCCCATGTGCTCTATCTCGGATCAGATTAGTTCAGATTTGAACCGGATGGTTTAGATCTAAACTAAAAAATTGGGTTACTTTAGGAGATCTGGACTCGCTGCATATATAACATAACTGGTTTGGCATCAGTGATGCCGCATCACTATGTGCGGAACAAATTCGCATCCTCTGAGATATCTCAAACTTTGCGTGACTTTTTGGAATATCTCAATCGTTCAAATACATTCTGCACGAATCTCAAAGCTCAAATAATACTGGCCCCCTAATGCTTCCTCGAATAGACACCGGACACATTAGTCATGCAAAAATTGAGGTATCTCAGAGGATACGCACTCGTGCGGAACAACAAGGCCCTGTTCGGCGAATTCGTATCATCTTAGATATCTCAAACTTTGCGTGACTATTTAGAATATCTCACTCTCTCAAATACGTTCTGCACGAATCTCAAAGCTCAAATAATATTGACCTCCTACGCTGCCCCGAATGGGCACCGGATACGTCGTCACGTAAAAATTGAGATATCTCAGAGGATACGCACTCGTGTTCGGCTAGCAGGGGTTTAGTGGGACTTTTAGGGGACTGTGATTAAATTTCCTACATGTGTTCGGTTATTTGTTTATTTTCCATGTTTTTTCCATTTTGATTCCACCTCGGTTCCCACGTCAGTTCATTTTCAATTTTCGAACCTCATACTTCATTTTTAATTTTTCAATCACTCTGTCTCATCTCACTAATTCTATTTTTCATCATCCGGACCCACTAATCTTATGCATTGCATATCACCTATCAAGAACTCATATATAAAAACCTCTTTAGTACCTATGTTTTCTCATGTAGGACTAATTGAAATCCAGATCAATCCCAAGAAAATTTGACAATTAAGAGAAAATTTGAAATCTATATCATATACACACACATTTTTCTCTTATTTTTGTTTGTTCAGTCAAACAATCTGACAATAAGAGAAAATTTAATATTATATATTAATAGAGGTCAATCCAAGGAATCAAATAATACGTCATCTATTATTATATATATATATATATATATATATTTTTACATATTAAGTTGAGATGCGATATGTATAATATAATTTTCATAAAATAGAAAGAAATTACAAAACACGAGATCGAGAAAAATATACCAATCTCATTAAAACATCTTATTTAATTATAAAGAATAAAATTTGTATTTTATATAATGACAATTAATTAATATTGTTTTGATATTGCTTAATTCAATTTATTTAATTACATGTAATAATTATATTTATAAAGAAAATTATATAATCAAATATTTTACACAAAAAAAAGTTTTTCTCACAATTAATCTTGTGACATCCAAACAGCCCCAAGCGAGTGGAATTCATATATCTTAAAAGTAACTCAAACTTTTAATTTGAATCCGAATCCACATGAATATTAAAGACTCCTTGCATTACATGTTCACACCGAATTTGTTCCTTTCATATTCGTAGCTGTAAAATATTAACAGTTTGTTTTAATCTAACACAAAACTCTAAATTCATACATAAGTTGACTCAGTTGATTATTGTTTAAAAAAAAGTTGACTCAGTTGATAACTGAATGGACCCCGTACCATACCGCAGGAGATGTGCACCCACGTTCGTCCGTTCGTTCGTTCGATCTTATTTTTCTTTTTCAATACATTTTAGTATGAAAAGAATAAAAGATAAATTTTGCAAAGTTGTATTTTAAAAGAGAAGGGATCCACTACACTAAATTTTACCTTATATTTTAAAAATGTTCAAACAATTGATTCAAACTGTTTAACACGATGAATATACTAAAATGTACTTGCAGATCAAATTTTACATTTGTTTGAATTATTTTTTTAATATTTATAAAAATGAGTACAAAAATTCAATGATCTGAAAACAACGATTTTGTAAAATACTTAATAAATAGTAAAAAAATTCAGATAAATAAAAAATTTGGTCTCCAAGTACATTTTAATATGAAGATCATGTTGAATGGTCTGAATTGACTATTTGAATTTTAAAAACTTTAAAAATATAGAGTCCAATTCAGTTTCATAAAAAAAAAATAGTGCAATTTGATCACTTCTCATTTTAAAATTATAAATTTTCATTAATTTTATTTACCTCCTGCATGGCCGCAATCACACCGATCAAACATCTGGCCGAACCCTAATAACTGACTAGGCCCATTATCAGCCGAATCCCTCTCGCTTGTTATTACCCAAAGGTTGATTTTGAATCTGAATCGTCCGATTAGAACTAGCACTAATATTAAAGATATCACCAGAATTGCAACTCGGTCCGGATTGGTTTAGATTCTGATCGGACGATTCTAACTCAAATTGTGAGTTACTGTATAAAATCCGGACCCGGCCTAGACCGAGGCAGAACAGTATCCTCTGCATTAACTCAAAAGGAAATCTTTTGAGTTAATGAATCTTGACCGTATGATTTTAAAGGAAGTCAATCTGGCCGTCTGATTTTAAAACTCAGGGCCTTTACAATTAGCACGGATCTTGTTCGAACGGATCTTAAAGATAATCAGATGGTTCAGATGTATATCTCGAAAGATTCCATTTTGAGTTAATGCAGAGGATACGAACTAGGTTGGCAGAGACTGGTGACTCGAGTAAAATGTAAAATAAAAATCGGGAAAATAAGCCGAAAATAGCCATAGCCAACATACGAACACAGATCATCAGCGCACACCAACCCCCAATCCACCCACACCCCACCTCACGTCTCCTCTCTATGTTCACTCTCACCCCCACCTCTCGCGTCCTTATAAACCCCTCCCCTCCCCCCCTCTTCTCTCGTCTCGCTCCCGCTTCTTCCTCTCACTCCGTTTCTTTCCACTCCGACCTCAATCCCCTTCAAGCTCTCTCCACCGCCGCCGACACCATAACCGCCATGGATTCTGTCTCCTCATGGGGTCTTACCTCCCTCTCCGAAGCCGACCCTGAAATTTTCGATCTGATCGAGCGTGAGAAGCGTCGTCAGTGTACTGGCATCGAACTCATCGCATCTGAGAATTTCACCTCCTTCGCTGTCATTGAGGCACTTGGAAGCGCCTTAACTAACAAGTATTCCGAGGGGATGCCTGGTAACAGGTACTACGGTGGAAACGAGTTCATAGATGACATCGAGAACTTGTGTGCATCTAGAGCTCTTCAGGCGTTTCACCTCGACGCAACCAAATGGGGCGTGAATGTGCAGCCTTACTCAGGCAGCCCGGCGAATTTTGCAGCATACACTGCGCTACTTCAGCCACATGATCGCATTATGGGGCTGGATCTACCATCTGGTGGCCATCTCACTCACGGGTACAGTGTTAATTTATTTTTAGGATTTAATCTTTTGCTGCCTTGCCGTTATTCAAGGTCTGATCTTTCTGTTACGCTAATGTTAACAGGTACTATACAGCTGGTGGGAAGAAGATCTCGGCTACCTCGATCTATTTTGAGAGCTTGCCATACAAGGTGAATGCGAGCACCGGCTACATTGATTATGATAAATTGGAGGAGAAGGCCTTGGATTTCAGACCCAAGCTTATCATATGCGGTGGCAGTGCATATCCGAGGGATTGGGATTATGCAAGATTTAGATCAATTGCTGACAAGTGCGGTGCGCTGTTGCTCTGTGATATGGCACATATCAGTGGCCTTGTTGCGGCTCAGGTAAGAACAAATTTATTGTTTTGCTTTTGATTTATTTGGAAATGTTGATTGAATTGATTGAATCTGGTAATTGGAGGAGGTCTGTTGCTAAATGACGTTTGAAAGTAGTTTTAAGAAGAGGATATGAGCTCTTATTTAGGAATGTTGGTCTGCTCATGTGGTGCTTGATAAAATGTCTTTGCACGGACAGATCATTATTTTTTTCGTGTCATACTTTTTCCCTATTATGCATTTAGGAGTTCTGCTTTAGGTTATGTTTTATAAAATTGGCTTGCTCATGAGGTGTTTGATGAAATGACACATACTTTCGATATCTTTTTTTTTGTGCCATTCAAGCAATTGTAGAAGTATTTAGTAGATTTACATGCATTGAATAATCTGTTTAAGTGATTTCGAATATGTTTTCATTTAATTTGCGTTTTAAATGAACATTATAGTGTGCCATTTGACCAGATCTAGTTCTACTCTCAGGCAATCATCAGTCTTGTTACAGAATTAGGTTCCTAGGTTTTATGCCATGAAATTAGCTTGTTCATGAGGCATTTGGTGTAGTGTGATGTTTTTCCATGGGCTATCATTTTCAATTTTTCTTGTGAGTCAATGATGCGGCAAACGTGTTACAAGATTTTTGATTCATCCTTTTAACTCACATATAAATTATAATATTGTAGATTCATAAACTGTCTTGTCTATTTGAAGTTAATATAAAGTACCTTGAGCAACCTTATAAAATTTTCAAATTATAAAAATGTTTTAATGGTGCCATTGCAGCCCTGTCAATATCCTGGTTGGGAATACAGGGTTTTAATATTTTGCATATTTCGTATAGATCTATTTTAGGTACAACCATGTGAGAATCCAGTACAGGCATGGTGTACCCATCTTACATGAATATATATTACCAACTTGATCTCTTTTGTGTTTATTCACTCAACATTATTACAACCATGCAAGTCTTATATCTTCAATGCGAAAATTTGACTCTACACTTGAACAATTGTCTTATTAAATATAGTTTAACTAAAGTTTAGTGCCTAGAATAATGTCCTCTTAATTATAATTATTTACTCCTTTTCCTATGAATGTAGGAAGCAGCAAACCCATTCGAGTATTGTGATGTAGTGACGACAACAACACACAAGAGTCTTCGGGGCCCACGAGCAGGCATGATCTTTTACCGCAAGGGACCAAAGCCGCCAAAGAAGGGGCAGCCTGAGAATGCTGTCTATGAGTTCGAGGACAAGGTCAACTTCTCTGTGTTCCCTTCCCTGCAGGGTGGGCCCCACAACCATCAGATTGCTGCTCTTGCTGTTGCACTTAAGCAAGCTTGTTCTCCTGGATTCAAGGCTTACGCTAAGCAGGTTTTTAAATAACCTAAAATTTTGATTTTTTACTCTGCAAATTGATACCTTGGGTTTTATTGGAACTCTTATAGGCCAACACTTCTGGTTTTTTTCACTTGTGACACAAAAGGTTCAAAGTTGCGTCAATTAAGCATCGCTAATTTACTCTTGAGGCATTTATATTAACTCATCCAAAGTAATGTCATGCATGCCTTGTAACACATTGCTTGCTCTGGATTAGGTGAAAGCGAATGCCGTTGCTATAGGAAATTATTTGATGAGCAAGGGGTACAAGATGGTCACAGATGGGACTGAGAACCACCTTGTGCTGTGGGACCTCCGCCCTCTTGGCTTGACTGGTATGCTTATGTGGAATTGTAATTGTGTTTTAGTGTTAGGCTCATGAAGTCAAATATTGCACATTATATTTGTAGAAACGATTAGAAACAAACGACACCTTCAAAATTCAGAACACAATGTAAATAAGAAAGTAAATGAAAACAAGCAACCAAGCTGCAGTTGGGCACTTGTCATCTGTTTTGCCTTTGCAGCTGAATAAGGTGTTTTGTATGCTACACTTTCATACCAGAAAATGATGTTTCTTCTGCTCCTTAAATATATGCTTTGAATTGTATTGATGTTGTAGGAAACAAGGTGGAGAAGCTCTGTGATCTGTGCAGCATCACATTAAACAAGAATGCTGTATTTGGAGACAGCAGTGCCTTGTCTCCTGGTGGTGTACGTATTGGTTAGTATCTCACTGTCTTTCTTTATTCATTTTTTTCTTGGTGACGTCTGCTTTTGAGTTGTGCTTGGCATGCAAGGAAATTTGGCATCATATATTTCTGAACTTAGATCTACATGGATTTATTTCACTTTTTAAATTGGGTAATCAAATCTCAACTGCTACATTGTCATGTGGGAGGGGTCATCATGTGCATGCTTGTCTCCTGCTTAGCTGTGAATGTAGATATTTTATTCTCAAATCTACTATTTCTCTTTGCTGGATGGCACAGAAACTCTTGGTTGCCACTCATATTTAAAGAAAAGTATATGTAACTTTTTCTTGAAGTAAGATAAATTAAAATTATATTCTCTTGTTGACATAGTCCTCTTTTAACTAATAGGTTGTCACCTCTTTCAAAAATGATTTAGTTGAACTGGTAGATGGTCTCATTATTGCAGTTTCATTGTCAAAACTATTTTATTATTGACATTTGTTCTCCACTAGCTAGGATTTATGTTACTTGTGAAAGTTGTTTACTGAGTTGTGACAGTTGTTTACAGAAAATATCAAACATAAATTTTAAATATATCTAACCTTTTATCTCTGTTTGTTTTCTATTTCAGGTGCCCCTGCCATGACCTCAAGGGGTTTACTTGAGAAGGATTTTGAGCAAATAGGAGAGTTCCTTCACCAGGCCGTGACTATATGCCTTAAGGTGCAAAAGGAGCACGGCAAATTGCTCAAAGATTTCAACAAGGGTTTGATTAACAACCCTGACATAGAGAATCTCAAAGCTGCTGTTGAGAAATTCAGTTCCTCTTTTGAAATGCCTGGGTTCAAGGTTTCTGAAATGAAGTACAAGGACTAAGTGGTCTACACGAGTCATTGGCTAAGTTTTAGTGAACAATCTTTATAAGAGAAAATTTCTCTCTATATGTTACTTGTATTGCTTTGTTCCATTTGGGGTTGTGCTGTCGGTGGAATTGCGAGGAGTTTAGTTTTGTTTTGCATTGTTATGCTAGATTTGATCTGCTGGTTTGGATAATAATGATAATAGGATTTTAATATGTCACTTCTGGGGAAGGAAGCTGGGCTTGATGGCATTTAGTTATGGGTGAGCGTCTTTTACTATGTTTTATTGACGAGATGGAAGGCGAGGAAAGTTGAATTTTGATTTTTCTAAAAAGAGTTAGGTTGGACTGTGATGCCTTAAGATCTCAAATATTTTTTAAATAATACCTAACAAAATTCTTAACTTCTGTAGTCTCATAAATAAAAAAACTTCATTTTGAAGATAAAAATAGAAATCAGAATATATAAAGGCTTCTTACCGGATTTATCAGTGTTCCATTTTCTTGCAACTGAAATGGCCACCATTACTTCAAGCAACATAAAAATGGGAAAGTGAATGAATGAACGAGGGGACCATTATTGGCTGCTTTTCTAGTTGTAACTTTTTAAAGCACAAAAACAGCAAGATTCTACCACAGGTAAATTGTCAACCAATTTTCGCTGAATGTGTTAAAACAGTCGCAAAGAACCAAAGTCCAAAACAACCAATTCTGAAACTAATTAACTGTGCCATGTTAAGTTGTTAACCATGCTGACTGCCGCTGACGCGCTAATCTCAACGCAAGTCTTTCTGTCTCGGTTCACAAGACACAAGTGGGATGTACAACGCAAATTTGTATATAATTTAAATTTATTAGAAATGATTTACACTTAATTTAGTAAAGGCTTAGGATTGAAAATGGTATGGATAATATCCGATCTGTATTCGACCCATATTTAAAAAATTAGATGTGGATATCCAATATCCGTGTGGATACTGATACTGATATGGTTTTACGTTTTAATTATCTGTACTCCAATAGTAGATATATACCATATATTTTAATATATATTATGAATAAAATATGTTATTCACCATTATAATTAGATAAATATTATGAATTTTAGTAACTTTTAATATTTTAATATTATTTTAATAAATATCGGATCCGATCCGGATCCGTATCAGTATGATATCTGCTCCGTATCAGCATCCAAAAAATAAAAAAAGAATATGAATATGGTTTTACCTCTATCAGCTCCGTTTTCACCCCTACTGTACATGTGAATATGAATATGAATGTGGTAATTAATACAGAGTGCAAACTACATCAAGGTAATTCCCCTAATTGGATAGTTCTTCCTCAGATTTTGGAGGAAATCTATGCTAATGTGACTTTTGATTACAATTTGAGGCAAAAAATATGACATTTCCATTCCTGGTGCGCATCGGCTTAATTTATTTTAGCTCAAAGTGTCCTGTTAACAAGCAGAAGGTTTGTAACTTATTTTTGTCAATACTGCTTATGCTTCATGAAAAAGAATGGTCATACACAATTCTAACAAAATAAATAAATAAATAAAAGAGCAGCAAAGCAAAATGAAGAATACCAACCCAACTAGTAAAATAGATCTTAACACAAAATTAACACAAATAATGAAAACAAAAATAAACCTCATTTACAACAAGGTGGTGCCAATGCCAATTTAAGTCTTAGAAACAACCAAAGACAGAAATGTTGAAAACCCCAAATTTGATCTACTTCAAGGGGCAGCATCTCTGGCACACAAGGTGATAATTTCACAACCCCTGGTGTATGGATTAGCGCTAGGCAGAGATCTACAGTTGTAATATGGCACACCTGGCCTTTGACAAGGCACAGCATCTCCTCTCAGTGCTTCATAGCTTATATACCTCTTTTGGGGATAATCCCATAATACCCTTCTGTTCATCTCTGAATCCAGCTCCATTTGCATTTCCTTCTCCATTGGTTGCTTTGAGAAACCCAATTTGACCTCCATTTCCCCTGCATTGCATCGCCATGAGAGTAAGAGGAGTAGGAAAAGGGAGAATGAGACTAGGGTTTGCATTCTCTTTCTTCTCCCTTTTCTTTTCTTTCTCTTTTGGTTGATTGGGGGTGTTATTTTTTCTTTTCCTCCAACTGTGTGTTGTTGGAGAATTAATGGTGTTTAAAGGTAGTGCAACAGTGTTTGTCAGGAGAGGCAGCAATACTAGGGTTTCTCTGTGGCAAAGTGTTAGCGTATATTTTATATGGTTCAATGCAAGGTGAGACTAGGGGTAGGGGACAATACCGCAATACTAAGGTGATGCAAAAAAAATTACACCGTGACCGGATAAGTAATGACATAGCGCTAGTGTCGGTAACGTGTCGTTACATGACTTTTTTTGAAATATTAGCACAAACACAAACTAATCTGATGTATCACGATGTAACATGACATGACACGTGGTCACACGAGTTATGTGTGATTACTGAGGTAGATCTTGATCGAGTGGTGAATTTTAAATAATAACTCAAATGCAAAAAATTAGTCACGTTTGAACACAATACTTGTGGTTACGATGTGACTAACATATGTACCATGGTCATTCTTTTGAATTTGATCACGATACAATACGGCACAAAACGTAAAATTCTAACTTAATCACAGTACAGTACGATACGAATTGTATCGACTTCACACTATATTTTTCAACATGTATAGCAAATATAATGTCTTGTTAGACCGTCTAAAGGAAACATGAATGAAATTTTTTGAATAGCTGAAATATTGTGTGCAGGGGAAAATTTTCACCAAGTCTGAGTGAATTTTTTTTTCCCATTCGCACAGTAAATACCGAATAGAACCTAATAGTTACACGATTTTCTTATAAGATGTTTAATTTTCGATCATGATGAAATAAAAAGGCCTCTTTTTTATAAAGACATATTTACAATTTAATTGCAGAGATGTGTTAACTAGAATCAAATTACGGCAGTATGATTAATTTTGTTGACGTAACAATATAAAGTTGGCTATATCACTTATTGTAAATAAGGAATGTTTAAATTTTATATGATATCACATGAAATATTTATTGTAATCCTTACAAAATACTTCTGATAAAAATCATTCGAAAGTTTTATATATGAGGAGGATTCAAATGTATCATTATTTTCTGATCCAATATGCTCCACATCCTTTATCTCTGTTTTCAAAGTCTGAATAGTCAACCCAAGGCGCTGAACATGATCTTCATAATAAAATATGCTTGGAGACCACATTTTATATTTTTCAGATTTTTTTTTTACTATTTTTTACATAGGTACAATTTCATTTTATCGGATGGTCCATAATCTCTTTAAAACAATAATTTTGTATCTATGTAAAAAAATAGCAAAAAAAATATAAAATTTGGTCTCCAAATATATTTTATTATAAAGATCATTTTGAGCCGATCGGATCGACTGTTCACACTTTGAAAACAAAGTGAAATATATTGGAGCACAAAAATATTAGTGCATTTGAACCCTCCTCTTTATATATATGGAAAATTGTGAAAATGCCACTCCAAAACTTTCAAATTGTCAAAATGCCACTCCAAACTTCATTAATTTGTAAAAACGCCACTCCAAATAATAAGGAAAAATTGTAAAAATGCCACTCAAAGCATTATATATAAGGGAAAATTGTGAAAATACCACTCCAAAACTTTCAAATCGTGAAAATACCACTTCAAATTTTGAAATTGTAAAAATGCCACTCCAAACTTTATTAATTTGTAAAAATGCCACTCCAAAATTGATTCCCCTCGCCCGCCTTTGCATTCTTCGCAACCCCTCCTCCTCCAATAAGCATCAGCACCATCAAACCCTCCTCTACGACTCCCCTCCGCCGCGCTCAGCCGCCATTCAGAACAGGAGAAGAAGAGAAGGCAGGAGAAATAAGAGGAGAAGAAGGGTATTTTAGTTATTAATTATTTGGAGTGGCATTTTTACAAATTAATGAAGTTTGGAGTGGCATTTTGACAATTTCAAAGTTTGAAGTAAGCATTTTCACGATTTGAAAGTTTTGGAGTGGTATTTTCACAATTTTCCCTTATATATAATGCTTTGAGCATGTTAAAAAACTAGGATAGCAAGGATGCTACAAGAATAGCCACACAAATTGGTCTCTGTTATGAAATAATAAATATAGACATTTCACCTTCTCCACCTCATCCACTTTCTATTAGATTTAATTATGTATTAACTCTCTTGTAATTGTATGGCTTTTTATTTTCTTTCTTTAGCCTATAAATAGAGGTTTGTAAGAGATTGAGGATGACACTAAGATGGTGATATAATAAAGAAATAAGATTTAGCCTCTCTCCAATTTTGTTTTTGTCTTGTTTTATAATACGTTATCAGCACGAGTTTGCTCTAGTTAAGTTGCGGCAAGATTTCGTTTTTAGTAGAAGCACGAGTTCGCTATAGTCAAATTGCAACACGATTTTATCTAGAAGAAGGTACTCTTTAGATTATATTTCATTAACCTTGTTGTTAGTAATAATTTTTATTTCTTGGATGAAATTTTATTATTTTATATTGAATGAGAGTAATATTTTCATTCCCTGAAGAGAATGATAAAACAAGTACATGATAATGGCTAGAAGCTTTTGTACATACTATAGCTAGAAGTTTTTTCTAAGAGAACCTGAAGTTCTTAATCATAATATTTTATACAAGAGAACCTGAAGTTCTTAGCCAAAACCTGAAGTTGCACGAATTACTCGAAAAAAAAAAGTTGCAAAGTTATTATGTAAGTAATTTAGTTGATTGATTGTTATATCTTTCATTAATTTAAATTTCATTTAAATTTTTTATTATATTTGTTTTAGTTTATAAGAATCATTCCTTGAAGTGAATGATAGAATGTTAACCTGAAGTTATTATTGAAATTAAGAGTTATCAAGAACCAGAAGTTCGTATTATTCGAATAAAACAATAACCAGAAGTTATTAGAATTATTTAGAATCTGAAGTTCTATTCGAAATTTTAGTATAAAATTAATATAATAACCAGCAGTTATTATAGGTCACTGGATGAATAATAACCTGAAGTTATTTATAATTAAAAACCTAAAGTTTTATTAGAATTTTTCATATAAGATTAATATAATTACCAGAAGTTATTATAGGTAACTGGATCAAAATATAACCAGAAGTTATATCAAACTAAATTTTATAATTGCGCAGTCAAGCAATTTAATAACCAGAAGTTATTAAATAAGTATTTTATTATAACCTGAAGTTATATAAAAATTAATCCGAAATTATTGATACATTTAAATTTATTTATTTAATTTATATATTCTTTTATTTATATTTATGTCTCATTTTATTTATAATAACCTGAAGTTATGGCATTTATAACCCGAAGTTATGGCATTTATAACCTGAAGTTATGACTTTAATAATCTGAAGTTATGGTATTAATAATCTGAAATTATTAATACGTATATATTTTGTAATATACATGACAAATCCCACAAAGTTTGGATTTATCTTCCTTCTCATTTATCATAACTCGAAGTTATGGCATTAATAACCTGAAGTTGTATTATGTTATAAATATGTATTAATAGAAATAAGAAGAAAATCATTCAAAAGATATTTGTTACACATGTGGGATGATAAATTATTATTCCTGTACCTGTCGTACGCCATTAAAGAAAACGAGGAAAAGTATAGAAATGAACTTTACTGAAAATGATCCCAAAATGGATACACATCTTGATATATCAGTTTTTTTTATAATATGGATGAAGAAATGGAAATTTTTACTAAGAGAGAAAATAAAATGTATAAATTTATGTTTAATAAAAGTTTAATTTACATTTCAATTTTTATATTGTATGCAAATAAAATTAATGAATAAAGATATTTTATTTTATTCTTGATTTTTTTTATGTTAAAGGAAAATGACTGATGCAGTGGTAAGTAAAGAAGATCCATGTCTAGTAGACAGCGGGACCACAAATACCATATTGAAAAGTAAGAAATATTTTTCACAATTGCATCTTGGTGAGATTAATATTCACACTATATCTGGCGCAAGTAATTTAATTGAAGGCTCCGGAAGAGCTTGTATTTTGTTACCTAAAGGAACAAAATTAATAATAAATGATGCATTATATTCGAGTAGATCCAGAAGAAATCTACTAAGTTTTAAAGACATTCGAAAGAATGGTTATCACATTGAAACTATGAATGAGAGAAATTGTGAATATCTTCATATCACATCTATTAAAAATGACCAGAAAATTATAATGGAAAAGATGCAAGGATTGTCTTCTGGATTATATGGTACTTATATAAGTACAATAGAATCGAATATGGTAACTAACCAGAAGTTAGTTGATCCAAAATTATTTACATTGTGGTATGAAAGATTGGGTCATCCAGGAAGTATAATGATGAGGAGAATAATTGAAAGTGCAAATGGGCATCCCCTAAAGGACCTGAAGATCCTATTATCAAAAGAATTGACATGCAAAGCATGCTCTCTTGGAAAACTAATTATTAGGCCATCTCCAAATAAAGTTGGACCTGAAGCTCCTTCATTTTTAGAAAGAATTCAGGGAGATATATGCGGGCCTATTACACCATCATGTGGACCATTTAGATATTTTATGGTATTAATTGATGCATCAACACGTTGGTCACATGTGTGTTTGTTAGCAACAAGAAATGTTGCATTTGCTAGACTATTAGCACAAATTATCCAATTAAGAGCTAATTTTCCGGATTATCAAATTAAAAGAATCCGACTCGATAATGCAGGTGAGTTTACTTCTCAAACTTTTAATGATTATTGCATGTCTATTGGAATTACGGTAGAACATCCAGTGGCCCATGTTCATACACAAAACGGTCTAGCAGAATCGTTAATTAAAAGGTTACAATTAATTGCTAGACCTTTACTTAGGAAATCTAATTTACCGTCTTTTGCATGGGGACATGCCATATTACATGCTGCTGCACTAATTAGATTAAGACCAACTGCAAATCATAAGTATTCTCCGTTACAATTGGTCTCCGGAAGAGAACCAAATTTGTCCCATCTAAAGGTATTTGGTTGTGCAGTATATGTTCCAATTTCTCCTCCGCAACGCACAAAAATGGGACCACAAAGAAGGTTGGGAATTTATATTGGTTTTAACTCTCCTTCTATTATTAAATATTTAGAACCATTAACAGGAGATGTTTTTACAGCAAGATTTGCTGATTGTCATTTTAATGAATCAATATTCCCAAACTTAGGAGAAGAAAAACATAAGCTGGATAAACAAGTAACTTGGAATTCATCATTTTCTTATCTTGACCCCCGAAGTGGTCAATGTGAACTTGAAGTTCAAAAGATTATAAATTTACAAAGAATTGCAAATGAATTGCCTGATGCATTTACAGATACAAATAGAGTTACTAAATCACATATTCCAGCTATAAACGCACCTACTCGAATTGACATTACAAAAATATCTAATGAATCTAATGTGCGTAGAAAACGTGGAAGACCACTCGGTTCCAAAGATGTAAATCCACGTAAAAGAAAAGAGCAGAATAAAGCAGTTGGTGTAACTCCAGAAGAGGTTACCGATAAAATCCCAGAAGAGATTAATAAAATCCCATAAGAGATTGATAAAACCCCAGAAGAGGTTGATGAAGTTCCAAAAGAAACTCAGGTACCTAGTGATTACGAGATCTCAATAAACTATGTACAAAATGGTACAATATGGAACCGAAATGAAACATGTGTTGATGATATTTTTGTATATGCTATAGCAATTGATGTGCTAAATGAGGAAGATTATGTGCCAAAAACTCCTGAAGAGTGTATGCACAGAAATGATTGGCCAAAATGGAAAAATGCCGTGAAGGCTGAATTAGATTCGCTTAAAAAGCGCAATGTTTTTGGACCTGTAGTCTTAACCCCCAAAGATGTTAACCCTGTAGGTTACAAGTGGGTATTTGCAATAAAAATGAATGAGAAAAATGAAATTGTGAGATATAAAGCAAGGCTTGTGGCTCAAGGTTTTACACAAATACCAGGAGTTGATTATGAAGAAACATATTCACCTGTAGTGGATGCAATAACTCTTAGATTTTTAATCAGTCTCACAATCACTGAAAACCTTCAAATGCGCCTCATGGATGTAGTCACAGCTTATTTGTATGGATCACTTGATAATGATATCTATACGAAAGTCCCTGAAGGATTAAAAATGCCTGAAGCATTGAAATCAAAACCTCGAGAAATGTATTCTATAAAGTTAAAAAGATCTTTATATGGACTAAAACAGTCGGGTCGAATGTGGTATAATCGACTCAGTGAATATCTTGTAAAAGAAGGATACAAATCTGATGTAATTAGTCCATGTGTTTTTATTAAAAGATCCATTTCAGATTTTACAATTATTGCAGTATATGTTGATGATTTAAATATTATTGGGTCTCCTAAAGAGATCGAAAAGGCTGCAAAATTATTAAAGAAAGAATTTGAAATGAAAGATCTTGGTGTAACGAAATTATGTCTCGGCCTGCAGATCGAGCATTTGTGTAATGGCATTTTTGTCCATCAATCAAACTATATCCAGAAGATGTTAAAACGTTTTAATATGGACAAAGCTCATCCTCTAAGTACACCAATGGTTGTCCGATCACTTGATATAAAAAAGGATCCTTATCGTCCCCGAGAAAAGAATGAAAAAATTCTTGGTCCAGAAGTACCATACTTAAGTGCAATTGGGGCTTTGATGTATCTTGCTAATAATACGAGACCTGATATTGCTTTTTCTATAAACCTACTAGCAAGATATAGTTCTGATCCAACACGCCGACATTGGAACGGAATTAAACATGTATTTCGTTACCTTTGCGGGACACGTGATATGGGACTATTTTATCAAAAAGATACAAAGTCCAAATTAGTTGGGTATGCAGATGCAGGCTATTTATCAGATCCGCATAAAGCTCGATCACAATCCGGGTGTGTGTTTACATATGGCGGTACTGCAATTTCATGGCGATCGACAAAACAGACACTGACGGCAACATCATCAAATCATGCCGAATTAATAGCTCTATACGATGCTGGTCGAGAATGTGTCTGGTTAAGATCAATGATCCAACACATCCAGGAGGAATGCGGGCTTGAGTCAATCAAAGGGAGCCCGACAGTACTATATGAAGATAATGCAGCTTGCATTGCTCAGATCAAAGAAGGATATATTAAAGGTGACAGAACCAAGCACATCTCGCCAAAATTCTTCTCAACTCATGATCTACAAAAGGATGGCCTGATAGATGTTTGTCAAATCAGATCAAGCGACAATTTGGCAGACCTATTTACAAAGTCATTGCCAAGAAAAGTTTTTGAGCAACTTTCACAGAAGATCGGCATCCGTCGCTTAAAAGATGTACATTAAAATGAGGGGGAGTATTATACACGCTGCACTCTTTTTTCCTTCACTAAGTTTTGTCCCACTGGGTTTTCTTAGTAAGGTTTTTAATGAGGCAGCATAACTGATCCGGAAGTATCAGTTAATTCAAATTAGTCCTGAAGTACCAAATTAATATTTGTCCTGCAGTACAATATTAATAGTGTATAATATAAGGTAAAATGTCTAAGGGGGAGTGTTATGAAATAATAAATATAGACATTTCACCTTCTCCACCTCATCCACTTTCTATTAGATTTAATTATGTATTAACTCTCTTGTAATTGTATGGCTTTTTATTTTATTTCTTTAGCCTATAAATAGAGGTTTGTAAGAGATTAAGGATGACACTAAGATGGTGATATAATAAAGAAATAAGATTTAGCCTCTCTCCAATTTTGTTTTTGTCTTGTTTTATAATAGTCTCCAATTTATTCACTTTTCATCCCTTGGAAGGTACTCTCGGAATAGAGATCACCGACAATGGGCTGTTGAGGTCGTTTATTGGGTTCATATTGAAGCACAGAATCAAAACAATGCTAATCCACAACCACAATCTTGGCCCATATAAAGCTGGTATGTTCACATGTGCACAGAAAATATGTAGCGAAATATTGGTTGAGCTTTCAAATATTTTGATTTGTTTCCTCTGCTTTTCGGAATTTTTTTTATACGCAGAAATGATTAAAATCAGGTATAAAAAATAGAAAGATTGAAAGAGTAAATCATTTCTAATAAATATAGAAAGATTTGACTCATTGAGCCCGGTTCAAATATTATGGATGGAATTCAATGATTCAGATCTATAATTTTTTTTTTTTTGAGTATCTGGATCGTCCGATTAGAAGAAGATAAAGTTTTAGTTCACAAATGATCTCATAAAAGCATAATATTTGAATCTGGACCATTGAGTCAGATCCATATATGTTGGATTGGACTCAATGAGTCAGATCTTTATAAATTTATTGGAAACAAGATACTCTTTCTATTTTCGTACATTTAGATTTAATAATTTCTATGAATTAAAAATTTCCCTGCTTTTCATGCTTGAATTGCACTGTAGCAGGGATCTATTCGTTTTTTATCCGATGATCCTGATTGAGAGAAAATGATTAGATTAAAGGCCTTACTGTACTCGAATTCAGATCCAATGCAATATCTGACCGTGTAAAATGAGATCTGAGTTTTGGCACAAATCTTAAAACAGACTATATTTTAAATAGACTCTGAAAATGAATTTGACTTGGCTGAAAGTATTCTATCCGTGCAGTACTGTAGTGGATACTCACTCACTGTACTATGCTCCAAAGGATGCTTTAGTCTTTAGGTTGGACAATTCATCTTAGAATATATGAACAGAAATAGGATGGTAAATTCTTTTATTAAAAGGACCATATTTATGATTAGAGGAGGGTTTAAATGTGTCTTCATTATACCTTTATTTTTCAAAATGTTAATAAATTTAAATTTAAATCATAAATGTCAAAAATAAAACTGTTAATGTGATCTATGTTATGTTCTCCATACTAATAAAAAAAAGATATCACATTTAGATTTTATTTTTATGTGAGTCGATCATTTGAAAAATTAACGTCTAGAAATTATCTACATTAGTACGTTTTTATAAGTTCTTGATGACAATCAAAACAAATTTGAAATGTCACAATTTTTTACACGTGCATATATAATATTATGTAAATCATATTTAACGGTTTTATCTAGATTTTTAAATTTTAAGTTATTGAAGTTCTTAAAAATGAAGGTACTTCAACCCTCCTGTTATTAAGATTTAGCTAATATATATTGTTCTATCTTTTTTTTATCCGCATAGCACTTTTCCTCTATTATTTCATCTTAGTTTCTTAGAGAGGTTATGATTTCATGATAATATTTGTGTCGTTAACCATAAAAAAATAGTTTTAGGCCGTTTGTTTATAAGATTTAATATTTTTTAAAGTAATGTTGGAGATCAAATCATTCAAACATTTAATATAAGGATTTTTTTCATTTGAATTTCGAATTTATGAATTTTCACACAACAAATATTATCTTTGTCACTAAATTAAAATTGATTCTAAAAAAAAAATTAGTATATATAAGGTGGCTTTTTTACATTTTAATTATTGCAGTACAGTGGCAGAAGCATTAGGTGAACAAGAACAATATAACAATAAAATGGTTACTAAATCATTCAATAAAAAAGCTATTGATTGCCTAAATTCTTTAGTAGTGGCAAAACCACTAGAGAGGCACAAAGTGTCAACACGGGTTGCTAAAAGTCAACACAAGCTAAGCATGCCAAAATTTTAATTATGATATTTTTCATGCACGACGAGATCTAGGGCTGCAAACGAATCAAACCGAATCAAATTTAACCCAGTTCGAGTTCAAGTTTGAGTTCGAACCAATTTCGAGCTGAGTTGGTTGATTTGAATATGAGTTTCGAACTGAAATGAAGAGTTTGAGTTTGATTGAAATCGATTTGAACCCGTTTCAAACAGAATTAGTTCGAAATTGAAGCCGAGTTTATAACTAAAAAGAAGAATTTTGAATCGAACTTAACCCAGTTCGAGTTCAAATTCAAACCAATTTTGAACTGAGCTGGTTTAATTCATTTCAGAATGAATCAATTTCGAATCAAATTAATTACGATTTTTTTCCGAATTGAACTCAATCGAATCATGAGTTACGCGATTTTTGTGTAGCCCTAACGAGATCCAATGGAAATATGTTCATTTGTCTCCACTATAATATTTTAAAAAGAGTAATTGTATTTCAACTTTTTATACCATATGATCTTACAAAATTAGAAAACTTGAAATTATTTAATGATAATTATTGAAGTTGCTAATAGGAAATATCATTTTTTGGTAGTTACAAAAATAAGGACTCTTCATTTTTGTTGTTATTTGGAATTGAAGTCTAGGATCTTAATGCACGATAACAATAAATATTAATCATAGCTACAAGTTTATAATTTGAGAATGACTAGCTACACATGATCTACAATTTCTAATTCAGATATAATATATGTATAATTAGAAAATATTTTATCGGGTTATAATATAAATAATAAATCGAAATATTGATTTTTAATTAATATATAAATTTTTCATAAATACAATGTAAAGATACTGATATGAATATGATTATTGTAAATAAATATTGTTACTACTGCCAACCAGTATTATAAAAAATATTTGTTTAGACTGATTAGCCGTTGACGGTGATCAAACCGTTACGAATTATTCTGATTAATCAACCAATTATTTTCAATTATACATAATTATTCTTAATTAATTAATTACTAGTATCATGTCAATCTAACTAGTACATACCTTTATTTAGAACACTGCTGCCAACCTACAAATATTTGCTCCAACCGACGCATGATAAAAGCGACCGACACCCAAATAAAAGATAACAATATCTCTCTATGATTATGTCGCATATTTTTCGGTGTTCACGATCACACACCTCTCAGCGGGCCACCGCATATAATAACAGCATTCATCCAATTCTCTGTCTCGTCACATTCTACATGATTTATACCCAAATCATAGAAATTCCATTGCAGAATTTGTAATCTTGTATCTTTTTATTTTTAATATTTATTTAATTTTTGTTGTTTACACACTACGTAACGAGTTAAAAGTTGAAACCCACCTAAACTCTCAACCTCCATGCAAGTGGTTTTGTGTGTGGTTGGGGGGGGGGGGGGGGGGGGGGGGGTGTGGTTGGAGGTTCCTGTCACGGAGTTTGTACAATTTTGACTTTCTTGTGCACAAATGAATTGAGATAAGTTTGTCGTAGTGTGATTGTCTAGCCATACAAAATATGTGCTGATTCAATTCAAATCAAATGAAGAAAATGCAAGAATGGTTTTGAAATGAACTATACAGGTAATTAGTTATATCGTTATCAAATACCGTTAATATACTGTTTCTTTAAAAAATTTTATAAGAGTATCATCCAAGAAATTAATTCAAATAAGTTTAGAGTCATATCAAAATGAAAAAAAATCCAGTATAGTATCATAATTAAACTGATATCATAATTAAATTAGCGACAAGCGTCTGATAAAGATTTAAACCTACCAATAATTAACTTCCCAAAAACTAACAGACATCTCTTTATTAATTGTTCATACAATTAGTTACAAGATTTTCTCTTCATTGGCCACAACGATTTTTATAGGTACAGTGATTGCCAGTGTAGCTTCGTCCTGGTTTACCGCAATTCGGACTGCAAGCGGGTTCGTTTGGATGCAATGATTGGTACCCGAGGGAGCTTGCGAGGATCCTCCTATGCAATTCAAGATCAATCGGCAGCTCGTCTTCATCTGATAGTTGCGCCTCAACTCGACATGTAATGTCGCTTCCGTTGCATGAATTTGCGGAGCTTAGAGAGTGTTCCGTGGCAGCCGTCGCAAGCCGGGAGGAGAGAACTGATGCAACTAAAAGGAGTAGAAGATAGAAATTTTTTGAAGCCATCAATTATATCTGTGATTTTGAAAATGCCAAGCGAGTATGGTTACTGGTGAGATTGTGCTGCTTAAATAGGATACTGGAGTTGTTGTTTGTGGACTGTGGTGTGTAGGGATGGCAAAAAAGCCCGGTCGGCCCGGAGGCCCGGTCATCCCCGCCCGGCCTGCCCGGAGGCCCGGTCGGCCCGGCGATGTGATGGGCAGGCCAAGACGGGCCTAAAGCCGGGCCAGGCCGGGCCTGGGCTTAAGTCGAAGCCCACAGGCAGTCCGTTGGGCTTATCTGATTTTCTGATTTTTGATTTTCTGATTTTTGATTTTCTGTTTTCTGATTTTCTGGTTTTCTGGTTTTCTGGTTTCTGGTTTTCTGGTTTCTGTTTTTCTGGTTTTCTGGTTTTCTGGTTTTCTGATTTTCTGATTTCTGATTTTCTGTTTTCTGTTTTCTGGTTTTCTGGTTTTCTGGTTTCTGGTTTTCTGGTTTCTGGTTTTCTGATTTCTGATTTTCTGTTTTCTGGTTTTTTGGTTTCTGGTTTTCTGGTTTCTGTTTTTCTGGTTTTCTGGTTTTCTGGTTTTCTGATTTTCTGATTTCTGATTTTCTGTTTTCTGGTTTTCTGGTTTTCTGATTTCTGGTTTTCTGATTTTCTGATTTCTGATTTTCTGTTTTCTGGTTTTCTGGTTTTCTGGTTTCTGGTTTTCTGATTTTCTAATTTTCTGATTTCTAATTTTCTGTTTTCTGATTTTCTGATTTTTTGTAGGCAAAATAGCGGGCAGGCCGGGCCGGGCCTGGGCCTGGAGGAACAGCCCGTTGGGCAGGCCGGGCCTAGATTTTCAGGCCTGTCAGACTGGGCCGGGCAGGCGGGCCATTAATTTTTTACGGGCAGGCCAGGCCTGGGCTTGACAAAATACCCGTGGGCTAGGCCCATTGCCATCCCTAGTGGTGTGTGGGGGTTGGGGTGGCTTCTATCACCTAAGGTACCTCAAAATTTGAGTTTGAATTCAGACCATCCGATCGGTTTTTTCACAAATATTAAAGGAGTCCCGTACATTTTACTCCATACCGGGGTGGTTCCGGAGTCTTATTGGATGGTTCTGATCCAAACTCAAAATATTAAATTAGTCATGTACACTTCGGACAAGATTGCTCCAGATTATGATGGAGAGGTCCAGATTCAAATTCAAATTTGAGTTATCTCATAGGAGCCTAACTTGGGGAATCTATTTTGACGAATTCAGATCCAGTAAAGTAAATTTTTGGATTTTAAATCGGAACCGTCTAATTGAATCCGTGACAATTTATCTGGAAGTGGAGCGCACACATTTTGAGAGAGATATACTAATTCCGAAACGATCCTGATCAACAAATTTGAATCGGATAGTCCCGATTCAAAACTCAAAAATTGAATTACTTTAGGGGATCCGGAGGTGGTTTCCTATCTTTTGTGGAAAAATCTAAAGCAAGCATTGTTTTCTGAAATAGAATGTTAGGTTACAAATGCTAATGTGTAGTACATAAATTAACAATTCTACATATGTCAGTGTCAAACAAATTTTTGCAGACTTAAGAATCGGCTCAATTAAACCTATCAACCAATTTTATCATAACTAAGTATTAAACTAATTCAGATATAAATTTCAACCTAATCATTATCATATATCAACTTTTCTTAAACATAAGAATTAGCTTTTGATATAATGGTAAAGACACATGATCTGTGGAAGGTTATGAGTTCGAAATTTAAATTGAAAAAAATTATTTATTATAATAACAATGGTATTAAATAGTTGAATGACTTGATTTCTAACTTTACTGAAATAAAAAATCTTCTTAAAACATGATCTAACTATGGAAGATGAAAATTACTGAGTTCTTTGAAATTGCTATAGTTCTACAACAATCAAGGGACTGGCAACATAAATTCGATGATTTGCTCAACTACAATAATTTTAAATTATTTAATAAAAAAAGTTAATTTTAAATTGAGATATGTGAGTTGGTAGTTGGTCACTATCAAGTAATTAATGATCATTAAAAAAAATTGTACTTTTTTCTTTGGACTTGTTCTGTGATTTTTTTTTTAATATCAATGCATGTTATTTGACTTGTTCTGGCAAAAAAAATTCTGTCAAATGTGACTTGTTTTGTCAAATTTTTTGTATCAATTAATTTGTGCACATATTGGATTGAGTACGGATTCAACAACTTCCGTTCCCAACTATGAATATTGATTATTGGTAAAATACTCTATCTAGATTTAAAAAAAGAAAAGACTATTGGTAAAATTCATCTAGATTCAACATTATAAAATAAGTGCTTACTATAATTTAAATTTTATCATGATATTTCATAAATTTTTTTTTAATTAAACTTTGATTAAAATAAATAGTTTTGCGTTGAATTATTTAATTTTGCAGATTTCTAAAATTTGAAAAAGGCACTCACCCCAACCGAAAATGGTCAAGCAAAAAATTTGAATACAAATATTTAATGAGAGTGTGAGTAGTGCGTGAAGAACGTGATACGGAGTGATTAATACATTGTCAAAATATTTTTTACATGACGTATTTATGATAGTTAAATACAGTTACGTCACGTGAATATGCGATCAAACATGACTGGACTAGTCATGGTGAATTACTATTTATTTTCATATTTTTAACTTAATTCATAGAAAAAAAAAGATGCTTCAAAAAATAAGAAAATATTGCAAAAATAAACTAAAATAAGAAACAATGTTGACAAAATTGATCATGGGACGTGACTTAATGACTGGTACAGTTTGTGCGACGTATTATTTTCGATCGAAGGAAGACGAATAGATATTAATAATTAAAGTTTATTTCGTTCGCCGGTAGAATTTACATAAGGTTTTTATATTATGCCTATTTGTGTGAGAATTGTTTCTGCTGCTTTAGATGCATAGACAACAATCTGCTGTGTAAATCCGGACTATCCAGCTGATCGAACGGTCAGAATCACTTTGGGAAAAGTAGCTTATTGATGGACCAAATTAAAATTTCGATTTGAAAATAGATTTCCTGTTAGGTCAGGCTACTTTATTTTGAAACATTTGTGCATTAATTTGAATAGCTAGATTAACCCAAAAAAAAAGCTTACCTGACCAATAATTAGGAGTGCAAACGGATCGGATACAGATCAGATAGTGATAAAATTACATCTGTATCTGTTTTTATTTTGAGATACAGATACATATCGGATATTAGACGAATATGTAGGATACGGATTGGATATCTACGGATATATACATAAATATTTTTATAATATATATTAATTATTTAGATATATCCATATCCGTACAGATATTCAGATATCAGATATTCGTTTCTAATTTTCGGATATGGATCCAAATACGGCCAGATATTATCCGATCCGTTTGCAACCCTACCAATAATTCCCATTATCATTTTCATTTAAAGCGTAACGCCAGCTAGCCATTTATTAGGTGTCTGAGCCCAAGAAGAGCTGGTTCAATTGAATAGGCCCACAAAGTATATCTCAGCCCAGATAAAATTTTGTTATTCAAGTGACACGAACGAAAACCAAAACGTATGTACATTATTTTTTATTTTGGTTATCATTGATACATCATTTGACGTTGAGATTCACCAAGGCATTTCAAACGAGCTAATAAGAATATATAAATCTTTATAACCACAAAAAAAAAATATGTACATTATTTTTTATTTTGGTTATCATTGATACATCATTTGACGTTGAGATTCACAAGGCAGTTCAAACGAGCTAATAAGAATGGGAGAGGGGGGTGTCCAATGCCCATCGAACCAGAACAGTGTTCGATGGGTGGTTTTCACCGTCCGATCTACTTCAAAATCTGTGCACACAGATATTAAAGCAAACATCATAGATATTAAAGTGATGTGCACAGATCTTGAAATGAATCGGACGGTAGAAATCACCCATTGAACAGACTCTGGTCCAATGGGCATCGGACACCCCCCTCTTCCAATAAGAACAACCACGAAAAAATATTATGTGATTTTGTCGGGTTTATAAGAATATAATACATATATGATTGAATAAAAATTCATACTTGTATCTTTCGATTCGGATCGGAGTTGGACAGAATGGGTAGTCTGTTTACATCATGTTTGGATGGAGAGGAGGGAAGGGGGAAAAAAAAAATCTCGTGACTAATTCTTATTTTGTTGAATATTTAATAGGAGAGTAAGGAATTCTTTTAATTTCCTTTAAACTTATAAACATTATATTGTGTTAATTTTTAAATTGAAGTGTAATGGAGATAAAGAAGATGAACAATACAAGAGAATGTAAATATAGTAGCATTTCTTTCCATTCATTCCTGCTTTTTTCCTCCTTTTCTTTCACCTCATTCTTTTCACATTTTTATCAGATAAAGATATTGACAGCGATGTTTTGACTTCATGCAATACAAAAACAATTGAGATACAAATGAAAAAAAATATTTCGTGCGCTGCATAAAGTCAAAACAACACAGTCGATATTTTTATCCATTCGAACTCCTATTGTACCTGTTCGGCAGCCTTCCTTAAGGCTCCTTTACTCCTTAATCTATCTTAATCCTTCTGAACAGGTTCTCCTTAGTGGGGATTAATGGATCTCCTTAACATGCCTCCTTAGCAATTTTCTCAAGGAAGCTGTTTCCTCGCCTTAAGAAACTGATCTAAAATAGCCTCCTTAGCAGCCACTTTTTGGTTTTTTTAGACAATATTATCCCCGTGAGTGCGGTCTCTTAAGGAGGAAATCTTTAATATTTTTTTATTACCTTTCTCTCCCACCCCAACACAGAATTCCAAGTCAGAAGAAAAGCGTCTCCCCGCCTCTCCGTCCAGATCACCGGTGCTTCATTGATGAACTCATAAAATCAACACCATAGAAAGCTTCGTAGTGAAATGCTCATTCTTTTGACATCCCATTTGATGGGTATCACTCTTCTTCGAAGATTTAAAATTGAAAGAAATAGAGGTTGGACTTGTAGAAAAGCAAGGTGTACAAAGAGCACAAATCTGTGAGCATTATTTAGAGCAAATAACAATATAAATTGTTTCTTGATACAAACAATTTTAAGAAGGATTGATAATTTTTTTTTTCTGAAATTTGTTCAATAGGACGGAAGAGAGTTTAGGATTGATCTTTTGATCAATATAAATTGTTTCAATCCCTTCATCATTGCTGTTTAGTTTCTTAAGAATTTTATTATATTATTTTTTTTGTTTATGATGTTCTTCATGTGCAAGAGTTAGGGGTGTAAACGGAGCGGATAATGTTAATACCATATCCGTACCCGTTTTTCAATGAGCGGATACGGATAGTAAACGGATATCAAAATTGAAAACCATATCCGTCTTAAACGGATACGGATACGGAACGGATAATCCACGGATACGGATTCGAATACGAATATGGAGCGGATAATTGTCGGATATTGAGTAATTCTACTAAATTTCATAATTTTAAATTACCTAATTAGATTACTTAATTGACAAAAATTTAATAGAATTTTTAAGTTTGCAGAGTGACGATTATGTATGACTAATTGCTTATTGGTTCAGAGAACCAATCCATTATCCTAATAAATTATATGATTCTCCTACAAAAATTCCTGGACTTAAACGAGTATTATGTATGTTTTTTGGAAATTTTGCAAGGGTGAAATGAATTGAAAGCTGCTTAAAGATTAAATTTCGGATCCGGATATATACGGATATCCGCTCCGTTTATATCCTCACGGAATTATCCATATCCGTATCCGCACTATTTTTTCATATGCTAAAATTATCCGTATCCGTATCCGCAAGTATCCGTATCCGTTTAATCCGGATACGGATAATAAGCGGATTCGGAGCGGATTATCCGCGGATAATCCGTATCCGTTTACACCCCTAGCAAGAGTAATGAAAGAATTTGATATTTACCAGTATCAGGTTTTTTCTCTCTATTTTTTTGGTTTTCCATTATTTGTACTTTGTCAGTATCTGATTTTCTTTTGTCATCTGTTTTTTTTAGAGAGAAAAGTGAGGGTCAAACCTCAAGTTCCATACTTTTGTTTCCTGTTATTTTTGGTAAGTTTTGATTTTTTTGTTTTGTCTAACTTATGTATGTTGTTGAGCTTATTTTTTAATTTGTAATATTTTATTTTAATAAAAAATTACGCATGCACTCATGTCCAAATATAATATGCACCACAAAAAATGCACTTGTGATTTCTAATGGATTTAGAATTAATTGAGCTGTCAGGGTTAATTCCCGTTTTGCAATTGTTCTTTGTTTACTGTAATAACTATAATTATCATATATATGTAGTAACCATTAAATTTAAATAATTTAAATTATCATATACTATTTAACTTAAATACATGTTAAATCCAAGAGAGAGAGTAAAATGTAAAGAAGGGTATTTAAGTCTTTACATACTACAATATATATTTTATCTATACTAAATTTTCATTCTTAATCCTACTATTTTACCGAACAAGTGCTCCTTAGGAAGGATTAAATTTTTAATCCTCACCCTCTTAAGGAGGGCTGCCTAACACCCCCAATTGAGTATTGACCTTGATTAGAGAATGACAATTTTTTTGTTTTTTTTTTTTTTATTAAAGGGCTCTCGCACACACTACTGTATTTTAAATTTTATACTCGAAGATTGGACTTGCAACTTCTCAGTAGAGAGACAAAACTCGTACCGTTACACTAAACTTGCGGTTTATCAAACACCCTTTCTCTTGTTTAGACTTAATTTCATTTCCTGCTGTTTGTCTAAATTGTTTTGAGCATTCACCACTTTTTTCACTTTACTTCTGTTTTTAAATAAACCTGAGGATACAAACTTTGTAGCACCAACTTTTTAATGAATATGGTCCATATGAACATGGCTCTTATTTTTCCTCAAAAATAATAATATAAAAATATAAGTGGTGAATCGATCGGTGATCGGGTGGTTATTGGCCCTGAGTGTTCTGCGTAAATCCGACCGGGTCGGAGAGCCACCTGCAGATATAATGAGTCTCGGTCGAGTCAAATTCTATACAGACAGAAGGGAAATCTACTGAGCTTCCAAAAATTTGGGCAGAAGGTAATGTACTAGTTTGAAATCAAATTGCACTATTTGGAAACAACTAAACATGGCGAATAAAAATCAAAAGTGCGGTATTAGTAATTTTTTTTTTTTTTTAAATATCAACTCTAAATAAAAAATTAAGAGATTTCGGCAGTTGAATTTTGAATGACAGTAGATACGGATCCATTTTCATTTAAAAACAAGAGTGAGTCTCTGGTACTATGCATATCACGATTTAGTCCGTAATACGGATCAATATTTTCGTTTTCAAAATTCTAACGGTCGATCCGAACTGTTCAAAATGATTTTCATATGAATGTACTTACATACCAAATATTATATTTTTTTAGAATTTTTTTACTATTTTTTAAGATACGTAGAAAATCATTGTTTTTGGATAGTCCAGAATTTTCAGATCAAGTGATTTTCTACCTATCTTAGAAAATAGTAGAAAAAATTCTAAAAAATATAAAATTTGGTCTGTAAGTACATATTTATATGAAAATCATTTTGAACGGTTCGGATCGACCGTTATAATTTTGAAAATAAAAATGTTTATCTGTATTACGGATTAAATCTTGATATGCATAGTACTGACTCTAAAAACAATCACCAGCTAGCCCTTTAAGTATATGAGCCCAATAAAACCCTGTTCATCAAGAGCCCACAAAAATATCTTCAACTTATATCTCAGCCCGAACAAATTTTCTAGAAGTCCCAAGATTTAAAGTCAGGAAGCATAATTGGTCATTGGGTCCGTCCGGTGCCTTTTTTAAACAATGTTTTAAACTCGCAATGCTCTTTTGGTAATTGAAATTGGTCAGTGCAAATTTAAAACGATATGAAAATGAAACCGGTAAAACTCATTTCTTCCTTTTAATAATGAAACGCACCTACACCCGATTTATCTTCCGATCATCAATTACATCCATATTTGATAATTTGACGAATGAGTAAGAAAAATCAAATCAAATCTGAAGACTTAATCAATCACAATTCACAACCACCTTATATAAAACGGTTACATCTATTGATGAAAACATGCAACAATACGCCAATGAAACAAAATGCAACAAGAATACAAACACTGATTTCCAAAGTAAACCAACAAAAATAAACACCGTTAAGAATCTCTGTTTACGGTCTGTTTTTTGGCACCGCAAGAGAAACACACTTGCTCTCTCCACATGCGACCAGTTCATATAAGTGAACATTTTACAGCTTCTTAACATCTCACGTAGATATGATGCGCACGATTGAAACTGTAAGGCAAACACACAAAAACACAAATACACAATTGCAGTGAAAGGAGTATTTCAACGGCTGGGACAATCGTGTTTTCTGTCGCATGGCCGTGTGTAAGGTTTCCCCGAGGAACAAGGTGTATTAAGGCATAATGCTGGTCCATCTGGCTTTAATGCTGAGTTGTGTATTTCCTTGAGAATCCGGCGGTGTACATCGGAGTCCATCTGAAATTCATCCGCATCAGTTTCCACTCGGTTCCACTTCCACACATCAACATATTTGCCTTCATAAATGTATGCCTCAGAATAGCGAGCGCAACTGACGAGAAGGAAAGTTATTAATAGTACTGTGGTGATTATTTTGGTTGTATATCTCATTTTTGGTATATATCTTGCTCTATATCTTTTTGTTCTTCGGCTTGTTGCAAAACTTATAGGAGAGGGGCTCTATTTATAGTGGAAGTTTGGGTTAAAATATTGGCAATTCGCATTTTTGTGTGGGGGATTTGAATGTGGTTGTGAGCTATTGGTGTAGCCCTGAAATATGTTTATTTGACCCCACTATAATATTTTAAAAATGACTTTTCATGGTATAGGTGGATGAAATTAATTAATATGATTTTACAAAAGTAGAAAACTTGAAATTATTTAATGATAATTATTGAAGTTGCTAATAGGAAATATCATTTTTTTGGTAGTTACAAAAATAAGGAGTCTTCATTTTTTGTTGTTTTTTGGAATTGAAGTCTAGGATCTTAATGTACGATACAAATAAATAATTAAATATTAATCATAGCTACAAGTTTATAATTTTAGAATGAGACTAGCTACATGATCTACAATTTCTAATTTAGATATAATATACGTATAATTCAAAATATTATAAATAATAAATCAAAATATTGAATTTTTATTTAATATATAAACTTTTCATAAATTTGTTTAATACTATTAAAAATAATGTATTTCCGTATTGTAAATTTAAATATAATTTTATTTTTTAAAAAATACTAAAATATAATGTAAAGATATTGATATGAATATGATTATTATAAAACAAATTGTTACTACTACTAATCTGTGTTGTAAAAAACATCTATTTAGACTGATTAATCAGTCAATTAGTCGTTAGCGGTGATCAAATCGTTATAAATTTTTCTGATTAATAGACTAATATTTTTAACTATTCTCAATTAATTGTTTGCTGGTACACTATCGATCCGATGAGCACAAAAAAATTATTTATAACACTACTGCCCGGCATTTTTATTCATAACCAAAAAAATAAATAAAATATTATTAATAACCGGTCCCCCGAAAATATTTTACCCATGCCCAAACCGCCCCTTGGGGGGGCGGTTTACCCCCCACCCAACCCGCCCCCTGGGGGGGCGGTTTACTATTTTTTTTTTTTTTTTTTTAATGCGATGATGGATGGATTATTTATAATTATGTTTATAATTTATGTATTTTATAATATTATGTATTTGTTTATATTTTTAATACGATGGATTTTATGATTTGTGAATAATTTAACAATAACACATGATATGGATAGATAACAATAATTGTTTTGTAATATTATGTTTGTTTGAGCAGATTGAATTTATTACTTGAATTTTAAAAATAAAGATTTGAATACATAACACATGATATGGATAGATAACAATAATTATTTTTTTTTTATCTAAGCAATGCACTGATAACAATAATTGTCTATGCCAAAACACCCGTCATTTTTATCCATGCCCATCGAAACTTACATTTCATTGAAATTAAAGTTTTATAAATTTTTTATATGTTTCTTTGAAATTAGATAGTAAAATATATAATTTAGTTTATTAGAAGGACTGAAACAAATAATCCGGATCAATGTTTTTCAGATCAGGTTTTTCGCGGCTGTAAGAAAAAGTAAAATATTTCATTGTGTATTATTAGAAAAAATAAAACAACCATAACTTAAAAAAAATGAAATGGATCAAGGGTCGGAAACATCGTTTTTTTTTTAAACTTTAAACGGTCATATCTTTTGCTAGGAAAGTCGGATTTACGCGTATGACCCCAATTCGGAAAGGGGAGGAGGAGACGGTGCTGACCGTCACCCAGGAGTTAATCCTGGGTATCCGGAAAAATCAGAATCGCCAAAAAACATCGTTTAGTGCCTCAAAAATTAAGTTTAAGATTTTTAGTGTCTTAATTGAATTTTTTTATGTTAAAAAATACTTTTTAGTACTGAGAAATGCACCAGTAGCAAGTGCAATTACCACAGGAGAAGTCTCATACAAGCATTTTGTCTTATGGTTTGATTTCAAGGACTGAAAGGTATATGCTCTAGTAAACCTGTAATTATAATATAGTTTACTAGTTCCGTTGATTCTAAGAAGCGTATGAGTCTCTTTGCAAATTAGTAGTCTAGATAGGAACATTATATGGAATATATCACCTGATTTTGTCTTCAAAATATAAAGCATGTTTAGATACTAAACAAATTTTAAATTGTTCATTAGAAACAATTATCTATATATTAACAATCATTACTTCATTAGTTATGTGTTCACACAAATAAAGAATTCATCAACATTATCACTTTGAAATTTGTTACTATTAACAACCATCAAATGTTTTTTAAGGTTTACAATTAATAGTTCGTCATTGTTCAATTATATTATCCATTTAATTGTGTGTATACATACATAAGTAGACAAATTAACTATTTGCTCTTGAAAACCGACTAATTAGACTAATGACATTTTTCTTAAATAGACTACATATTTTTTATTTGTTTAATAAAAGAATAAATATTACCAAATACGTAATATTGACAAATCATAAATATGATATTAAATAGACTACATATTTCTTAAAATGAGTAAATTTGTAAGTGTTTAAAGTTTAAAATAATAAATATGATATTATGAAGTTTAGACAGGAAATACGTAATATTGACAAATCATAAATCATAAAATCCATCGTATTAAAAATATAAACAAATACATAATATTACCAAATATGATATTATGAAATCATAAATCATAAATATGATATTATGAAGTTTAACCCTGCATTCAGACGTTATTTAATTATTTTGTTCACTTATGTTTTAAACTATTCACAAATCATAAAATCTATCGTATTAAAAATATAAACAAATACATAATATTATAAAATACATAAATTATAAACATAATTATAAATAATCCATCCATCATCGCATTAAAAAAAAAAATTAGTAAACCGCCCCCCCGGAGGGCGGGTTGGATGGGGGGTAAACCGCCTCCTGGGGAGACGGTTTGGGGGGGGGTAAACCGCCCCCCCAGGAGACGGTTTGGGCATGGGTAAAATATTTTCGGAGAGCCAGTTATTAATAATATTTTATTTATTTGTTTGGTTATGAATAAAAATGCCGGCACTACTGCCAACCTACAATTATTCACTCCAACCGACGCATGAAAAAAGCGACCGACACCCAAATAAAAGAAAACACTCTCTCTCTGTGATTATGTCGTATCTTTTTTGTTTTTTGTTTTTTTTGAGTGAAGGCCCTTAGATAACTGTATTTAAAGAAAAGTGTTTCCATATTACATCAATCATTCATAGCTTTTACCAGTAAAGGCACTTTAAATTCTAAAAAAACAAAATTAAAAGGAAAAAGTAAAATTTAAAGTTAAGTAAACAGTGTTCCTATAAATAAACTTCAGCACTACTGAAATATGAAAAATTGGTTATCAAGTCTTTGTTGCAGCACTAGTAGCTGTGGGGCATGTTCTGGATGCGGATCTGAATCTGCTGCAATTCTTTACTTAAGAACAGTAACCTATGATTTTTATTTTTTCAAATCCAACTGTTGAATTATTTTAAGATTCGTGCAAAAAAAATTAGCTGTTTTGAGAAACGTGCACGAAATTATTTGATAGTTAGATTTAAAAAAACAGAAATTTTAGAATTACTGTATCACCTTTTAGGATTGCAGCAGATGTGAATCCTCTGGATGCGTGTATATCCCTGATTCTCCTCTTTGGCTTGCCCAATTTGATAAGTCATGGGGTCCCTGTACCGCCTCTCTGATTGCATGAGTAAATGTAATTATCACCTTACTACTTACGTGCAGTGCCTCTTGTGCGCAACTTGCCACTCGTTCTGCCACCTTTCCATGAGGATAGATTCGTCACATCATTCTCTTTGACTGCCCTTACCAGAACAAGGCAATCAGATGCTACGTACCAATATCGAAGGTGCATCCGTACCAGTCAGTATGGATTGACAGAAGCGGAGTGCTTCCAACATAGCCGTAGCCTCTATATATCCGAATGATGCATGTTCTAGTACCACTACAGCAAATTGGACTATCAGTGACCGGTGAAACCGGTTTCACCAGTTGCTGATAGTCAAAGCGCCGGTCGCTGATGATAAAACCAATCGCTAATGGAAAAACTCGGTCGCTGATGTCCCGGTTGCTGAAATTGTCGTCGCTAATGCCTACCCAATGATGTCACCGGTCGCTGAATGACGTCATCCCAGTCGCTGATGCTTTATCAGCGACCAATTTTTTTTGTCACTGTTGGTTTTGCTGACGTCATGTAAAGACATCAGCGACCACAAAATTGGTCGCTGATACTCAAAACCGGTCGCAGAAGAGTATTTTTTCTTTTCTTTTCACCAATTGATACAAAATGTACCAAACAAATTAATATACCAATTCTGTTCATATATTTTTCCCCAGTCCAATCGGTACAATTGTACCAAACAATTCACAAGAGAGACATATAATATAAAACTTTTATCTCAAATGATAACATGACATCTTCATAATCAACAAAAAATGAATAAATTACACAATATCAATAATACAAATGCATATATTACATAAAATCTTACAATTCACAATTCATTATTAGATATACCAACTTGAGCAACATTTCGAACTATGTAAACAATTTCACAATTCAATTCACAATACATATATATATACCTGCCAAATCTGCTACTAAATGCGAAAATTTAAGCTTCTTCTTATGAAAAACATCAAAAAATTAGCAAAAATAAGACATTAGTTTGTCATAAAACAAGACATTAGCAAAAATCAATTAACGAAACTAATTAAATGAAACTAATTAAACCAATTAACCAAACTAATCAAACGAATTAATAAAATCAATTAATCAAAACAATTAACCTAACTAATGTTGCATGATTTTGCATTACCAATCAATTAAGCAAATAATCAAACCAATCAATCAAAATACTAATGATATAATTAATCAAACAGATAAGCTTTTGAGTATCATATAATTACATGACAGTTTTTTGTTTTTCTCTTAATTTTTAATTTGTATCAATGAAGCAATCAAATATGTCTAGACAAAAAGGAACTCAAACCTGTTGAATATAAGTGTAATGGACTCCAGATTTGCCGGTTCCCCAAGGAAAAACCCTGCTTGCTACAACATGCAACAAATTTATAAAATAGAATCGATTTTAATTTAGAAAATACCTTCGAATCGTATTCAGATCGATATCCTCCTGATTTGCTGCTGCTCTGAATGATTCAAATTAATCTAAAAAATAGAATTTCAGTAATTAAGTCAAAATTTCTAAAAAAACAGAAATAAAAAATCTAAAAAAAAATAGAAAAAAGTGGAGTAAAAACAGAAAAAAAAAACAGAAATAACACAACCGGGATAAAAAAAAAAACCTAAAAAACAGAAAAAAAGGAGGAAAAACAGCAAAAAGAAAGAAAAGAAAATAAAAAAAAAACAGTAAAACAAAACATAAAAAAAAAACTGGAAAAAAGAGAGGAAAAAAACAGAAAAAAAGAAAAAAAAAAACGGAGAGGGAGAGAAGCAGGGAGACAATACCGAGAGAGAGTCAGAGCGAAGCAGGGATCGTCGAGCGGAGGTGGAGCAGATCGACGGGCGGAAGCAAGGATCGGGCGGAGCAGATCGGCAGGCGGCACCGTCGGTTTTTAAACCCTAAACCTAAAAGAAGGCTCTGTGCGCAGGGGTTTTTATGTCGAAAACTTTCAGCGATAGGTGAAATTGGTCGCTGATACTATTTTTCACCGGTTGCTGATGCCTGATTTTTTTATTTTTTTTAAAAATTGATCTTCAGCGACCGGTAACCCAACTGGTCGCTGATACCGGTTGCTGAAAGGTTGGTCGCTTGATTTTTGGAATTATTTTATTTTTTTTGGAAGAAAAAGAGAATCAGCGACCTGCAACAGCACCGGTCGCTGATATTGATCGCTGATGTCCAGTTTTACTGTAGTGTACCCCCGACGAAGTGTACCCCCGACGAATTATAATGTACCCACCCCTAACCTGCCCTCCCTCTCATCCATCCCAGGAACCATCCACAAGCAGTACCGCTTGGCCAACCGGTATTGTAATGTGTTGCACCTCTGCTGCCTACCTCTCAGTGGTCTTTCTACTTCTTTCGGTGTTCACAGTCACACATCTCTCAGCGGGCCACCGCATATATTATATTATAACAATAACAATATTCATCCAATTCTATGACTCGTCACATGATCTACATGATTTATACTCATATCATAGTATAAACTTTGATAATACAAGAGAGAAGTAGAAATGAAATAGTATTGTATTAAGGGGCTGTCTACAGTATATCAAACTGATTTTTGCTGTAATACAGCAAAATCAAATTAAATCACAATCATTCATTTTATCTTTTAAACGGTTTAGATTAAATGATTAATTGAACTCACGCAGGCTCTAATCATCGCATCTGGCGTTAAATTTAACAGATTTTTTTTTGAAAGGGTAAAATAGTCAGCGGTCTTTTTTTTTTCTTACCCTCCTCCGTTTCTTGCTCCTCTCCTCCGCTTCTCTCTCGTCCTTGCCACCTCCGCTTTCACCATTATCAAGCGCTGGGTCTGCTTCGCAGCCAGGAAGTCCTTCCACAGCTCCACCACCGCCTCCACTGATCCTCCAATCTCACCTCCACTCTTTCCCTCCAGTCTCACCTGAGACCTCGACGACGACGCTGCCCATATAAACCCTTGCGACGCCACACGCACGACGGCTGCCCAGAGGAGACCCTCACAACGCCTCTGTCCTTCGCCTGAGCACCTAGACGCTCCCTCGAATGAGCTTTGCACAGCATTGTACGTAATTGCTTGAATTTATAGGATTAGATGTCGTGCCAGGTACTACAACAAAAGCTTTCATTTTGGTTTCTTAAAACCTTTCTTTAATTATTCATGTGAGATTTGGCCATTTAATCAATTCTCTCAAGTCCCGTCAATCTTTTGATGTGTATTTGCTTAAAAAAAAAAAACAAATTGGTTCCCGTTGTAGAAGTTCAGTATCAAATTCAACAAAAGTTGGAACTTAAACTCGAAGAAAAGAAGATCATAATAAACGCGTTAGAATTTCTCAAGGACCTTGGCAATTGAAAAAAAGACTTTTCAATTCCAGCGTAATTGAGTTGTGTTAATTGAAAATAATGGTAATGGTAGGAGGAATGGGGTTTTACGATTCGCCAAGAGAAAGAGAGATGAAAACAGTACCACGAGCACCGAGCAGCGAAGGTGGCAACGCGTTCAAGCCCTGTCGCGATTTCTCTACTCTCTTCTCCGTTCAAAAGGATCAGCCGCGAATTTTTAGATGAGAGGAAGAGATGTAAGCGTTTAGTCTTCTTGTTTCTGTGAGAAAGAGATCACGGAGTCAATGGAAAAGGGTAAAAAGACAGTTCTACCCTAAAAAACTAAAAATTGGAGACAAGAAGATTAAAGGTCAGATTTTGATTAAAGCCAAATACTGTACTATAGCCAAAATAGTTTTGCTGTACTATAGACAAACCCTTGTATTAATCGTATTTTTGGTTACAACTATGCTCTATATATAGAGTCTTACCAAATTACAATTATGCTACTAATAATCTCTTAACAACTCTAACAATATTTCTAACATCTTCTTAGCAACTTCACTATTTACAACCGAAAACTAACTATCAAATGTAACTAACTCTATTGCACTCTTTCAAGCGAAACATGGTGCGGAAGCAATATTGAGCTTGTTTTGAAAAGAAGAAGGTTGATGCCAATATCTCAATGTCATTGTTCTTGCGATTTGAATCGTCAATCAGGTTCCCTTGAAGATAGAAGAAGATAGATAGAGAAGGAGCTTTTTGGCTCGAGAATGCTTCCATGTATTTGAGAGGCTTGTTTGAGTCCTCTTTAAAAAAAAACACAAAAGGAAAGAAAAAAAATTCAATAACTCGTGACTTTTTGACAAATACATGGATTCAAGAGGCTTTCTAGCTCCCTTGTCTCAATTTTGAGAAGTATTTTGGAGGTAGAAAAGAAGAAAATAGAAGGAACCCGGCATCGGTTTGATTTGGTGATTGAATTTGAGAATTTTGAGGAATTTAATTTTGGTTTTAAACAAAGTTTGTGTTTGTCAAGGAGACCTTCAAATGTGAAAGCAGCATGCTCTCCAAATACATTGATTCGAGTCATGTACATTCAATTCGCATGTCCATTGGTTTTCCCTTTAAAGCTGATTCCACTCAACCAACCCACTGATTATGTATAAGCTCTTTGAATCAACCTCGCTAAGCACATTTTTTTTGAATCAGCTTTATCATGATTATGGCCGATGGTCTCAGCTGTTCGATCTTGATGCGATGCTCGTCTCACTAAATCTGCTCTGGCCTGGCCTCATTTTTCAACTCAGTCAGCTTTGCCTTCTCCTCAGACGAGAGTGACTCGAGCTTCTCATCCCAATCGCAGCGGTGGCGTGGCTTCCTTCATTGGGACCAGCCATGATGATGCAGCGATCGCTATGTGAAAGTATAGCATTGCTGATCTTGGCAGTGAGGTCATGAGAGGGGGGGGGGGGGGGGGGGGGGGGGGGGGGGGGGGGGGACCTCCGGCCTGATGGAGTTAAGCGACCTTCTTGCGAGTCTCCCTGCCATCGATGGCTCTGTCGTCTAGTGCGACAACTGAACGACAACGGATGGATGACCGGATGTAGCCATCTAGGCAGATCTAGGAAGATCTAGGCAGAGCTTCCTGTTTTGTTTTCTCCGATCTAGTCGGCGCTGGAGGCGATCAATGCGGCGGTGACGGCCGATCTAGTGGCTGCCATGACGACAATATTTTTAAATTGTGTTAATTTTTAAATTGAAGTGTAATGGAGGTAAACAAGATGAACAAAATAAGAGAATGTAAATATAGTAAGAGTGAGCCTATGATACTATGCATAGCACGGATGGGTCCGTACTACGGTTCAATATCTTCGTTTTTAAAATTCTAACGGTCGATCCGAACCGTTCAACATGTTTTCCATATGAATATGTACTTGCTGATCAAATTTTATATTTTTTAGAATTTTTTTACTAATTTTTCAAATAGGTAGAAATTCACTTGATCTGAAAATTCTTGACCATCCAAAAACAGTGATTTTCTGCCTATCTAAAGAAATAGTAAAAAAAAATCTAAAAAATGTAAAATTTGGTCAGCAAGTACATATTCATATGGAAAACATGTTGAACGTTCGGATCGATAGTTATAATTTTGAAAACGAAAATATTGGACCGTAATACAAACCCATCCGTGCTATGCATAGTACCATAGTCTCACTCGTATAGTAATATTCCTTTCTATTTCGTCCCCTTTCCTCCTGCTCTTTTCCTCCTTTCCTTTTCCTTTCACCTCATTGTTCTCACATTCCTATCCGATAAAGATATTGACAGTAATGATTTGACTTCATGCAACACAAGAACAATTGGGATACAAATGAAAAAAATATTCCGTGCGTTGCATAAAGTCAAAACAACACAGTCGATATTTTTATCCATTCCAACTAATTTGTATTGACCTTGATTACAGAATGACATTTTTTTTGTTTTTTGTTTATTAAAGGGCTCTAGCAAACTCCAGTGTATTTTAAATTATATACTTGAAAATTGAACTTGCAACTTCTTAGTAGAGAGACAAGACTTGTTCCGTTGCACTAAACTTGCGGTTCTAGAGGATGACGAATTATGAAACACCATTTCTCTTGTTTAGACTTAATTTCATTTCCTGTTTTTTGTCTAAATTGTTTTGAGCATTCACCACCTTTTTCACTTCTATTTTTAAATAAACCTGAGGATACAAACTTTGTAGCCCAACTTATTAATGAATATGGGCATGGTCCTTATTTTCTCTCACAAAAATATATAAAATACAAGTGGTGAATCGATCGGTGATTGGGTGGTTATTAGCCCTGAGCGTTCTGCATAAATCTGCTCGGATCCGATCGAGTCAGAGAGCCTCCTGCAGATATAATGAGTCTCGGTCGAGTCAAATTTTATACAGACTAGGGCACGTCATCATAATTAGAAGGGAAATTTACTGAGCTTCCAAAAATTTGGGCAGAAAGTAATGTACTAGTTTTTAATGAAACTAAATCAAATTGCACTATTTGTGAAACAACTAAAAATGGTAATCAGGCATCAATTTCAAAAAATGATTAGTTGTGTATTAGTAATATATATATTTTTTTTGTAAATATCAACTCTAAATAAAAAATTAAGAGGTTTCGGCAGTTGAATTTTGAATGACAGTACATACGGATCCATTTTCATTTAAAAATAATCACTAGCTAGCCCTTTTAAGTATCTGAGCCCATTAAAATCCTGTTCATCAAGAGCCCACAAGAACCATCTTCAACTTATATCTCAGCCCGACCAAATTTTCTTGAAGTCGCAAGATGTGGAGCAGCATAATTGGTTTGAAACGATATGAAAATGAAACCGGACAAACTTATTTCTTCCTCTTAATTATGAAACGCACCTACACGGCTACATCTAGGGTGTCAACAAGCTGGCTCAGTCCGAACTAGGTCCTAGCTTAGCTTGTTAATTTTGGTCCGATCTACAGCCGAGCGAGTTTGACCTAGAGCACCCGAGCTAAAATCTCAACTTGAAATCGTGACAAGTCAGCCTGAGCTAACTTGCTTGATGGATCTTGTTTTAAGAAAACAATAAATTCTACAAACTTTGTGAATTGAGCTGAGCCGAACTAGACAATATTAAAATACACACAAATTCATACAAATTCACAAATTGATGTATAGCTGAGCCAGCTCATGAGCTGACGAACAAGCTAGACCCTAGCTTGAACTTGTTAATAGTTCAGTTCAGTAACAAATGAACTGTTAACAGACGTGTTAGATGCGAGTCACGATCAAACCATGAGCTACGAACTTTTTTGCCAACCCTGCCAACACCCGATTTCAATTACATCCATATTTGATAATTTGACGAATCAGTAAGAAAATCAAATAAAATCTAAAGACTTAATCAATCACAATTCACAACCACCATGGATAAAACAGTTACATCTATTGATGAAAACATGCAACAATACGCCAATGAAACAAAATGCAACAAGAATACAAACTGATTCCAAAGTAAACCAACAAAAATAAACACCGTTAATAATCTCTGCTTACGATCTGTTTTTTGGCATCGCAAGAGAAGCACTAAGTGCTCTCTCCACCAGCGACCAGTTCACATATAAGTGAACATTTTACAGCTTCTTAACATCTGACGTAGATATGATGCGCGATTGAAACTTGAAGGCAAGCACACAAAAATACAAATACACAATTGCAGTGAAAGGAGTACTTCAATGGCCGGGACAATAGGTTTTGGCGCCGCATGGCCGTGTAAAGATACTGATATGAATATGATTATTATAAAACAAATTGTTACTACTATTAACCTGTGTTGTAAAAAACGTATGTTAATTTAGACCAATTAATTGGTCGATTAGTCGTTAGTGGTGATCAAATCAACACTAATTTTTCTAATTAATCGATCAATTATTTCTAATTATTCTCGGTTAATTGTTTGCCGGTCCTCTCTCGATCCGATGAGCACAAAAAAGGTTATTTATAACACTGCTGCCAAGTGCCAACCACAGTGACAAATCAATTATTCGGGTTCGGTTCAGCGATGTCAAAAATTCGTGATTCGGGAATAATTCGGATATAATTCGGATATAATTCGGGAATGATTCGGTATTATTCGGATTAGAGATTTCAGTTTTGTAAGGGAGCAAAAATTAAAAAAAAACCAAAAAAATAAAATTCTGAGAAAAAATTGGAAAAAATTCGTAAAATTCGCAAATTATTTGATTAACTGAATAATTCGACGTTCGGTTTGACATCACAAAAAAAAGAGAATAATTAGCAAATCTTGTCGTGGTGCCACCCTACAAATATTCGCTCCAACCGATGCATGAAAAAAGCCACCGACACACCCAAATAAAAGAAAAAATACTCTCTCTCTGACGGACACCCAAATAAAAGAAAACACACACTCTCTCTCTCTGATTATGTCGCATCTTTTTTTTTTTTTTTCGAGTGAAGGCCCTTAGGCAACTGTATTAAAGGAAAAGTGTTTCCATATTACATCAATCGTAGCTTTTACCAGTAAAGCCACTTTAAATTCTAAAACAGCAAAATTAAAAGGAAAAAGTAAAATTTAAACGTAAGTAAACATTGTTCCTGTTAATAAACTTTAACACTACGTACTGATATATGAAAAATTGGTTATCAAGTCTCTGTTGCATCACTGGTAGCTGTGGGGCATGTTCTGAATGCGTGTAACTCCCTGATTCTCCCCTTTGCCTTGCCCAATTTGCTAAGTCATGGGGTCCCTGTACCGCCTCTCTGATTGGATGAGTAATTATCACCTTACTACTTACGTACAGTGCCTGCAACTTGTCACTCGTTCTGCCGCCTTCCATGAGGGTAGATATATTCGTCACATCATTCTCTTTGACTGCCCTTACCAGAACAAGGCAATCAGATACTACCAATATCGAAGGTGCATCTGTACCAGTCAGTATGGATTGACAGAAGCGGAGTGCTTCCCAACATAGCCGTAGCCTCTGCCTGTAGAGGATCTGCAGCCTCTGTATATCCGAATGATGCATGCTCTAGTGCCCCCGACGAACTATAATGTACCCACTCCCAACCTGCCAGAACCGTATCCTCCGCTGCAAATTTAATCTGGTCCGTTCGTTTTTGATCGGACAGACGAAATAAGATTTTGACATGAATTTTAAAGAAAAATTAATACTGCCCCTCCATCATCCGAACATTTACCGGCTGAGATTAAATCTTGACCGTCCGAAAGTGTAGCAGGATACTACAAATTAAATTTGCAGCAGAGAATACGGTTCCCCAACCCGCCCTCCCTCGTCCATCCCAGGAACCATCGACAAGCAGTACCGCTTGGCCAACCGGTATTGTAATGGGTTGCCTCTGCTGCCTACATCTCAGTGCATGGTCTTTCTACTTCTTTCGGTGTTCACGGTCACACATCTCTCCGCATATATTATATTATAATAATGACAATATTCATCCAATTCTATGACTCGTCACATTCATCATGAATTCTACATGATGAGTACGGCTAACATGCTTCCTCTAGCATATCGACAATATGCTTCCGGTCTCTAAAACCTATCGAATCGACTTCAAACGACAAATCCAAACCGTTCAAACCAATCTCTTTAACGAGAGCTTCGTTTCTATATAAAAAAAATTAATTTTCGAACTTATTTACTATCAAGTCAAGCGGTCAAAAAAATGAAGGATATAGTGCATTAAGATGTGTACAAAATCCTTTATATTTTGACTGCTTGACTTGATGGTAATAAATTCCAAAATTAAAAATAAATTATATGAAAACAAAGTTCTCATTGAGGAGATTGGTTTGAACGGTTTGGATTTGTCGTTTGAAGCCGTTTCGATTGGTTTTAGAGACCGGAAGCATATTGTCGATATGCTAGAGGAAGTATGTTAGCCGTACTATATATATATTTAATATTTATTTAATTTTTGTTGTTTACACACTACGTAACGAGTTAAAACTTAAAAGTTGAAACCCACCTAAACTCTCAACCTCCATGCAAGTGGTTTTGTGTGAGATGAGTTTGTCGTAGTGTGATTGTCTAGCCATACAAAATATGTGCTAATTCAAATCAAATCAAATGAAGAAAATGCAAGAATGATACTACTGTTTTGAAATGAAATATACCGGTAAGTTTTCAAGATCACACATCATTGTTAGATGATTAATTAATTATATCTAGACCAGGAGATGTGCCACTGGACATAGGAAGGGGTTCTGTAAGCTGGTTATCAGCTAGATGAAGACAATACAATTTGAGAGTAAACTAATTGTAGAAGGTATACTCTCACTGAAATTATTTGAATTAAGGGCACTGCAATTTTATGATAATTGAAGTTATAAAAAACCAACATGTAAATATAAATTACTGTACCTGGAGTTTCGTATTCATTAATAATAGAAAAACTGAATTAAAATTTCCAATATTCAAGCTAAATCAATGGTTAGTAATTCTTACAAAAAGGTTAAATTTCTCAAATTTCCTATTGTAGTTGGTGTGGTGCCAGTGAAATTGCAACCTTGTAGTATCCTACACAACTCAAAGAGTATACAAAAAATAAGACCTTTATCTTTATTTTTTGTCTTTTAATTCAATTAAGTAGTATAATATATTGTTATATATTAAATTTGTAATTACAGGGTTGTAAGCTTTTGTAGTTTGATAATGTTTTCTGGCAGCAAGCCAACAAGGTCAGGGTTTGAAGAAAGATCCCTGAAAATGAAAATTGAGTAATTTTGAATATTTTTCATTACCATTTGATAATGATATTAACGCCTCATAATGTTTAACTATAATTTAAACCAAATATTTTGAAAAAATAACTACGAGTCCCTGCAATTTCATTTGAAGATTAAGTTCTAAACAAGATTGCTCCTATGATCATTACTATCAAATTATTATCCTTCATATGTATACATGTACCAATATCCACAAGTCAATGGTGTCAGAAAAAAAAAGTCAATGGTGTCAGAAAATGTGTCAAACAATTACGGATAATATCGGAATTTTTTTATTTTTTTAAAAATAGAAAAATTAAATTATTTTCTATATTTACCTAGAAGTGACTTTTGATCTAGGATTAATAACTCAGATTCAAAATATTTTTTTTTCAATAACACACAAAAAAATATTTTAATTTTTCTTACATTCGCGAAAAGTCCGGTCCGAAAAATATTGGTCCGAGTTATTTGTTGTGGTCTTTCTAATAAATTAAATTATATATTATTCTATTTAATTTCAAAGAAACATATAAAAAATTTCTAATATTTTAATAAAAAATAAAAATTATCTCAATTTCTAAAAAAAATGAGAGAACATAGTTTTAAAAAAAAATCAATTGTGTCTGACACACTTGCGGAATTATTTTTATTTTTTTTTAAATACAAGAATCCAAATATTTTTTGTATTTATATAGAAGTGACTTTTGAATTGGGATCAATAACTCAGATTGAAAGCATTTTTGTTTTTTTAATAACACAGAAATAAATATTTTAATTTTTCTTATAGCCGCGAAAAATCTGGTCTGAAAAGTATTGATCCGGATTATTTCTTGTAGTATTTCTAATAAATCAGATTATATAGTATTTTATCTAATTTCATAGAAACAAAAATTATATTTCTAATATTTTAATACAAAAAATAAATAAATTACATCATTTTCTAAAAAAAAAGATGAAAACAAATTTAAAATAAGAACTGGCCAATTATTGGCCGGTTTCTATTAAAAATTAAGGACTGGCTAATAATTGGCCAGTTTAGACATTTTTATAAATACACAGCTTGTGTGGGCATATTTGATAATTTGTATTTAATTTTGGATATAAATAAAAATCACTGTGTTACTATCTATATATAACGTCCGGAAGAAAAATTGTCAACCATGGAAAAATTGGTTCTAGCAATCATTGTACTTCGGACGTTCCATACTGTAACATCCAACTTTTTTTTATTTTTATTTTTCTGTTTTTGGTTGTTTTGTTAATCGAGAGATTAACGGAACAAATTACTTGGACGTTATAACGGTTTTTTTACATTTAGAATCCCGCTAAAAAAGTTCTCTATTGTCGAATTTTATTTTTTGTTTTTCCTATTAATAAAAATATCGGCACAAAATATATCTCAGCCCAGATAAAATTTTGTTATTCAAAGTAAAACGAACGAAAACCAGAACATATGTACATATATTTTTTATTTTGGTTATCATTGATACATCATTTGACGTTGAGAGTCACCAAGGCATTTCAAACGAGCTAATAAGAATATATAAATCTTTATAACCACAAAAAAGAAAAATTGTGATTTTGTCTAGGTTTATAAGAATATAATACATATATGATCAAATAAAAATTCATACTTGTATCTTTCGAGTCGGTTCGGAGTTGGACAGAATGAGTTGTACGGTTTATATCATGTTTGGATGGAGAGTAGAGGAAAGCAGGGATCAGGGGAGGGAAAAAAAAAATCTCGTAATTAATATCGGAGGATAAAGTTAATGGATGTTACTCTTTTAATCTTCTTTAACCTCGTAAAAATTATATTTTGTTAATTTTCAAATTGAAGTATAATGGAGGTAAATAAGATGAACAAAACAAGAAAATGTAAATATTGTAGGGTTCCGGATAGGTTATAGTGCAATAATTCAATTCAGATATTCAGTTTGTTTTTTATCCGAAAATCAGAATCTAAGTGTAAATTAAATTTCAAGATTAATATAGAGTTTACCACTAGACGTGCAACGGAAATCTTCTAGTTGTAGGAGCAGTCAGCATCTTCTCTCTTTTCTCGTGTCGGATATACGCACCAGCAACAGCAAATGCGCCTCCACCAGTATCCACACGAACCGGTTGACAAACTGCTGTAATTCGGTATACTAGTACCGAACTGATAACCCTTTATTTCTCTCTTTTCTCTCTCACATTTTCTGAAATAAAGTGAACATAATGGCTAACAGAAAACTGAACTGTTGTTGCATATTTATAACAGTATGCACCAGTTCGTTTGAGCATGTTCAATGACACCAATTCGTTTGTGTTCTTTCAGAATATCTTATCTTGATGGAACATATCATATCAGATCAAGTCAAAGAATGATATTTTTTTTTGTTTTTTTATTATAGGGTTCTAGCACACTCCAGTGTATTTTCAAAAATTGAACTTGCAACTTCTCAGTTGAAAGAAGACTCGTACTGTTGCACAAAACTTGCAGTTCTAGAGGAGGACGAATTTTCAAACACCCTTTCTCTTCTTTAGACTTAATTTCATTTCCTGCTATTTGTCTAAATTATTTTGAGCATTCACCACTTTTTTCACTTCTTGATACATGCTATCTGGAGTGGATAGCCCGTATGCCGAAAGTAGAACTAGTTTGGCTTGATCTTGCTTTACCTCAGTCGATAAGCCGAGATGGGGTGTTGAAAGGAAACGACTTACTGCGGGATAGTAAGTCGATCAAGAGGAAGAGGATGTGAGATATTCAGACTCTTTCCTATCGATATCTCTGTTAGAAATTCTAAGTCTTTTTATACCCAGATCTCTAACCGTTCCTCCGCGGATCAACCGGAAAACGTGGGTGCAGTTATGAGATCATGGGTGTAATTATGGAGATCGTGAGAGCGGTTATCTCGCATATAGCGACGTACGCCCCATGTCGGTGTAACCGTTTGCATGCTGGGCTCGCCAAGTATGAGTTTCGGCTTTAATACTTGATGGGTCTTTCTTTCATGTCCCAAGCTGGCTTTAAAAGCAAGATCCAAGTTCCGATTTTTACTTAAATCCATGTAGAATTTAGAGTCTTAATACATGGTCCTATCACTTCTATTTTTAAATAAACCCGAGGATATAAACTTTGTAGCCCCAAGTCCCCAACTTATTAATGAATATGGACACAGCCCTTATTTTTCCTCAAAAAATAATAATATCAAAATACAAGTGGTGATTTGATCGGTAATTGGGTCCGATTGAGTCGGAAAGCCTCCTACCGATAAAATGAGTCTCGGTCGAGTCAAATTTTATACGGACTAGGGCACGTCATCATAATTAGAAGGGAAATTTACTAAGCTTCAAAAAATTTGGGCAGAAGGTAAATGTACGAGTTTAAAAAAAAACTAAATCAAATTGCACTATTTGGGAAACAACTAAACATGGTATAATAGCGCACCAATTTAAAAAAAATGATTAGTGGTGTATTAGTAATATATTTTTTTTGGTAAATATCAACTCTAAATAAAAAATTAAGAGATTTCGGCAGTTGAATTTTGAATGACAGTAGATACGGATCCATTTTCATTTAAAAACAATCACTAGCTAGCCCATTAAGTATCTGAGCCCAATAAAATTATGTCCATCAAGAGCCCACAAGAATATCTTCGACTTATATCTCAGCCCGAACAAATTTTCTAGAAGTTGCAAGATGGAAGTCAAGAAGCATAATTGGGTGCAAATTTGAAACGATATGAAAATGAAACCGGACAAACCCATTTCTTCCTCCTTTTAATTATGAAATGCACCTACACGGCTACACCTAGGGTGTCAACGAGCTGGCTCGGTTCGAGCTAGGTTCTAGCTCAGCATGTTAATTTTGGACCGAGCTACAGCTGAGTGAGCTGGACTTAGAGCATCCTAGCTAGCTAAAATATCAGCTTGAAATTGTGACAGGTCAGCCCGAGTTAGCTCATGAGCTGACAAGCTGGCTTGCTGAGTCTGGTTGGATCGTGTTTTAAGAAAAAATAAATTCTACAAACTTTGTGGATCGAGTTGAATCGAGTTAGACAATATAAAATATACACAAATTCATACACAAATTGATGCCTAGACGAGCCAGCTCACGAGCTGGCGAGTAAGCAAGACTCTAGCTTGTACTCGTTAATTCTGGACCGAGCTAGTGCGCAAGCTGGCTTGTTAACAGCTCATTCCAGTAACGAACGAGCGAGTTAGGTGCGAGTTACAATCAAACCACGAGCTACTAGCTTTTTTGCCAACCCTGCCCACACCCGATTTCTCTTCTGATCATCAATTACATCCATATTTGATAATTTGACGAATCAGTAAGAAAAATCAAATCAAATCTGAAGACTTAATCAATCACAATTCACAACCACCTTATATAAAACAGTTACATCTATTGATGAAAACATGCAATGAAACAAAATGCAACAAGAGTACAAACATTGATTTCCAAAGTAAACCAACAAAAATAAACACCGTTAAGAATCTCTACTTACGGTCTATTTTTTGGCACGGCAAGAGAAACACATGCTATCTATCTCTGCCAGTGACCAGTTCATATATAAGTGCACATTTTACAGCTTCTTAACATCTGACGTAGATATGATGCGCGGTTGAAACTTTAAGGCAAGCACACAAAAATACAAATACACAATTGCAGTGAAAGGAGTACTTCAATGGGGACAATAGGCTTTGTGGCCGCATGGCCGTGTGTAAGAACCCCCTGGTGTAGAACATCCTTTAAGGCATGCTGCTTTATTTGGATCTAATGCTCTGTTGCCTATTCCGTCCTTGAGAATCCGGCGGTGTACATCGGAGTCCATCTGAAATTCATCCGCATCAGTTTCCACTAGGTTCCACTTCCACACATCAACATATTTGCCTTCATAAATGTATGCCTCAGAACAGCGAGCGCAACTAGCGAGAAGGAAAGTTATTAATAGTACTGTGGTGATTATTTTGGTTGTATATCTCATTTTTGGTATATATCTTGCTCTATATCTTTTTGTTCTAACAGTTCGGCTTATTGCATAACTTACAGGAGGAGGGGCTCTATTTATAGTGGAAGTTTTGGTAAAAATATTTGCAATTCGTTTAAAAGTGTGTGAACGAATTTTTGTGTGTGGGATTAATTTGAAGGTGGGTGTGAGCTTTTTGTGTGGTCCTAACGAGATCCAATGGAAATATGTTCATTTTGACCCCACTATAATATTTTAAAAAGAGTAACTGTGTTTTCGACTTTTCATGGTATAAGTTGATGAAATTAATATGATTTTACAAAAATAGAAAACTTGAAATTATTTAATGATAATTATTGAAGTTGCTAATAGGAAATATCATTTTTTTTTGTAGTTACAAAAATAAGGAGTCTTCATTTTTGTTGTTATTTGGAATTGAAGTCTAGGATCTTAATGCACGATAAAAATAAATAATTAAATATTAATCATAGCTACAAGTTTATAATAATTTTATAATGACTAGGTACACAAGATCTACAATTTCTAATTCATATATAATATTTTAGAAACTGTAAATTAATTTAGAAACCTTCTAATTTCACCACTTGACTTTATAGTAAATTAATTCGAAACTTTAAAATTTTCACATGTAGACACATCACTCGTAAAGTAAAAGAATTTCAACGGTTTGGATTTGTCGTTCGAAATCAATCCGATACGTTTTAGAGTTAAGAGTACAAAGGGGCTTGGTACTCCTAGAAGCACCCTAGTTCTACTCTGGTTGAGTAGAATTAGGGTGCTCTTAAGTTCATCAAGTCTCTTTGTGAACTCAATTTTGAAATCTATCGAATTAACTTTAAACGATGAATCCAAACTGTTGAAATTATTCTACCTAATGAGTGATGCATTAACATGTGAAAATTTTAAAGTTTTGAATTAATTTAGGAGTGAGTCTATGGTACTATGCATATTATGATTTAGTCCGTAATATGGTTCAATATTTCATTTTTCAAAATCTTAATGGTCGATCCGAACCGTTCAACTTGATTTTCATATGAATATGTACTTGCAGACCAAATTTTATATTTTTTGGAATTTTTTTACTATTTTTTAAGGTAGGTAGAAAATCACTATTTTTGGATAATCCAAAATTTTCAGATCAAGTGATTTTCTACGTACCTTAAAAAATAGTAAAAAAAATCCAAAAAATATAAAATTCAGTCTGCAAGTACATATTCATATAGAAATTTGACAAATACATAGATTCAAGAGGCTTTTTAGCTCTCTTGTCTCAATTTTGAGAAGCATTTTGGAGATAGAGAAAGAGAATAGAAGAAGGAGCCCGGCATCAGTTTGATTTGGTGATTGAATTTGAGAATTTTGAGGAATTTAATTTTGGTTTTAAACAAAGTTTGTGTTTGTCAAGGAGACCTTCAAATGTGAAAGCAGCATGCTCTCCAAATACATTGATTCGAGTCATGTACATTCAATTCGCCATGTCCATCGGTTTTCCCTTTAAAGCCGATTCCACTCAACCAACCCACTGATTATGTATAAGCTCTTTGAATCAACCTCGCTAAGCACATTTTTTTTGAATCAGCTTTATCATGATTATGGCCGATGGTCTCAGCTGTTCGATCTTGATGCGATGCTCGTCTCACTAAATCTGCTCTGGCCTGGCCTCATTTTTCAACTCAGTCAGCTTTGCCTTCTCCTCAGACGAGAGTGACTCGAGCTTCTCATCCCAATCGCAGTGGTGGCGTGGCTTCCTTCATTGGGACCAGCCATGATGATGCAGCGATCGCTGTGTGAAAGTGTAGCATTGCTGCTCTTGGCAGTGAGGTCATGAGCGAGGGGGGGGGGGGGGGGGGACCTCCGGCCTGATGGAGTTAAGCGACCTTCTTGTGAGTCTCCCTGCCATCGATGGCTCTGTTGTCTAGTGCGACAACGGATGGATGAGCGGATGTAGCCATCTAGGCAGAGCTTCCTGTTTTGTTTTCTCCGATCTAGTCGTCGCTGGAGGCGATCGATGCGGCGGTGACGGCCGATCTAGTGGCTGCCATGACGACAATATTTTTAAATTGTGTTAATTTTTAAATTGAAGTGTAATGGAGGTAAACAAGATAAACAAAATAAGAGAATGTAAATATAGTAAGAGTGAGCCTATGATACTATGCATAGCACGGATGGGTCCGTACTACGGTTCAATATCTTCGTTTTTAAAATTCTAACGGTCGATCCGAACCGTTCAACATGTTTTCCATATGAATATGTACTTGCTGATCAAATTTTATATTTTTTAGAATTTTTTTACTAATTTTTCAAATAGGTAGAAATTCACTTGATCTGAAAATTCTTGACCATCCAAAAACAGTGATTTTCTGCCTATCTAAAGAAATAGTAAAAAAAAATCTAAAAAATGTAAAATTTGGTCAGCAAGTACATATTCATATGGAAAACATGTTGAACGTTCGGATCGACAGTTATAATTTTGAAAACGAAAATATTGGACCGTAGTACAAACCCATCCGTGCTATGCATAGTACCATAGTCTCACTCGTATAGTAATATTCCTTTCTATTTCGTCCCCTTTCCTCCTGCTCTTTTCCTCCTTTCCTTTTCCTTTCACCTCGTTGTTCTCACATTCCTATCCGATAAAGATATTGACAGTAATGATTTGACTTCATGCAACACAAGAACAATTGGGATACAAATGAAAAAAATATTCCGTGCGTTGCATAAAGTCAAAACAACACAGTCGATATTTTTATCCATTCCAACTAATTTGTATTGACCTTGATTAGAGAATGACATTTTTTTTTTGTTTTTTGTTTATTAAAGGGCTCTAGCAAACTCCAGTGTATTTTAAATTATATACTTGAAAATTGAACTTGCAACTTCTTAGTAGAGAGACAAGACTCGTTCCGTTGCACTAAACTTGCGGTTCTAGAGGATGACGAATTATGAAACACCATTTCTCTTGTTTAGACTTAATTTCATTTCCTGCTTTTTGTCTAAATTGTTTTGAGCATTCACCACTTTTTTCACTTCTGTTTTTAAATAAACCTGAGGATACAAACTTGGTAGCCCAACTTATTAATGAATATGGGCATGGTCCTTATTTTTTCTCATTTTTGGTATATATCTTGCTGTATATTTTTTGTTCTAACAGTTCGGCTTATTGCATAACTCACAGGACGAGGGGCTCTATTTATAGTGGAAGTTTTGGTAAAAATATTGGCAATTCATTTAAAAGTGTGTGAACGCATTTTTGTGTGTGGGATTAATTTGAAGGTGGGTGTGTGCTTTTTGTGTAGCCCTAACGAGATCCAATGGAAATATGTTCATTTTGACCCCACTATGATATTTTAAAAAGAGTAACTGACTAACTGTGTTTTCGACTTTTCATGGTATAAGTTGATGTAATTAATATGATTTTACAAAAATAGAAAATTTGAAATTATTTAATGATAATTATTGAAGTTGCAAATAGGAAATATCATTTTTTTTTGTAGTTACAAAAATAAGGAGTCTTCATTTTGTTGTTATTTGGAATTGAAGTCTAGCATCTTAATTAATGTACGATAAAAATAAATAATTAAATATTAAACATAGCTACAAGTTTATAATTTTATAATGACTAGCTACACATGCATGATCTACAATTTCTGATTCAGATATAATGTACGTATAATTCAAAAATAGTTCATTGGGTTATAATATAAATAATAAATCAAAATATTGATTTTTTATTTAATATATTAACTTTTCATAAATTTGTTTAATACTATTAAAAATAATGTATTTCCGTATTGTAAATTTAAATATAATTTTTTAAAAATAATAAAATATTATGTAAAGATATTGATATGAATATGATTATTATAAAACAAATTGTTACTACTACTAACCTGTTGTAAAATACTCTGTTTAGACTGATTAATCAGTCGATTAGTCATTAGCGGTGATCAAATCGTTACGAATTTTCTAATTAATCGACCAATTATTTCTCATTATTCTCGATTAATTGTTTGTCGGTACGCTATCGATCCGATAAGCACAAAAAAGGTTATTTATAACACTGCTGCCAACCTACAAATATTCGAGAGCAGTTTGGGTACTCAAACTGAGTGCGATGGGTTCCATAACCGTCCTATCCGCTTTAAGATCTGTGCGTATTGCATTAATATATGTACATATTCGCTTTAATATTTGTGCATCCGGATCTTAAAGCGGATCGAACGGTTATTAAATCCATCGGACCTAAATTTGAGTACGACGAGCATTGGACCCAAATTTGTCCCCAAATATTCGCTCCAACGTGAACAAAGCGATCGACACCCAAATAAAAGAAAATACTCTCTCTCTGTGCTTATGTCACATTCTTTTTTTTTTTTTTTTGAGTGAAAGCCCTTTGCCAACTGTATTAAAAGAAAAGTGTATCCATATTACATCAATCATTCATAGCTTTTATCAGTAAAGCCACTTTAAATTCTAAAACAGCAAAATTAAAAGGAAAAAGTAAAATTTAAACGTAAGTAAACAGTGTACGTTCCTATAATAAACTTTAACACTACTGAATAAAGGGAAATGTAAAATTCAGAGAGAAGAAGGAGATGACAGAATTTCTTTATTCCATTGATTGCTTTCTTACAATGTACAGTACTGTATTTATAGGAAAATATTGAAAATAATAATGAAGAGGATCCGACCCAATAAGAAGATCAAGATCAGACCTATTAAGAATAGGAAGATCTCTGTAGATTCTGTAATTTAGGAATTAATGTATTGCTGTAATTTGGATTTTATTATATGTGATTAGATTATAGCTAAATTAGCTCAAACAGCTATATGATAATTAGATCTTGTAATTACTAGGAAAGTTTGCTATAGGAATGTATAACGGCTAATTGGCCAATTAGCCTATATAATCACCTGTAAACATTGTACAGATATATTGAATACAATACAAATAATTTCATCTCTTTTTGTCTCTAAAAATAACAGAAAAGCTATGCGCAAGCTAATTGTCTGTCTAAGCTAACTACCTGTCTAATTAACTACTCATTGTTAATCAATGATTACAACAGTAACTGAATTTAGTTAGACGCTAACTGCCTTTGCCTGGTTCAGCTCTCCAGTGTTCATTTGCTTTGTTCGGCTCTCCAGTGCTTGTAAGACTGGACGGCTCCATTATCCTCCTATTACTGAAATATGAAAAATTTGTTATCAAGTCTCTCTGTTGCAGCACACTGGTAGCCGTGGGGCATGTAACTCCCTGATTCTCCCCTTTGCCTTGCCGAATTTGCTAAGTCATGGGGTCCCTGTACCGCCTCTCTGATTGCATGAGTAAATGTAATTAGCACCTTACTACTTACGTGCAGTGCCTCTTGTGCGCAACTTGCCACTCGTTCTGCCGCCTTCCATGAGGGTAGATTCGTCACATCATTCTCTTCGACTACCCTTACCAGAACAAGGCAATCAGATACTACGTACCAATATCGAAGGTGCATCCGTACCAGTCAGTATGGATTGACAGAAGCGGAGTGCTTCCAACATAGCCGTAGCCTCTGTATATCCGAATGATGCATGTTCTAGTACCCCCGACGAATTATAATATACCCACCCCCAACCTGCCCTCCCTCTTGTCCATCCCAGGAACCATCCACAAGCAGTACCGCTTGGCCAACCGGTATTGTAATCGGTTGCCTCTGCTGCCTAGCTCTCAGTGGTCTTTATACTTCTTTCGGTGTTCACGGTCACACATCACATATATTATATGATAATAACAACAATATTCATCCAATTCTATGACTCGTCACATTCTACATGATTTATACTCATATCATAGAAATTCCACTGCAGAATTTGTAATCTTTAATATATGTTTTTTAATATTTATTTAATTTTTGTTGTTTACACACTACGTACGTAATGAGTTAAAAGTTGAAACCCACCTAAACTCTCAACCTCCATGCAAGTGGTTTTGTGTGAGATGAGTTTGTCGTAGTGTGATATTGTCTAGCCATACAAAATATGTGCTGATTCAAATCAAATCAAGAAAATGCAAGAATGATACTACTGTTTTGAAATGAAATATACCGGTAAGTTTTAAAGATCACACATCATTGTTAGATGATTAATTAAATTATAGGAAAAATTGTGAAAATGCCACTCCAAACTTCATTAATTTGTAAAAATATAACTCCAAATAATTAATGATTAAAATACCCTTTTTCTCCTCTTCTTTCTCCTGCCTTCTCTTCTTCTCCTGTTCCGAATTGCGGCTGAGCACGGCGGAGGGGGGTCGTAGAGGAGGGTTTGATGGTGCTGGTACTTGTCAGAGGATGAGGGGTTGCGAAGAATGCGAAGGCGGGTAAGGAGAATCATGCCCGAAAACTGCTTCTTGCGCCTCTTGCGACGGGCGAGGGTCAGGTCGTCGGAGGGTGCAGGAGGAGGCGGTGGAGGGGCGGGGCGGAGATGGACTGGCGAGGGTATTTTAGTCATTAATTATTTGGAGTGACATTTTTACAAATTAATGAAGTTTGGAGTGGCATTTTGATAATTTCAAAGTTTGAAGTGACATTTTTATAATTTGAAGGTTTTGGAGTGGCATTTTCATAATTTCCCCTTCTCCATTAATATTAGTACTTTTCAACTTTAAACTTGCCTTACAACCTCTCCCGACAGAAGCCCTCCTCCTCTTTAGATACGACCCTCATTACTTGTTTTAGATTTCTTACACTTGCTGCACGCTAATGTATAATGCTGGCTCAAATTCTTATGATTTGATCTTTTCAAAAAGTTCATAGTATTGGCAAGCTTCTTGAAGTGTTTCAATCCAATAATCAACAGTAGGTGAGATGGCAAGTTTGCATATATGCTAAAAGCTGATCTTGTCTAAAGTTGAGTTAAGGAATAATTAAAGTTCAAAATATATATCTTTTCTTTTAAAAAAAAAAAGTGTCAAAGATAATGCAAGGTGGGCCCTGCTAATTTACCACAAGGTATCAGGCTCGAGATCTCCTGCTTGATAAAAAAATGGCCATTGATGAAAGCAACAAAACGTTAGTTTCGATACATATGAGTCCGTATTTTTGTTGGTTTAAAAAAAACATATTTATTACAAAAAATTGTTCATATAATACACCTTTATATATAATTTGCAAATCACCAATTAAGCTAGATATCAAACATGATTAGCAAGTTTGGAATAGATGAAATGATAAGTTTGCATATGTATATGCTAATATTTTTAATTTTAAATGAAAAGCTAGCTGACCGTTGTTTAAAGTTGAGATTAAATAACTGACGTTGTACAATTCCTTAAAGCCACGGACCTTAAAAAAAGAAAAGAAATGTACAATTCCTTTTGTTAATATTAAGACGGATTTTTAACATACATAAATAATTGAAAAAAAGATGTTATCTTCTTAAAAAAATAAAACATGTATACAATTGCAAACTAATTATATTAAAGAAAATCAAATCTGAGATTAGTTTAAAAATTATATTGTATGACAGTGTCACATTTTTTAAACTAGTTAAGTGCCCACACTTTGCGGTGGAAATTGATAGTATTAAATCACAACAATTAATCTCAACAAATTATAGATGTATTACATAAATAAATCATGATAGATCTTGTAAACATTCATAAGATTTTTTGTCTTTTTTTTTTGCATTCAAATGACCGTAGGCTTACATCCATTTTGGAATACACATGTTTGATTGTAAATATAAGAGATCCCATAAAATTCTAATTCTTAAACAGCGGCAGATATGTAAACCCCTCATAATCCCAGGATTTGTTGTCAGTGTAGAAGCACTCCAGTTGTTAATTTCTTCCTGTAAGAGCAGAAATTCAAGAGCGTTGATCAAACTTTACCATTTCAAATTAACCCAATGATTAATTAGAGAGCAGAAATCGGTTCAAGTCACATATTTAAGCAATCGATTATTGAACTTTATTTAATCACCAAATCAACCCGTCCATCAATCAAAATAAGGTAAGAAAAGCAGAAAAGCGCATTTATACACTGGTCATACAATTTTGTAAAATTTCATGATAATAATAAGCTGCTGATTAAATGAAACAACTAACCATGCGTGCCTTCAAGCATTTTAAGTAGAGCTTGCTGAACACCTTCCCAGATATATCTCTACCTACATATATAACACTCCTTTTTAAATAAATTAAAGAAAGATGAAAAAAAAAATACAGTGCTGCCTATTTTTTAAGGGAAAAAACAGACAATTTGTAATTTTATCGTGTTGAAAGGTTTAGATCGACTATTTGGACTTTGTAAACAGAGATAGTGATCCAAAAGTACGTACGGACCAATGTGCGTTATGCATAGTACCATAGCCTCACTATAAAAGAAGTATCATAAAAAATATATATATATGCAAACCCCGCATTTTTGGAGATACATTCCTGCATTTTGTGCCAGAAAATAAAGAAGGAAGAAAAGGATTGGATATTGTACATGAGATGATATTTAATGGGTTTGAGCATAATGCAGTGACCTATAAAGAAGCTGTATGTCAGAGCACAAATTCTCCTGTAAAGATACTGTATTGCTTGCCAGTAAGTAAAACTTTGGGAAAAAAAACCTTCTAAAAGAATATGCACTAATTGGGAAATCATTGTTTCTAAGGGACCAAGACACATCAACAAATTGGTTTTGAAAAACAAAAGAAGTAATTGATACAGTCTTTAAAACAGTAGAAGTTATCAAGCAGCATACCGATTTAAACCGACTCAAGTTCTCTAAATCGTGTTACTCGATATATTAAAATTCAAAAAATTATCTATTAATCAAAAATCGAGAAGACCAACCAAATTATCTCAGAGACGGTGGGTAGATCAGGTATGTATGTCGCTGGCTGTCCGCCTCGTTTCTCCGTACACAGACTTATTGTCTAGACCAGGAGATGTGCCACTGGACATAAGAAGGGGTCCTGTAAGCTGGTTATCAGCTAGATGAAGCCAATACAATTTGAGAGTAAACCAATTGTAGAAGGTATACTCTCACTGAAATTATTTGAATTAAGGGCCCTGCAATTTTATGATAATTGAAGTTATAAAAGACCAACATGTAAATATAAATAATAGAAAAACTGAATTAAAATTTCCAATATTCAAGCTAAATCAATGGTCAGTAATTCTTACAAAAAAGTTAAATTTCTCAAATTTCCTATTGAAGTTGGTGTGGTGCCAGTCAAATTACAACCTTGCAGTATCCTACACAACTCAAAGAGTATAAAAACATATGACCTTTACTTTTATTTTTTGTCTTTTAATTCAATTAAGTAGTATAATATCTTGTTATATATTAAAATTGTAATTACAGGGTTGTAAGCTTTTGTAGTTTGCTAATGTTTTCTGGCAACGAGCCCACAAGGTCAGGGTTTGAAGAAAGACCCCTGAAAACGAAAATTGAGTAATTTTGAATATTTTTCATTACCATTTGATATTGATATTAATGCTTGATAATGTTTAACTATAATTTAAACCAAATATTTTGAAAAATTAACTACGAATCACTGCAATTTTATTTGAAGATTAATTTCTAAACAAGATTATCATTACTATCAAATTATTATCCTTCATAGGTATACATGTACCAATATCCCACTAGTCAATGATGTTAGAAAGTGTGTCAAACAATTATGGAGAATATCGGAATTTTTTTTATTTTTTCAAAAATCGAAAAATTAAATTATTTTCAATATTTACCTATTTACCTAGAAGTGACTTTTGATCCGGGATTAATAACTCAGATTCAAAATATTTTATTTTTTTTCAATAACACAAAGAAATATGTCAATTTTTCTTACAGCCGCGAAAAGTCTAATCTGAAAAATATTGGTCTGAATTATTTGTTATAGTCTTTCTAATAAATTAAAATATATATTATTCTATTCAATTTACAAAGAAACATATAAAAAAATTCTAATATTTTTAATAAAAAATAAAAAATTATCTATTTCTAAAAAAAAAGAGAGAACATAGTTTTAAAAAAAAATCAATTGTCTGACACACTTGCATAATTATTATTTTTTTTAAATACAAGAATCCAAATATTTTTTGTATTTACATAGAAGTGACTTTTTAATCGGAATCGATAACTCAGATTGAAAGCATTTTTGTTTTTTTTAATAACACATAAATAAATATTTTAATTTTTCTTATAGTCGTGAAAAATATGGTCTGAAAAATATTGATCTGGATTATTTGTTGTAGTATTTCTAATAAATCAAATTATATAATATTCTATCTAATTTTAAAGAAACAAAAATAATATTTCTAATATTTTAATACAAAAAATAAATAAATTATATCATTTTCTAAAAAAAAAGATGAATACAAATTTAAAATAAGAACCGGCCAATTATTGGCCAGTTTCTATTAAAAATTAAGGACTGGCCAATAATTGGCCGGTTTAGGTATTTTTATAAATACTCAATTTCTGTGGACATATTTGATAATTTTTATTTAATTTTAGATATAAATAAAAATCACGGTGTTACTGTCTATAACATCCGGAAGAAAAATTGTCAACCATGGAAAAATTGGTTCTAGCAATCATTGTATTCCGGACGTTCCATACTGTAACATCCAAATTTTTTTTTCTTTTTTTGTTGTTTTGTTAATTGAGAGATTAACGGGACAAATTACTTGGACGTTATAACGGTTTTTTTACATTTCGAATTCCATTAAAAAAGTTCTCTATTGTCGAATTTTTATTTTGTTTTTTCTATTAATAAAAAAATCGGCACAAAGTATATCTCAGCCCAGAAAATTTTTTGTTATTCAAGAAAAACGAACGAAAACCCGAACATATGTACATTATTTTTTTATTTTGGTTATCATTGATACATCATTTGACGTTGAGATTCACCAAGGCAGTTCAAACGAGCTAATAAGAATATATAAATCTCTATAACACAAAAAAAAAAAAAAAATGTGATCTTTTGAGTCGGTTCGGAGTTGGACAGAATGAGTTGGTCGGTTTATATCATGTTTGGATGGAGAGTAGAGGAAAGGAGGGATCAGGGGAGGGGACAAAAAAATCTCGTGACTAATATCGGAGGATAAAGTTAATGGATGTTACTCTTTTAATCTTCTTTAACCTCGTAAAAGTTATATTTTGTTAATTTTCTATAATGGAGGTAAATAAGATGAACAAAACAAAGAGAATGTAAATATTATAGGTTTTCGAATATGTTATAGTGCAATAATTTAATTCAGATCTTCAGTTTGTTCTCTATCTGAAAATCAGAATCCAAGTGTAAATTAAATTTTAAAATTAATATAGAGTTTACCACTAGACGTGCAGCGAAAATCTTCTAGTCGTATGAGCAGTCAGCCTCTTATCTCCTTTCTCGTGTTAGATATATGCACCAGCAACAGCAAATGCGTCTCCACCAGTATTCATATGAATCAGTTGACAAACTGTTGTAACTCGGTATACTAGTATCGAACTGATAACCCTTTATTTCTCTCTTTTCTCTCTCACATTTTCTGAAATAAAGTGAGCATAATGGCTAACCGAAAATTGAACTGTTGTTGCATATTTATAACAATATGCACCAGTTCATTTGAGCATGTTCAATGACACCAATTCGTTTGAGTCCTTTCAGAAGATATTATCCTGATGGAACATATTAGATCAGATCAAGTCAGAGAATGATATTTTTTTTTTGTTTTTTTATTAAAGGGCTCTAGCACACTCTAGTGTATTTTTGAAGATTGAACTTGCAACTTCTCAGTAGAAAGAAGACTCGTACCGTTGCACTAAATTTGCAGGTCTAGAGGAGGACGAATTATCAAACACCCTTTCTCTTGTTTAGACTTAATTTCATTTCCTGCTGTTTGTCTAAATTGTTTTGAGCATTCACCACTTTTTTCATTTCTTTTTTTAAATAAACCTGAGGATATAAACTTTGTAGCCCCAACTTATTAATGAATATGGACACGGCCCTTATTTTCCCTCAAAAAAAAATAATACCAAAATACAAGTGGTGATTTGATCGGTGATCGGGTGGTTATTGGCCCTGAGCGTTTTGCATAAATCTGATCGGGTCCAATCGAGTCGGAGAGCCTCCTGTAGATATAATGAGTCTCGGTCGAGTCAAATTTTATACGGGCTAGGGCATGTCATCATAATTAGAAGGGAAATTTACTGAGCTTCCAAAATTTTGGGCAGAAGGTAATGTACGAGTTCTTAAAGAAACTAAATCAAATTGCACCATTTGGAAAACGACTAAACATGGTATAATCAGGCACCAATTTCAAAAAATGATTAGTGGTGTCATAGTAATATTTTTTTTTGTAAATATTAACTCTAAATAAAAAATTAAGAGATTTCGGCCGTTGAATTTTGAATGACAGTAGATACAGATCCATTTTCATTTAAAAACAATCGCTAGCTAGCCCTTTTAAGTATCTCAGCCCAATAAAATTATGTTCATCAAGAGCCCACAACAAAATCTTCAACTTATATCTCAGCCCGAAAATATTTACTGTAAGACGCAAGATGTGAAGTCAAGAAGCGTAATTGGGTGCAAATTTGAAACGATATGAAAATGAAACCGGACAAACCCATTTCTTCCTATGAAAAGCACCTACACGGCTACAACTAGGGTGTCAACGAGCTAGCTCGGTCCGAGTTAGATCCTAGCTCAGCTTGTTAATTTTGGACCGAGCTACAACCAAGTGAGTTGGATTTAGAGCATCTGAGCTAAAATCTTAGCTTGAAATCATGACAAGTCAGTTCGACCTAGCTCGCAAGCTGACGAGCTGGCTTGCTGGGTTTGGCTGGATCGTGTTTTAAGAAAAAAAAAAATTCTACAAACTTTGTAGATCAAGCTGAATCGAGTTAGACAATATAAAATGCACACAAATTCATACAAATTCACAAATTGATGCCTAGCCAAGCCAACTCACGAGCTTGTGAGCAAGCTAGACCCTAGCTTAAACTCGTTCATTCTGGACTGAACTAGTGTCGAGCTGGCTCGTTAACAGCTCGGTCTAGTAACGAACGAGTTGTTAATGAGCGAGTTAGATGCGAGTCACGGTGAAGCCACCAGCTACGAGGTTTTTCACCACCCTAAATTTCTCTTCCGATCATCAATTACATTCATATTTGATAATTTGCGAATCAGTAAGAAAAAACAAATCAAATCTGAAGACTTAATCAATCACAATTCACCACCACTATACATGAAATAGTTACATCTATTGATGCAAACATGCAACAATACGCCAATGAAACAAAATGCAACAAAGAGTACACAAACACTGATTTCCAAAGTAAACCAACAAAAATAAACACCGTTAAGAATCTCTGCTTACTATCTGTTTTTCGGCACGGCAAGAGAAACACTTGCTATCTATCTCTGCCAGTGACCAGTTCAAATATAAGTGAACATTTTACAGCTTCTTAACATCTGACGTAGATATGATGCGCGGTTGAAATTTAAGGCAAGAATGTGAAAATACAAGTACATATATAATTGCAGTGGAAGGAGTATTTCAAGGGTGATTATTTAGCTGTTGTTAATAATTATGTTGACCCGTTGGGACAATAGTGACCCTTGCCGCATTGCCGTGTGTAAGGATACCCCTTGGGACGACAAGCACCAATGCAACCTGGTTTATTTGCATCTAATACTGATTTGTTTATCTCTACCTTAGCTGACTGGAGAATCAGGGGTGGTACATCGGAGTCCATCTGGAATTTGTCCGCCTCTGTTTCAACTCGGTTCCTTACATCGTCATATTTGCCCTCATAAATATATGCCTCAGAATAGTGAGCACAGCTGATAAGGAGGAAAGTTGTTAATAGTGCAGTGATCATTTTGCTTGTGCATCTCATTTTAGGTATATAAGTAGTACGTTTTGTTCTACCAATTGGGCTTATTGCAAAACTTACTAGGAGACCTTTATTTATAGTGGGAGACGCTTGAAGTGTGTGAACATGGAGTGAGGCTAGCATGTTGCCCTCATCAAGTGCATGCTCTTAATTCTAAAATTTATCAGATAAGACTTCAAATGATAAATATAAATAGTTGAAACCGATCTACTTCACGAGTGATGAGTGTACATGCAAAATTTAAATTTATTCAAAATTATTTAGTACAAAATCAAAATTAGATGGAAAAAATGAAGCTTTGCAAATTATTATAATACATTCATTTTATATCATTTGTTGACTGTGTAAAAAATGAATTCGAAAATTGTAAAATTTTGTATGTAAAAATTTCACTCATGAACTAGATTGGTTTTCATGATTCGGATTCGTCGTTTGAAGTTAATTCAATAAACATTAGAATTAAGCTCACCAACAGGTAGAGGATATGATTCCCTTTTTGTGAGCCAAGAAAACACTAGCCTCACTATGAATATTAACATTTTTTAGCACTATATGTGAACGTGAACATGAACATTAGAAATTAAGCAGTCTAATTTTATGAAATTTTATAATTTAATAATTTATATACAAATTGCAATACATTTTGCAAAAAAACAATGTGATGTTAAAAATTGATATTTCACAAAGGTGGTTGAACTTCAAGGTCTCTAAAGCATGTTAAATCATCAACGTTTTTAATCATTGTCTCAACCATTAATTCTTATCAAATTAAATTGTATGACCGAAATTTGTTTATTATTTTTAGTCATATGTGTTCCTCAATGTGTTTCCCTAATTTAGTATATAAAATTAATTATTTTTATGGGATCATCCATTGAAATTTCTATTTTAAAATTATTCTATGCTGTATATTATTTGATTGTGATTATCCCATTTTAAAAATTAAATTATTTCTCTAATACATATTTTTATTTTGGGGCGAAGTTCAAAAAATAATTCTAATCTTAATCATCAGCCGATTATATTAAAATAAAAATAACAACTATATTCTATAAAAAAAAAACAACTATATATCCGACTATACTGACATTCTGATTTTTAAATCGAAAATACAAAGACATGAGAAACAAGAGTTTTTATGAAGAGAAAACAAGCTTTAGATAGTTAGTTTCACTAATTGGATAATTATATTAATTGAGAGTATTAGATTAGGCCACTGTCAAGTTTCTCAAAAAAGAAGAAGAGAGTATTAGATTATCATATTTCAATAAACTAATAGATCTTTTTTTAATAGCATAACTATTGGATCATATTATAAGGTGTTTTTGTGTAATTTATATGTGATTTATTTAAAAACTTTAAACATCTGCATAATTTTATTTGAAATTATCATATATGGTTATATAAACTTCAAGTGAAAAGGTTAAGGAAGTTATGAATTGGTGGGGTACATTATAGTTTAAATAATTAATTATATAAGGTGCCGGATAGGAGGGTGGCTTGATTTTTTTTTATTTTTATTTTTTCTAATCTTGTATGTGGTATTCATGTGTACGCTGTATAAAGCTTAAACAGTACTGTTAATATCTTTATACTCTCATGTGATATGATACTGAGATAGGGACGCCCCAACAAGGTACTGCATGAAAACATTCAAGATATTATTTCTTTGCTACAAGCCTACAACAATTGTCCGGTCCCCAATTTAATGTGTACAAAACAATAATAATTGGAGTATCCAACTGTATTTTGGACTGGTTGAAATTTGTATCCATATTGGTAAATGTAAGAAAAAAATTAATAATCATGAATTGGATTCATTTTTTAAATAAATGAACTTGACAATTTTCAAAATTATTATTCATCAAGTATCATTTTTTTTTTTTGTGAAATTCAACATTTAGAATGGGATGTAATGTAACTATAGTTATACACTTATACTATAGTAAATGTTTAATTACATATGCATCCGCGCAAAGAAAATAATGTTAGGTCTTTAATCCATTAATCAACAATTTGCAAAATGCGCTTTCGATTCCAAAGTGGAGAACTCATGCTTTCGGCCCATTTTGACAAGCTGCGAGTCTAAATAGTTTTAATTTTCTCACGGCCACAAGCGCGAATTCAGATCCAGAACAATATCGGACTTTATAGAATGAGATCTGAGACGTGTATTTTAATTGGTAAGAATTTTAAAACGGACCCCTCCCCAAATTAATTTAACTACTCCGCTGGAAGTATTTTATCCTGCCGACATAGGCCGTCATTTTTATCCATACCCAAAATCATTAACATTTCATCAACTCTGTCCACCAAAATCAGATTGTATCAAAAATTTCCAAAACGGCTATTTAATAGCCGGTTCCTATCTTCTTCTTTTTTTTCTTTTTTTTTTTGGAAAAAGTTATTATTTTTATTTTTTTTATTAAAGTTTAAAAAAAAATTGATATGTTTATTTGAAATTGGATAGAAAAATATATAATTTAGTTTATTAGAAGAACTGAAACAAATAATCTGGATCAATATTTTTCAGATCCGATTTTTCGCGGCTGTAAGAAAAATTAAAATATTTCATTGTGTGTCATTTAAAATATTTTCCTAAAAACCGTGCAAAATAATATTAATAACATCATTTAAAAAAATATATCATTAATTACTTAAAAAAATTGCATTAAAATGATTGAATTGAAAGTTATAAGACTACTGTTTTATTGTATGTATATATTATATATAGATTCAACATTGTAACATGAAAGACTTTGTAATATAGTAGTTAGGATGTATGACTCCAGTGGTGACACAAAAAAATTTCGCGGTTGACAAGCAAGAAATGGATCAAGAGTCAGAAGCATCTTTTTTTTTTAAAAAACTTTAAACGGCCATAACTTTGGCTAGGAAAGTCGAATTGGCGCGTATGACCCCAATTCGGAAAGGGGGGAGGAGACGGTGGTGACTGGCACCTTAGAGTATCCGACGAATCACAATCGCCAAAAAACGTCGTTTAGTGCCTCAAAAATTAAGTTTAAGATTTTTAGTGTCTCAACTGAATTTTCTTATGTTGAAAATACTTTTCAGTACCGAGAAATGCACCAGCAGCAAGTGTAATTGCCACATTGAAAGTCTTATACAAGCATTTTGTCTTCCGGTTCGATTTCAAGTCCTGGAAATAAACTAAATTATATATTTTTCTATCCAATTTCAAAGAAACATATCAATTTTTTTTAAAACTTTAATAAAAAAAAAATTATAACTTTTTCCAACAAAAAAGAAAAAAGAAGAAGATAGGAACCGGCTATTAGCCGGTTTGGATATTTTTGACATAATCTGGTTTTGGTGGGCAGAGTTGGCGAAATGTTAATGATTTTGGGCATGGATAAAAATGACGGGGACTTAGGGATGAAAACGGACCACATAATATTCGATCCATATTTAATCTGTATTCAAAAAATTAAATCCGAATACCATATCTGAATATCTGTATTAATTGATACTTATACAAATATGAATTTAAGTACAATATAGTTTAATATATATTATGAAAATAATATCTTATTCATTATTATAATTAGAATAAAATATTAAGAACTTTAAGTGTTTTTTTTAGTTATATTTATATATATTTTAATAAATATTCGATCCAATCTGTATTCATATATGTCTAATATCTATTATGAATTCAAAAAACAAATACCACTATCCGCCCACGGGCCACGGTACATACTCAAAACTCAGGGTGTGTCTTACTTTCGTTGCATCGCGCTGTAAAGAAAGCGAAGGGAGGTGCATACGGGCAAATTATTTGACCATATGCTACGGCAAATGTTCTGTTTTCATCGATCTCAACATATATGTATATATATAGATAGGCTAACTTGCTTTGGGAAGTAAAGAGTGTTCTTTACTTCCCGCTCAAATCTCCATTTTTAAAATTCAAATAGTCGATCCGAACCGTTAGATGTGATCTCCATATTGAAATGTGTTTGGAGACCAAATTTTACATTTTTTAGAATTTGTTTACTATTTATTAAGCCACTTTGAAAATCGCTGATCCAACGGTTTCACTGTTCAATATGAGCCACCGTTGGATCAGCGATTTTCAAAGTGATTTAATAAATAGTAAAAAAATTCTAAAAAATGTAAAATTTGGTCTCTAAGCACATTTCAATATGGAGATCACATCTAACAGTTCGGATCGACCATTTAAATTTTGAAAATAGAGATTTGAGCGGGAAGTAAAGAACCCTCTTTACTTCTCAAAGCAAGTTAGCCCATCTCTCTCTCTCTCTATATATAGCTGTTTATATAACCAAAGAAAACAAAATTATTCGGCATCATCTACGTACGTATTTGCCAGACTGGCAGCTATACTGCACTGGTGTCATTTTAATCTATGTAGCATGAAGAGTGTAATATGCCTACGGGCATTAATTTTAATGATAAAAAAAAAAAAAAAAAACTGTACTGCACTGGTCAAAGACATTGTTTCATTCGTAATAATGGATGTCCCATTTTTTTCTGTATACTAGCAAATATCATCGGTATATAATTTTAACTGTATTTTGGACTGTGTTGATTTTGCGGAGTTAAGATGGAGAAAATTATGAATGAGAAAGTTGTTATTGCATTCTGAAAATCGAGTTTTTACAGTGGCGTATTTATAGCCATAAAGTAAAAAAGAGCTGTTGGAAAAAATAACATTTGCTTATAGTTTCTAAAAAGGTAAAAAAAAGAAGAAGATTGAGTTGCTTTATTTATCAGATATAGTTGCTCTTCTTTATTTTCTAAAACTAGCTTATGAAGAACAAACTCCTTAACGGGTCTGAGGCTTGATTGATCTTTAATTATTCTTATTCTCAACAGACTGTTTGGAATAAGCTTTTTAATTATGGTTTAAATGTAAGATTTTACTTGTTCTTGAAAAAAACTATGTTTGGATTCCGATTGAAAGGCCTTGATTACTGGATTAAATTAAAATTATAAATTGATTTCTGCATTTGAATAACAGTAGATACGGATCTATTTTCCGTTAAAACATAATCACCAGTGTCGAAGCCCATTTAACCCGGTCCATTAAGAGGCCCACAAAAATATCTCCATCTTATATCTCAGCCCGAACAAATTTTCTAGAAGTTGCAAGATTCGAGTCAGGAAGCATAACGGGTCATTCGGCCCGGTGTTTTTTTTAAACAAAAAAACAAACTGACAATGCACTTTTGGCAACTGAAATTGTTCAGTGCAAATTTAAACGATATGATAACGGACACACTCATTTTTTCATCCTTTTAATTATCAAGTATTACATCTAGGGCTGCAAACAAATCGAATTAAATCGAACTTACTCCAGTTTGAGTTTGGCTTGAATTAATTTCGAACTAAGTTTGATTTGAATAAATTTCGAATCGAATTGTTTACGAACTTTTTTACGACAAAGAAGAGTGATCATAGTCGTCGAGAGCGAGAAGTGAAAGTCGTCTAGGATTTCAGAATTGAGAGTGAGGGTTATAACTTACGAGTAATAACTTATATTTTAACTTTTAAGTCATCAACGAACATAAGTCATCAGCGGAAATTAACGGTTCACGTTACTTTGAGATTTGAATTAGAATAGTTCGCGAACTTATTTCGAACGAACCAAATCCAGTTTGAGCTTGGTTTTAATTAATTTGGAAATATTTCAAATCAATTTTTTTACGAACTTTTTCGAAACAAACTTGAATCAAATTATGAACTACGAATTTTTTGTGCAGCCCTAATTACATCAATCTTTTGAACAATTAATAAGAAAATAAAAAATCACATCTGAAGACTCAATCAGTCACAACAGTTGTGTCTTGATGAAAACATGCATGATGCAACAATAACTCAATAAGCCAATGAATACAAAAATATGCAACAACAGAAACACTGATTTCCAAAGTTACGGCCAGTTTATTTATATATATAAGTGAACATTTTACAGCTTCTTAACATCGGACGTAGATATGATGCGCGGTTGAAACTTAAGGCAAGAATGTGAAAATACAAATACACAATTGCAGTGAAAGGAGTCCTTCAAGGGTGAGTCCTTGGTGAAGGACAACCGTAAGCGCTTTTGCAACCCCGTGTGTAAGATCTCCCCGGGATAGAACAAGATTGTTTACGGCATGCTGGTCTATTTGGATCAAGTGGCTTGTAACTTATTACCTGCTGGAGAATCCGGCGGTGTACATCGGAGTCCATCTGAAATTCATCCGAATCAGTTTCCACTCGGTTCCACTTCCACACATCAACATATTTGCCTTCATAAATGTATGCCTCAGAATAGCGAGCGCAACTGACGACAAGGAAAGTTATTAATAGTACTATGGTGATTATTTTGGTTGTATATCTCATTTTTGGTATATATCTATATCTTTTTGTTCTTCGGCTTATTGCAAAACTTATAGGAGGGGGCTCTATTTATAGTGGAAGTTTCGGTAAAAATATTGGCAATTCGCTTAAAAGTGTGTGAACGCATTTTTGTGTGTGAGATTTGAATCTGATGGGTGTGAGCTTTTTGTGTGGTCCTAACGAGATCCAATGGAAATATGTTCATTTTGACCCCACTATAATATTTTAAAAAGAGTAACTGTGTTTTCGACTTTTCATGGTATAAATTGATGAAATTAATATGATTTTACAAAAATAGAAAGCTTGAAATTATTTAATGATAATTATTGAAGTTGCTAATAGGAAATATCATTTTTTTTTGTAGTTACAAAAATAAGGAGTCTTCATTTTTGTTGTTATTTGGAATTGAAGTCTAGGATCTTAACGCACGATTAAAATAAATAATGAAATATTAATCATAGCTACAACTTTATAATTTTAGAATGACTAGCTACACATGATCTACAATTTCTGATTCAGATATAATATATGAATAATTCGAATATATTTTATTGGGTTATAATATAAATAATAAATCAAAATATTGATTTTTTTAATTAATATATAAATTTTTAATAAATTTTCTTACTACTATTAAAAATAATGTATTTCCGTATTGTAAATTTAAATATAATTTTTTTTAAAATACTAAAATATAATGTAAAGATACTGATATGAATATGATTATTATAAAACAACTTGTTACTACTATTAACCTGTGTTGTAAAAAACGTATGTTAATTTAGACCAATTAATTGGTCGATTAGTCGTTAGTGGTGATAAAATCAATACTAATTTTTCTAATTAATCGATCAATTATTTCTGATTATTCTCGATTAATTGTTTGCCGGTCCTCTCTCGATCCGATGAGCACAAAAAAGTTATTTATAACACTGCTGCCAAGTGCCAACCACAGTGACAAATCAATTATTCAGGGTCGGTTCGGTGAGGTCAAAAATTCGTGATTCGGGAATAATTTGGGTATAATTCGGGAATGATTTGGCATTATTCGGATCAGAAATCTCAGTTCTGTAAGGGAGCAAAAATAAAAAAATAACCAAAAAAATAAAATTCTGAGAAAAAATCAGAAAAATTTTAGAAAAAATTCGTTAAATTTGCGAATTATTCGGTCAAAGTTTGATCAACTGAATAATTCGACGTTCAGTTTGACATCACAAAAAAACGGGATAATTCGCAAATTGGTACCACCCTACAAATATTCGCTCCAACCGATGCATGAAAAAAGCCACCGAGACACCCAAATAAAAGAAAAAACACTCTCTCTCGATCTCTGACGGACACCCAAATAAAAGAAAACACACTCCCTCTCTCTGATTATGTCGCATCTTTTTTTTTTCGAGTGAAGGCCCTAAGGCAACTGTATTAAAGGAAAAGTGTTTCCATATTACATCAATCGTAGCTTTTACCAGTAAAGCCACTTTAAATTCTAAAACAGCAAAATTAAAAGGAAAAAGTAAAATTTAAACGTAAGTAAACATTGTTCCTGTAAATAAACTTTAACAGTACGTACTGATATATGAAAAATTGGTTATCAAGCCTCTGTTGCATCACTGGTAGCTGTGGGGCATGTTCTGAATGCGTGTAACTCCCTGATTCTCCCCTTTGCCTTGCCCAATTTTCTAAGTCATGGGGTCCCTGTACCGCCTCTCTGATTGCATGAGTAATTATCACCTTACTACTTACGTACAGTGCCTCTTATGCGCAACTTGCCACTCGTTCTGCCGCCTTCCATGAGGGTAGATTCAGCACATACATTCTCTTTGACTGCCCATACCAGAACAAGGCAATCAGATACTACGCACCAATATCGAAGGTGCATCCGTACCAGTCAGTATGGATGGACAGAAGCGGAGTGCTTCCAACATAGCCATAGCCTCTGCTTGTAGAGGATCCGCAGCCTCTGTATATCCGAATGATGCATGTTCTAGTACCCCCGACGAATTATAATGTACCCACCCTCGTCCATCCCAGGAACCATCCACAAGCAGTACCGCTTGACCAACCGGTATTGTAATGGGTTGCCTCTGCTGCCTACCTCTCAGTGGTCTTTCTACTACTTTCGGTGTTCACGGTCACACATCTCTCAGCGGGCCACGGCATATATTATATTATAATAATAACAATATTCATCCAATTCTATGACTCGTCACACATTCTACATGATTTATACTCATATCATAGAAATTCCACTGCAGAATTTGTAATCTTATATATATATATATAAATATTTATTTAATTTTTATTGTTTACACACTACGTAACGAGTTAAAAGTTGAAACCCACCTAAACTATCAACCTCCATGCAAGTGGTTTTGTGTGAGATGAGTTTGTCAGAGCCAAAAAAAAAAACAGAGAGATAAGTTTGTCGTAGTGTGATTGTCTAGCCATACAAAATATGTGCTGATTCAAATCAAATCAAATGAAGAAAATGCAAGAATGATACTACTGTTTTGAAATGAAATATACCGGTAAGTTTTAAAGATCACACATCATTGTTAGATGATTAATTAATTATACCGTCAAATAATATATCTTTATTAAATGAGGAGTGCTATTCTACACGTAGCATTTATAAAATCTAGCGCTGAGAGATTTTTTTTTTTTTTACTTAATTTCGATTTTACCCTCCCAGCATTCTCTTTCTTCAATGAACCTAACTAATGCATAGTCTCTCTTATCAAATTAGCAATTAAAGAAAAAATAATAATGTAGAATCTCTTCTAAAATTAAAAACACTCAATGCGTATTCCTTTAATAGCCTTTTATCCTGATGCACTAGCTTCTTTTCAATTTTCATGTACGGAACTCTTTTTTTTTTTAATGCTTGACTGGTGCAGTCAAAGTTATAAAATTTAGAAAAATGTTTGGGTACATCTCATGCCTATACTCAGTGTACAAAATTTCAAAAACCAGTAAAATAACAGTATAGACCGCCCAAACTAATTGCTCCTAATCATCAAGGCTTCAGGCCATTCTGGACTCCCTGCACTACATTTTTTGCTTGGGGACACCATGCTTGTACCCCATCTCCTTTGTCAGAAAATTTGCCCGTGTCTGTTAATGTTAATTTGGTAATAAAAGGTTTTAGAAGATTTTAATATTTATTGTCAAATTAATATTAACATATCCGGGCAAACATTGTTCTTCATGATAATCTAGTAGATCCTGTAATCTCTTAGGAATATATCAGTAACTAGATATTAGAAAAGCTGATTCGGGTTGTAAAACATGATTGTGCTTCAGATTAACTTCAATAACTGCCCATCCTCCATTAATATCAGTATTTTTCAACTTTAAACTTGCTTTACAACCTGTTTCGACAGAAGCCCTCCTTCTCTTTGGGATACGATCCTCATTACTTGTTTTAGATTTCTTACACTTGTTGTATGCTAATGTATAATTAATGCTGGCTCAAATTCTTATGATTTGATCTTTTGAAAACCTTAAAACTAGACTGCTTTCCAAAATGTTCATAATATTGGCAAGCTTCTTCAAGTGTTTCAAACCAATTAACAACAGCAGGTGAGATGGCAAGTTTGCATATATGCTAAAAGCTGATCTTGTCTAAAGTTAAGTTTAAGACATAATTAAAGTTCAGAATATATATCTTTTCTTTTAAAAAAGTAACAAAGATAATGCAAGGTGGGCCTAGCTAATTTACCACAAGATATCAGGCTCGAGATCAGAGACGAGCTCGAGATCTCCTGCTTGATAAAAATTGGCCAATGATGAAAGCAACAAAACATTAGTTTCGATACATATGAGTCCGTATTTTTGTTGGTTTAAAAAAGAACATATTTATTACAAAAAAATTGCTCATATAATACAACTTTATATAAATAAATTGCAAATCACCAATTAAGCTAGATATCAAACATGATTAATTAGCAAGTTTGGAATAGATGAAATGATAAGTTTGCATATATACATATATATATATATATATATATGCTAGTATTTTTAATTTTAAATGAAAAGCTAGGTGACCGTTGTTTAAAGTTGATATTAAATAGCTGACGTTGTACAATTCCTTAAAGCCACGGACCTTAAAAAAAAGGAAGCTGATATCAGTACCCGCGCTACAGTACCCGCACTGTACCCGCACCATAACTTCCATAACTGTCATAACAACTTGGGGGACCGCAAAAACTCCAGGAATGAATTTTTTTTTCCAAAGTATTAATATCTATACACGGAAGTATTTATACCTATGCACGGAAGTATTTATATCTATGAGATTAACAATTATTACGTAAATAATTATTTCTCTATCTAAATTTCTCAAAAGTACCCACACAATAAATGCATAGTGGGGACCACTCAAACTAGATGGGGGACCATACACGTTTTTAGAGGTGAGTTTTTTTTCTCCGTTTATTTCTGTCCATATTTTTGACGATCTATGAGGAATTTTGCAAATCTAAAACCACTAACGTCTTCTACGTAATTTTCTCTTTCAAATGAGATCCATAATGACGTACTTCCAAGCTCGTCGTCACACAAGTATTTATACCTACACTTGCAATATTTTTTACATATGACACTAGATGATATCTGAAAGTATTAATATCAAGTATTCCAAGTATTTATACCTATGTATTGTACTATTTATACCTATGTGGTCAACTATTTTTGTTAGAAAAATGTTGCAAGTACCTTTTACATATGAATATATTACACTAGATAACATCTGAAAGTATTAATATCAATTAATACAAGGATTTATATCTATGAATGGAAGTATTTACATCTATGTAGTCAACTATGTTCGAACTTTCGAGCTCATCGTCACACAAGTATTTATGCATACACTTGCAGTATTTATTACATATGACACTGGATGATATCTGAAAGTATTAATATCAAGTGTTCCAAGTATTTATACCTATGTGTTGTAGTATTTATACTTATGTGATCAACTATTTTTGTTAGAGAAATGTTGCAGGTGCTTTTTACATATAAATGTATTACACTAGATAATATCTGAAAGTATTAATATCAAGTAATACAAGAATTTATATCTATGCACTGAAGTATTTACATCTATATGGTCAACTATGTTTGTTAGAAGAAGGTTGACGCGGAGACGATTGGAGAAGGTTGATGCAGAGATGCGGAGTCCCTACTACTTCATTTGATAAAGATTGACGTGGGGACCATTGGAGACTGAAAAATGGAGTAATCATATCAAACGAAGACTAATAATTATTCAATATTAATATCAAATATTGTAAGTATTCATACCTCGTCATACAAGTGTGAATAGTTTATATATTAACTGTTTGTATATACCAGATTCTATCAAAAATTTTTTTTACGTATGACGTTGGATGTTGTCTGAAAATATTAATATCAAGTATTGCAAGTGTTCATACCTCGTCATGTAAGTGTACAAGTATTTGTATCTAACATATTATATCAATTTTTTTTCATTATGGTATTGGATAACGTTCGAAAGTATTAATATCAAATATTGCAAATATATATACCTCGTCATGTAAGTGTGAATAGTTCATGTGTCAAATATTTGTATCTAACATTTTATACCAATTTTTTTCCCCATATGATACTGGATGGCGTCTGAAAACATTAATATCAATAATTACAAGTATTTATATCTCGTCATGTTAGTGTAAATAGTTAATGTATTTATACTTAACATATTATATCAACTTTTTTTCTTCCATATGGCACTGAATGACGTCTGAAATTATTAATATAAAATTTTGCAAGTATTTATACCTTATTATGCAAGTGTAAATAGTTCATGTATTAAGTATTTGTATCTAACATATTCTATAAAATTTAACTTTTTTTCCATATAACACCTAATGACGTATTAATATATTAATGTCAAATATTGTAAGTATTTATATATTGTATTACAAGTATTTATATTTCAATAGACAACACTCGATAGTAATTGTTCCAAATTTAATTGCAATCGATTTAAAAAGTATTTTTTATTTAATATAATTAAACTCAGAAAACAAAAAAAATAGAATTAAAATTACAATTGACTTGGACATTAAGCGATGACACTAATATATCAGAAAACAAGCCATGCTTTCAAATATTCAAATAGAACATATCATTGTATTAGCCTAGATAACATAGAATTCTTACTAGCAATCATACAACATTCGTACATCAATCAGTACAAAACGAAAAGCTAAAATCTTGCAAAATAGAAATTTTGTGCAGCAAACACCATCAAACATTACAAAATATATTTATAATGACATGGCAAGCATAACTAAAATGTTGGGTTCCAATTTATGTGGAACAGTAAAAATGTAATTTACTTGAAATAAGACCTATATAGGCAATTTGCTAATTGGTGCTTAACTTATCATTATTTCTTTCTTTAGTGGCGCTTAAGCCTGTAGGCACTCACTTATTACAGATTAATAGTACAGGTGCAGGTTTACATTCATACTAACTCGATGTTGCTCATTCCTTCAATACTAGTATACAGCAAGCATTTGATTATCAACTGGGAGCAAAGTTGTTGTGATTCAGAGCAGCAGTGTGTACCAGTAAGGCACCATTGTGAGCTGATTCATGAGTATGCAAGATCCCTGAAATGAGAGCATGTTGTCAGCATGCAGTAGTGCACGCCACCAAAAAAATAGGGGTTAAGCATAGCTGAATTGCTATGGTAACCCCACAACTATTATTGTTGTTTGCCGGGTCTCACCTGTCAGCAACCTTACCAGTACCTTTACAACTGCAGCGTCTGAAGCGATCAGATCAGATCAACTTTTTAGATTTTTTTTAAACTTCCATGAATTATCATAGAACGCATTAACAGGGATTCATTAAATACTTCTACCAGCTCATATGTCTATCTAAATTTGAATAAATAATGAACCTTTTAACAATATAATGTAATCAATTCTTGATTCTAAAGGTTATCAAGCCTTGTAACATATAAATCGCTATTCAATAAAGCTTAAACAATTCAATTCAATAAAATTCATAATGTCGTATCAGAGAAAAATTAATTCATGCCAATAAATCCATCTTGCACACTAGTTAAAGGAAATTTGTTTAACTTCTCTAAACGACAGCTAATGTGAAGACCAAAGCAATTTGTAACATAATCTTCATAAGAACCTCGTGTTTCTTCGTTAAACTGCTCGAGTAGTCCAGAGTGCTTATGAAACTCGCTCCAGTTGTACACACGTCACCTGGAGGTCACCTCATCGGTTGGAGACAGTGCTCCACGTTCACCTTGAACTCCACCTTGTATTTCTCTACGCTTCTCGCCCAGGCTGGGATGTTGAAAGCTGATCTAGCTGTATACACGTCGCTTGGAGGGCACCTCATCAGATCGGAGACGACTATCGGCACTCACCTTGAACTTTGTCTTGCGTTTCTCGCTTCTCGCTCAGGCTGGAAAGTTGAAAACTGATACAGGCAGATCAGATCTGGGTTTTGTACCTGGTAAAAAAGAGGTGGCGAGTAGAGGAAGGGCGTAGGCGGAGGCCAGTGAGGTGGGGGGGGGGGGTGGTTCAAGTGGCGGAGGCCGCCGTCACGATCGGAGATTTTTCTATTTTCTCTGGAAGCGGATCTGATTTATATCGCTAATGGGAAAGAGAGAGTCTAGTTTAGTAAGTTGTTAGCGATGATGGTTAAATTGGAAAGTTAACAGAGTTGGAAAGTGTGCGGGGATTTTGTGGGTACTCAGATGTGGGTATCAAAATAATTATTCTAAAAAAAATGTACAATTCCTTTGTTAATATTAAGACGGATTTTTAACATACATAAATAATTGAAAAAAGAGGTTATCTTCTTAAAAAAATAAAACATGTATACAATTGCAAACTAATTATATTAAAGAAAATCAAATCTGAGATTAGTCTAAAATTTATATTGTATGACCGCATTACCTTTCTTAAACTAGTTATTAAGTGCCCACACTTTGTGGTGGTAATTGATAGTATTAAATCACAATAATTAATCTCAACAAATTATGGATGTATTATATAAATAAATCATGATAGATCTTGTAAACATTCATAAGATTTTTTTTTTTTTTGCATTCAAATGACCATAGGCTTACATCCATTTTGGAATACACATGTTTGATTGTAAATATAAGAGATCTCATAAAATTCAGTTAAAAGTTATCCTAATTCTTAAACAACGGCGGATATGTAAACCCCTCATAATCCCAGAATTTGTTGTCAGTGTAGAAGCACTCCAAT